>CM064570.1:5798849-5811349 GCA_032716605.1 Paralithodes platypus | reverse complement strand
TAACAGCGAATTAGGTGCAGAAAAAACAGAAAAATTTAATCCCTTACCAGCTAATTCCTTGATTCTTAACCCTTCCACGCTTATGACGCAATTTAGAGCCTATTAGGGATACTTTAAAGCCTTTGTTACCATCAGGGGTATTTAGAAACCTTTAGTTTAATTACTTTAACCTCTGCAGTTGTCTTTGAGTTAGCTGTGGGCAGAAAACTAATTTTGGAGAGGTAATTAGAAGAGTGAGAGAACTCTATTTATTATTGCTAATCTGGCAACCTCTGCGTCATAAAAGCGTGAAAGAGTTTTAATGGAAAAATATGAAACTACTGTGTCTCCGCATCATTAAAGACCAAGTATATATAATTAGCACCATATTGCACTACACAATCTTCAAAATAACGGAGAAATACTTGACGGGAACTTTGCAATTTACCGTCAGTTGAAAAGAAAAGGACTATAGTGTTAGTGGACATTTGTAACGTTCCATATAGGGTCGTTAAGGGGAGGTGAGCCTTTTTTATGGTCCCCTTTCTTCCTAATGTTTAGAGCCATTAGTTTTCAGATTATAAGACGTTCGGCCCATTTGTTTGGCGATTTTAACACCTTTCACCCCATTTCGTTGACAATTTGAAGACCTTTCGTGCCATTTAGGTGTTCATTTTTTCCTGGCGAGCGATAGCGAGCCTGTTATTTTAAGAGGAACCGGCCTTTGGCCGGGACATCTTTCTACCGAAAAATTTACAAATTTATCTTGAAGGGGTGTCTAGGGAGTGTTTTTCTAAACTTGCTGGAGGTCTAGCGAAGAAACTAACTGGTGATGGGCTGGTCTATCAGAGTGAGAACTGAGCAATCTCTGCCATACCCATAGCTTACTCTGACTGTTCCTTTTACTTATATATTTTCTAGATCTCAAGTGACGGCGTCTCTTCCGTGGATTGACCTCCCAATCTACCAAGATTGGAAGCCAAAGCGTCACATTTTTCCTTTGCCCCTCAACTTTCTCTTCATAATTGCTGAGGGGCACAGGACCCTGGGTGGGGCTTTGGTTTCCCGGGCGTTTCGTCACCCTCCCCAGCTCCCCGCCATGGAGTGGCTTCGGTCACCCAGGCTTTATTGTGGTCGGCAGGGAGGGTTCTGTGGGGGCGCTCGGTTATGGCCTTGGCCTTGCTCAGGGCCTTGGGGCTGTTCGGCCAGGCAGCTTGGGGAACAACAGCAACAACAACAACAACCATTAGATTAAAAAACAACAAGATGTTTATATTACGTACACAGTGCTACATCTCATATGTAGATTTGTGTTTATGTGTTCCTTTTGAGCCAAAGATAGAATGTACGACCCCCCAAAAAAAAATAAAAAATAAAAAAATAAAAAAAAATAAAAAAAATAAAAATAAAAAATAAATATATACCGGTATATACTGTATGTCTTTTATACTGCCTCCAGCAAAATTAACTCAAATAAATACCAACTTGAAAGCATGTCCAAATTGGCAGAACTCGTCCATTAGTCAAAGCGCATTCGAAGGTAGTGAAAAGTCTGGAAAGTGTGTAAAGATTAAGAGCAGTGGAATCTATTTGGAGTGTGTTAACCCTTCCTGTACCGGCGACGTCCTATTTTTTAGCTTTATTCTGAGTATTATTAGAGGTTTGGGTTCAGTTTACAATGGGTCTCCGGCAATTAACAGGCTTCGAACTATCTCACTTAAGGGGAGGTTTTTAGTTTGGTCTCTAGATATCCATCAAGCTTAAGATTACACCCCCTTGAGCCCCTTTCAAGATAAATTTGTACATTTTTCGGTAGAAAAATTTCCCGGCTGAAAGCCGGTTCCTCTTAAATTACAGGCTCGCTATCGCTCGCCAGGATAAAATCGACACCTAAATGGCACGAAAGGTCTAAAAATTGACAGAAATCGGTCGAAGGTTCTTAAAATCGTCAACATAATGGGGCGAACGTCTTAACATTAGAAAAGCAATGGGGCTAAACATGAGGGAGAAAGGAGTCAAGAAAAAAATCCCTCAAGTGGAAATCTCCCCTTAACCCATTTTACTACCTCAAATCCTTCTTGCACTTCACAAAATCGTTTAAATAGAGCCGCCATAATAGAATGAATAAAGCGTCGCCGGTACAGAAGGGGTTAAGGGGGTTAATCTCAATCGTATATATTATTTGTATTATTTTGTTTACGTTTGCTACCTAGAACTCCATCGTGCTTTTTAAAATAAATAATAAACAAATATAATCCCCCAGAACTTCCTGTCGAGATGAATTTGTACATTTCCTTATAGCAAACTATCGCTCGCCAGGAAATAATCAGTACCTAAATGACACAAAAGGTCTTAAGATTGATAAAGGTATGGGGTGAAAGGTCTTAATCGCCAAAGTAATGAGACGAACGTCTTAACATTTCAAAACCAATGGGACCAAACATGAGAGAGAAGGGGGTACAGAAAAGAAAAAAAACTTCATGAAATAGCTCAATACGATGACGGAGGTTTTCATTTGTTCTGGCCATGGTTCTGGCATACTCTAAGTGATTTTACGCAGCTCAGACAAAATTACTCTAGTCACTATAGAGATTACTGTGATCTAAATTAATCCTTCCACTCCCACAGGCCCTTCCTAAGCTGAACAAAATCGCCTAATGGTAATCAATCTTAAAAAAAAAAAAAAAAAAAAAAAAAAAATCTGTGTACCATTGCAAGGGTAACTATATCCTGTTTCATATTGGTAGGTCAGAAATTGTGAACTACCAAAAAGGGCTAACAGAAATAGGTTGCAAATTTCCACATCTATTCCCTGGCTGACCCTTCCAAAATAGTAGAAATATTAGCTCGATTACTCTCGTCGTTTGTGAGTTATATAGGTTAATGATCAAAACGTTTGGCCTACTTATTTGGAACAGAGTATAGTGATATCTATTTGTACCACTACAACTGTAACTAACGAGTTTTGTTTCTCTCTCTTCAGCAGGTGACACAGTGGCAGCCGTACAGCCCCCTCCCTCCAACTCTGCTGCCCCCCTGTGCCCCCTGCTGCCCCCCTGCTTACTGTGGGTGGTGGTAGCGGGCATCAGCTGTTCGTCATGGCTACAGCTGCAGTTTTCTTGGGATGGCATTAAAGGCCTCAGCTGCACGTCGTATCTACAGTTGCTGTCTTCTCTAGTTGGGGACGTCGTTAAAGGGCTCAGCTGCACGTCATGTCTGCAGCTGCCTTCTTGGGACGTCATCAAAGGCCTCAGCTGCACGTCCTATCTACAGCTGCTGTCTTCTCTAGTTGGGGACGTCATTATTAAAGGCTTGAGCTTGACGTCGTATCTACAGCAGCAGTCTTCTTTGGATGTCATTAAAGGCCTCAGCTGCACGTCATATCTGCTGGTGTCCTCCTGCTTAGTGTGGGTCCCCTCATGCCTTCCCTCATACCTCTCCTCATATTTCCCCTCATACCTCACCTCATATTTCCCCTCATACCTCACCTCATACCTCCCCTCATACCTTCCCTCACACACCCACCTCCCCTCATGCCTTCCCTCACGCCCCCCCACACACCCACCCTCACACCTCCCAGCCAGATGATGCCACAACAACACTGGCTGTCAACAATGGCCAACAAAAGTGATGTATCAAAATATGCCAAAACATCCCATCCCGAACCTTGTAGTATTATAACCGTAATATTCGGTGTTTGTTAGCGACCCGCCCGTATGGAAGTGATTGTGTCGCGGGAATCCTGAAGGACTCATGATTGTGTCGCGGAAATTCAGAAGGACTCTTGATTGTGTCGCGGGAATCCTGAAGGAGTCTTGGTTGTGTCACGGGAATTCTGAAGGACTCATGATTGTGTCGCGGAAATTCAGAAGGACTCTTGATTGTGTCGCGGGAATTCTGAAGGAGTCTTGGTTGTGACGCGGGAATTCTGAAGGACTCTTGATTGTGTCGCGGAAATTCAGGACTCTTGATTGTGTCGCGGGAATTCTGAAGGAGTCTTGGTTGTGTCACGGGAATTCTGAAGGACTCTTGGCTTGATGGTGTCGCAGGAATTCTGAAGGACTCTTGATTGTGTTGCGGGAACCCTGAAGGACTCTTGATTGTGTCGTGGGAATTCTGAAGGACTGTGTCGCGGGAATTCTGAAGGACTCTTGATTGTGTCGAGGAAAGCCTGAAGGACTCTCAATGCTCGATGTGACCGTTCAATTAAGGAGTGTTTACACGAGCGCATTTTCCAGCGAGTCTCTTTTCAGCAATTGTGATCTGACAGTTTCTGACATATGCTCGTATACACATTTTGTCACCTATGATACCTTGAGTCTAGTTGCCGATACCGGAATAAAAATAGTCTCACAGTTGCCAAGGTAAAATTGTTGATTATCAATTGCCGGAAAGATCGCTGCTCGTGTGTATCTGCCATTAGCATCCATACAGAAAAGTGATCGCTGCTCGTGTGTATCTGCCATTAGCATACATACAGCAAAGTGATCGCTACTCTCATCTCAAAAGAAACAGTGAACGTTACTTTACTCTTGGATCCTACAATTATCTTGCTCTTCATATTGTTTAGTTTCTTAACCCCTTCTGAACCGGTGACGTCTGGTTTTTTGTTTTATTCTAGTTATAATTAGACGATATTGGGCAGTCAAAGAAGGATCTGCGGTAGTAAAGAGGGATACGTGATAAAGTTCAAAGTCTGTTAAAGGTGAATTACACAAAGATGAAGAAAAAAAGTGAGATAAGTTATTCAGCAGAACGTTAAATACTCTAGTAATACACCATTATTGGGAATATCCTTAAATTTGCCCCTAACATATACAATAAATTGAGTCAAGTTAAAGGTAAATCAAGTGTTTTGCGAGCCTAAATATAATGCTAAAACATCATAAATCCCCCCAAAAGTTGACTGTGGTTATTTATTAATCTTATCATAGAACATTAATAAGGTTAAAACTCTGATATAGATTTATATGTTATATGGAGAAAGAGGTTGTATAATTATTTGCTGAGAAGTAATTATAAATAGGTATGTCGGTAATTTGATTGTTATAACTTTATATATATTGTCAATACTGCCAAGTCTGCTAGGGAAAATATATAATAGACTTTTTTATAATACTTCTAAAAATAGCCAGGTTAGCCAGTCTCTTCGTATATTAACCCCTTCTGTTCCGGCGACGTCTTTTTCATTGCATTCTAGCTATATTTAGACGATTTTGTGCAGTTAAAGAATATCTGCGGTTGTAAAAATGGTTACGTGAGATAGTTCGAAGCCAATTAATTGCTGGAGACCCTTTATTAACTGGCTAAAATCGTTTAATAGTGGCCTGAGTTAAGGGAGCCCACCTCGCTTTTTTTTCTCTCCCTCTCTCTTTGGCTTGTATCCATTCGGCCCCATTCAGCCTACTGTTTTAAGACGTTTACCCTCATCCAGGTGTCAATAATTTCCTGGCGAGCTGTAGCGAGCCAGCATATATATACTTTTGTTTTGACAGCAAGCTAAATTTGTACATTTTTCGATAGAAAAATTTCTCCGGCGAAGCCGGATTTCTCCATACAAAGCTGGCTCGCTATCGCCCGCCAGGAAGAAATCGACACCTGGATTGGAATGAACGTCTTAGAACAGTTGGCTGAATGGGGCCGAATGGATACAAGCTAAAGAGAGAGGGAGAGAAAGAGAGAAAAAAAAAAGGCGAGGTGGTCCCCCTTAAGTCAAACGGACGGCACCGGTACTGAAATATATATATATATATATATATATATATATATATATATATATATATATATAGACATTATTTACTAATTTGTATGTACAAAGAAGATGTGCTGTGTTGTTGTCCTCCTGTGGTCAGTCAGTGTCTCGGAAAACCTATATATTTATTTATTTTGAGAATATAATATGTTATCTGTCCTGTTCCAAGCGAGTAGGCCCAACACTCTTGAACATTAAAGGGGGTCACCGTGTGTGTGTGTGTTTTTTTTTTTTTAGCTTTCTCTCCTTTTCTCTCTTTCCCTGGCTTGTATCCATTCGGCCCCATTCAGCCAACTGTTTTAAGACGTTTATCCTCATCCAGGTATCGATTTCTTCCTGGCGAGCGATAGCGAGCCAGCATTGTATGGAAAAATCCGGCTTCGCCGGAGACATTTTTCTATCGAAAAATTTACAAATTTAGCTTGCTGTCAAAACAAAAATATATACTGTACATTCTGGCTCGCTACCGCTCGCCAGGAAAATATTGACACCTGGATGGGGGTAAGCGTCTTAAAACAGTAGGCTGAATGGGGCCAAATGGATACAAGCCAAAGAGAGAGAGAGAGGGAGAGAAAGAGAAATCAAAGCGAGGTGGGCTCCCTGTACCTCTATAACTCACTATAACGACTATAGAGTAATCAAGCTAATATATGTCTACTATGCGGGAAGGGTCAGACAGGGAATAGGTACGTGTGGACATTTTGCAGCCCATTCGCTCCAGCCCTTTTTGCGTTCCAGAGGTTAGGGTTTTACACGATTTACTAGCCAACCTATTTGGAACAGGGTATAGTGTATTGATAGATAAGTTTCATGTGTAAATATAATACAGAAGAATACAATGTGTTAGATCTATAATACAATGTGTTAGATCTATAATACAATGTGTTAGATCTATAATACAATGTGTTAGACCTATAATACAATGTGTTAGATCTATAATACAATGTGTTAGATCTATAATACAATGTGTTAGATCTATAATACAATGTGTTAGATCTATAATACAATGTGTAAGATCTATAATACAATGTGTTAGATCTATAATACAATGTTAGACCTATAATACAATGTGTTAGATCTATAATACAATGTGTTAGATCTATAATACAATGTGTTAGATCTATAATACAATGTGTAAGATCTATAATACAATGTGTTAGACCTATAATACAATGTGTTAGATCTATAATACAATGTGTAAGATCTATAATACAATGTGTAAGATCTATAATACAATGTGTTAGATCTATAATACAATGTGTTAGATCTATAATACAATGTGTTAGATCTATAATACAATGTGTTAGATCTATAATACAATGTGTTAGACCTATAATACAATGTGTTAGATCTATAATACAATGTGTAAGATCTATAATACAATGTGTAAGATCTATAATACAATGTGTTAGATCTATAATACAATGTGTTAGATCTATAATACAATGTGTTAGATCTATAATACAATGTGTTAGATCTATAATACAATGTGTTAGATCTATAATACAATGTGTAAGATCTATAATACAATGTGTTAGACCTATAATACAATGTGTTAGATCTATAATACAATGTGTAAGATCTATAATACAATGTGTAAGATCTATAATACAATGTGTTAGATCTATAATACAATGTGTTAGATCTATAATACAATGTGTTAGATCTATAATACAATGTGTTAGATCTATAATACAATGTGTAAGATCTATAATACAATGTGTAAGATCTATAATACAATGTTTAGATCTATAATACAATGTGTTAGATCTATAATACAATGTGTTAGATCTATAATACAATGTGTAGATCTATAATACAATGTGTAAGATCTATAATACAATGTGTAAGATCTATAATACAATGTGTAAGATCTATAATACAATGTGTTAGATCTATAATACAATGTGTAGATCTATAATACATGTGTTAGATCTATAATACAATGTGTTAGATCTAATACAATGTGTTAGATCTATAATACAATGTGTTAGATCTATAATACAATGTGTTAGATCTATAATACAATGTGTTAGATCTATAATACAATGTGTTAGATCTATAATACAATGTGTTAGACCTATAATACAATGTGTTAGATCTATAATACAATGTGTTAGATCTATAATACAATGTGTTAGATCTATAATACAATGTGTTAGATCTATAATACAATGTGTTAGACCTATAATACAATGTTAGATCTATAATACAATGTGTTAGATCTATAATACAATGTGTTAGACCTATAATACAATGTGTAAGATCTATAATACAATGTGTTAGATCTATAATAATATTGGTACGATGTTATAGAGTCAGGTTTGAATAAAGGGTATACTATTATTATGATATTGACTGGACACCTCAACCAGTAGACCATTTCTACCAGTAGCTCTCAACCAGTGTTAAGGGGAGGTATTTAGTTTGTTCCCTAGACCTCCATCAAGCTTAAAAGTACACCCCCTTGAGTCCCTTTCAAGATATATTTGTACATTTTTCGGTAGAAAAATGTCCCGGCCAAAGGCCGGTTCCTCTTAAATTACAGGCTCGCTATCGCTCGCCAGGATAAAATTGACACCTGAATGGCACGAAACGTCTTAATATGGGGTGAAAGTTCTTAAAATCGCTAAACTAATGGGGCAAACGTTTCATAATATCAAAAGCAATGGGGCTAAACATGAGGGAGAAAGGGGTCAAGTAAAAATCCTTTAAGTGGAGATCTCCCCTTAATGGGTTAAGGTTTAATTGTTGGTCTATTTATCTTTGTATTTATTTATTTATGTATTTCTTAGTTTCCTCGCTAGATGTCCATCATACTTAAAAAACACCCTTTAATGTGTACACTTTTCGGTAGAAAAATTTCCCATCCGAAGGCCGGTTCCTCCTAAAATGACAGGCTTGCTATCGCTCGCCAGGAAAACATCAACACCTAAATGTCACGAAAGGTCCTAACATTGACAAAGAAATGGGGTGAAAAGTCTTAAAATCGCCCAAATAATGAAACGAACACCTTAACAATCTCAAACCTTATGGGGCTAAACATGAGGGAGAAGGGGGCCAGAAAAATCAACCATCTCCCCATAAGATGTTTGTCCCATTATTTTGACGATTTGAGAGTTTTCCCCCATTTCTTTGTCAATATTAAGACTGTTCGTGTCATTTAGGTGTCGATTTTTTCCTGGCGAGCGATAGCAAGCCTGTAATTTAAGAGGAACCGGCCTTCGGCTGGGACATTTCTCTATCGAAAAATGTACAAATTTATCTTGAAGGAAGGTCTTGGGCGGGTGTTTTTTTAAGCTTGGTGGAGGTCTAGGGAGAAAACTAATGCAATAATTATAGGATACATAAACGAGCATATAAATACACCCATCACCCCTTAACAAAAGTGAACATAAGCTACTCAAACATTTTCTATGAAGAATCTTAGGGTTTTCATCAAATTTTGAGAACTGTATTTGCTTTAGGTAAAATAAATGTTTGTCTACCTGACTGGACTATTATTGATGTCATTATGTTACTTGTTCGTCAAGGGGAATCCACGCAATGCGAGCTAAGCTCATTATTATCGCGCCTCCTTAACTGGGAATGTATTGCGTGAAATGCATGTTAAGTGTTTATGTATCGTTGGAATGGCTGTGGATGTGTGTGTAGTCTGTATTTTAGCCAATTGGCGACATCTGGATACGAAGGCTTAGGGTTAATCTGTACGGTACCATTCTCACTACGGTACCAGTCTCACCCGAAGGCTTAGGTTGACCAGTAGCTTAGGTTGACCAGTACGATACCCATCTCACCTTGTAACCGACCACCAACCCCAGATGGGACGTCACAACTTCGTCCACTTATACCAGGTTCCTATTTATACTGCTAGGTGAACAGAGGCTACACCGTTAGGAGACTTGCCCAAATGTCCCTTCCCCGATCGGGTCTCGAACCCGGGACCTTCTGGTTGTGAGCCAGACGCGCTATCAGTTACGCCACGGGGAGGTGTGTGTGTATGTGTGTGTGTATATATACTGTATACTGTATACAGTATAATATTATATATTATATATATATATATATATATATATATATATATATATATACTGTATATATATATATAGTATATATAGTATATATATATATAGTATATATATATATACCGGTAATAAATATATATATATATATATATATTATATATATATATATATATATATATATATATATATATATATATATATATATATATATATATATATATACTGTATATATATTATACAGTATATATCAGTGCTGCATAAATAATGTTGATCATAATGGTACAATTACGTTTTTACCACCAACATCAATGGATAGTTGCTGAATGTATCCCTTTAAGGGGAGATTTCCACTTGAGGGATTGTTTTCTGGATCCCTTTCTCCCTCATGTTTAGCCCCATTGCTTTTGACATTTTAAGACTTTCGCCCCATTAGTTTGACGATCTTAAGAACTTTCGCCCCATTTCTGTCAATTTTAAGACCTTTCGTGCCAATTAGGTGTCGATTTTTTCCTGGCGAGCGATAGCGAGCCTGTAATATAAGTGGAACCGGCCTTCGGCCGGGAAATTTTTCTACCGAAAAATGTACAAATTTATCTTGAAAGGGGGTCTACGGGGTGTAATCGTAAGCTTGATGGAAATATAGGGAACAAACTAAAAACCTCCCCTTAACATAAAAACCTCCCCTTAACATAAAAACCTCCCCTTAACATAAAAACCTCCCCTTAACATAAAAACCTCCCCTTAACATTAAAACCTCCCCTTAACATTAAAACCTCCCCTTAACATTAAATTATTACTCTTATCATATTATTAGTATAGGGAGCGCCAACGAACTTGAATATATTCTTGACCCCTGACCTCTTCATAACTCAAAAGGACCCTGAGCAAACTGGCTGTAAATATCCACACCTATTTCCTGGTGGACTCTTCCCAAATGATAGAAATGTCAGCCCGATTGCTTCCATTCATTTTGAGTTATGAGAAGTTAAAGGGGTCAAGATTAATTTCAAGGTCGTTGGCGCCACCTAAGCGCATTTCTCAGGTCTAATAATAGCCAGACCAAACTGTCAGAACGCAGCATAAGCCTCAAAGGGTTAATTTCCACATTTTTTCTTCCATATTTTGTTGTCTGGTTCTTGTTAAGGGGGGTGACCTGCTTTTTGTTATTTCTGTCCTTTTCTCTCTTTCTCTGGCTTGTATCCATTCGGCCCCATTCAGCCAACTATTTTAAGACGTTTATCCCCATCTAGGTGTCGATTTCTTCCTGGCGAGCGATAGCGAGCCAGCATTATTATATGAAGAAATCCGGCTTCGCCGGAGACATTTTTCTATCGAAAAATGTACAAATTTAGCCTGCTGTCAAACAAAAATAAGAAATATGCTGGCTCGCTACCGCTCACCAGTAAAAAATTGACACCTGGATGGGGATAAACGTCTTAAAACAGTAGGCTGAATGGGGCCAAATGGATACAAGCCAGAGAAAGATAGAAAAGGACAGAACAAAAACAGGTCACCCCCCTTAATCCTGCTCATTCTAATTTAGCGTCGGAGTCTCTGAGGAGCTTGGGAGTCTAGCTCATAATGCGCTTAAGGGGGAGGTAGTCGCTTAAGGGGGAGGTAGTCACTTAAGGGGGAGGTAGTCACTTAAGGGGGAGGTAGTCACTTAAGGGGGAGGTAGTCGCTTAAGGGGGAGGTAGTCGCTTAAGGGGGAGGTAGTCGCTTAAGGGGGAGGTAGTCGCTTAAGGGGGAGGTAGTCGCTTAAGGGGGAGGTAGTCGCTTAAGGGGGAGGTAGTCGGTTAAGGGGGAGGTAGTCGCTTAAGGGGGAGGTAGTCGCTTAAGGGGGAGGTAGTCGCTTTTTCTGGGTCCCCTTCTCCCTCATGTTTACCATATTTGTTTTTGAGTTTTTAAGATGTTCGTTCCATTAGTTTGGCTATTTTGAGAACTTTCGCCCCATTTCTTTGTCAATATTAAGACCTTTCGTGCCATTTAGGTGTGAATTTTTTCCTGGCGAGCGATAGCGAGCCTGTAATTTTAGAAAAATGGGCCTTCGGCCGAGACATATTTCTACCGAAAAATTTACAAATTCGTCTTGAAAGGGGGGTCTAGTTTTGTTTTAAGCTTGATGGAGGTCTAGCGAAGAAACTCCAAAATATATTAATAAATAAATACATAGACCAAAACACAAACACTACCCCCTTAAAGTTCATTGTCTCGAAATCAAAAGGTTCACGGACTCGAAGTTTCACACGCTTAAGTCTTCATGAAAAAGGGATTCCTCAACTGAAACGTAATCTGTCTAGGGTACACACACACACACACACACACACACACACCCACGCATGCACACTCATATACACACACACACGCACATGCACCCAAACACACACACACACGTACACACATACACACGTACACACACACACACACACACATATAACAACACGAATAATGCATAATGCAACTTCCGTGTATAAAGATGACATAGACTCTCTCTCTCTCTCTCTCTCTCTCTCTCTCTCTCTCTCACGTACACACATACACACATTACCATTCACAAAGTCGGCCTTAAACTCTTGTTCACAACTTACATTTTATTCACACACACACACACACACAAGGATTTTTAGGTAATTCCACTAAGCGATTATCAACGATGTGTCTGTCAACAGCATCACTATGATTATGATTAATACACGGAAGCACACACACGTTAAGACACACACACACACACTCATTCACACACA
>CM064570.1:5781349-5796349 GCA_032716605.1 Paralithodes platypus | reverse complement strand
AACATTGGATTGTCTGACTTGGGTTCGATACAGATTCAAATGGGTGTGCAGGTATTATGGCTCATGACTGTACATGGACGGATAGATAAACAGATAGGTATATACAGTATATATTTGATTTATTCTTGAATTATCGCTCAGTACAAGCTCCAACCCTTAGGGGAACGTTGTGGGTGAAGGCCATGCAAATATAAAGAAGATATTACAAAATAGATCAAATTTATAGCCATGGACATTGAAGACATAAACTATATAATTAATACTACAGTAACCATAACAGAACCTTGATAAATTATATAAATAATTGTATTATAAACAAAATTATGATAAATGTTGCGAAAACACGGAAAAGGACATTTGTGTAAGATAAAACCTTCAAAGAAAATAGAAAGTTCACCATCAGAGAAAACGTTGAAGCAAAGCGGCTTTACCGAGGACTAATACATATACAAATGCCGCATACGCAAATCTGGAATACGATTTTCTGGTGTGCTTAGTGTGGATTCAAAGTTGAAATAGAAGTAAGTAATATAGCGTACCGGGCGATATACAGTATATACAGATAGGTAATAGGATGGATAAATAAATAGATATATAGACAGATAGATGGATAGATAGTCAGTCAGTCAGTCATAATTAAAATTCATAAAACAATCATTAAACATTAAACTAAAAGTCCTTTGCGCATAGTTGGTTCTGTGTTCTGTACATAAACAATTCTTGATCTGATAGTATTGATATAATTTAGCAACAAGTTATTTAATCCATACTCATGTAGGATTATTTTTTCTACATCCCACTAGACAAAAACTCACTAAACTCACTTGATAACAACTCACTAAATTTAAAATAACTATACTCTATTTTTGTCCAGCTGATCATAAATTGAATCTCTTATTAGCTGATTTCTCGATACTTAATTGAAATATATGAAACCACTATGGCTGTGTGTCGTATGAATACCAAGTTTTCATAATTAACAGCATATTTCACTGCAAAATATACCTTATAGCTGAGTAACCAAGATAGTAACATGGCAATTTACACTCAGCTGGAAAAAATAGACTATAGATATAAACTCACTAGCTAGGAACTCATTAGATAAAAACTCACTAGATAAATCCTCGCTTAATAAAAACTGACTAGATAAAAATTGACTGGATAAATATCACTGGTCATAACTCAACCATAAAAGACGTCAGCCACGCCCTGATCCGGGAACCCAATCTGACAACCATGATCTGATATGACCCCCATTAGTGACAGAGCTACCCGTCCTGTTCATGTCACCAATATTCGACCCTCTGCAGGTACAAAACAAACGACTACTACTACTACTACCTACTACTAATACTACTACAACTACTACTACTACTACTACTACTGGTACTATTACTACTACTACCTCTACTACTTTTTATTTCCTTTCTACTACCACTAAACCTGTGCGCCCCCTTCTGGACCATAGACAGGATCTGAACAGTCATCAATGTTCAATACCACCACTACTACTACTACTAGTACTACTACTACAACTACTACTACTACCCAGCTGCCTCCTAACGTTATAAAGCTATCAGGTATAATATTCTGCCCTGTCAACAAGGAGTGAGTGAGGCCTTGGAGAGATATAGAGAGCACTTTGATCTACTAGGGAACGTCAAGAGATTGTTGTGACTCACCAAACAACCTTCCTATCAAACCTCTCCCTTTTCTCCAGACTGAGTAAAAATAGACTCCTTGATCCGGGTTATATATATATATGAATATTTTATGAAGCTTAGGAAAGATGTATGGTAGCTAAAAGGATTAATTGAGATAGTCTGTGGCGCTTTAAAGGGTAGACGTCCTTCCTAAGCTGAATCAAAACCTCTAATAGTTGTCAGAATATAATTAAATGGATGTCACCGGTACTGAATGAGTTAACAGAGTAATACAAAAAGTGCAATACATAATTGCAGTAACTTGAAAAGATTTGGATTAAATGGGGAATTTTAGAGACATAAACCTCCATGTGATTATATATATATATGTATAGGCCTATATATATAAATATATATTTTTTGTTGTGTGTTTTTTTGTGAATCCGCAAGCCTACAATACATTCCATTAAACAATTCGTTCCATTAGTTTGACGATTTTAAGATCTTTCACCCCATTTATTTGTCAAAATCAAGACTTATAGTACCATTTAGGTGTCGATAGCTAGCCTGCAATTTAGGAGGACGAGACACTTTATTTATCGAAAAAGTACAAATTCATCTGGGAGGGAGATCTTGGAGGTGTTTTATTAAGCTTGATGGAGGTCTAGGGAGGACATTTAAAAAAGAATAATTACATAAATATATCGAGCAATAATTGTACCCTTCCCCCTTAAAATGTTCCCCCATAGGTTTCAGTGGAAGGAGTTGAGGTTGACCTAAGAATGAGTATAACTGCTTCATTGGACACTTGTACCGATGAGTTCTTATACATGACAGTGATATATGCTGGAAAAAAAAAAAAAAAAAAAAAAAAAAAAATTAAACACAAACAAAATCCTAGTTATATCGGCAATGCTAAACCGGTAAATTGAAATCGACCCCAGTAAAGCCCTAAAGAATGACGCAAGCCAGAAATATGTGGCTAAAGTACACAACCATATCAAACCCAGACGTAGGAGAGAACGGAAAGAATAGGAAGAGGAAAGGGAGAAAAAGTCGAATAAATATGAAAGAAGTGAAAAATTGGACGAGAGAGAGAGAGAGAGAGAGAGAGCGAGTGAGAGAGAGAGAATGCGAGAGTGAGAGAGAGAGAGAGAGTGTGTGTGTGTGTGTGCGAGAGAGAGAGAGAGAGAGAGCGATAGTGAGAGAGCGCAAGAAAAAGACCGAGAGATCCAAAAGAAAGAAAAGAGGGGCGTAGAGCAAAAACAAAAGAGGGGCGTAGAGCAAAACAAAAAGTCCCAACAAATAAAAGAAACATCGAACCCAGGACATGCAGCCGCGGTCCAAAATTGTTAGTGTCAACACCACTGAAGAATGGTCCAGTCGTATAACAGGTAAAGGGGAGAGAGAGAGAGAGAGAGAGAGAGAGAGAGAGAGAGAGAGAGAGAGAGACTTATAGATATACAAACATACACACGTTCTCTCCATCACACACATAAACACACACACACAAACTCGTAGAACAGGTAAAGGATGGAGAGAGGAAGAGAGAGAGACTATAATTTATGCGTGTGTGTTTTTGCGTAACTGGCTGAGTGTGTGTTTGTGAAAGTGTGTGTATTTGTGCCTGAAAGAGAGAGAGAGAGAGAGAGAGAGAGAGAGAGAGAGAGAGAGAGAGAGAGAGAGAGATAGGGGGAGGGAGAGGAAGTTAAAAGGTATAGATATTTTCAATTACCCATTAAACTCTCTCTCTCTCTCTCTCTCTCTCTCTCTCTCTCTCTCAATCCATCCATTCCTCTCTCCCCATCTGATGAAAGTGGGTAGTTGGAGTGCTGAATCTGACAGTACCGTAATAGGAACACAATTGGTATAACCCCCGCTATCTCTACCCGGTAACTGGCTGTGTGAGAGAGAGAGAGAGAGACCATACGCGTGTGTGTGTTTGCGTAAGTGGCTGAGTGTGTGTATACGAGTGCCGGTGTTCAATCGAGTTGTCAACTTATGGAATGGGCTTCCCCGAGACGTTATAGACTGCATCACCGCTGATTCATTTAAACTTCGCCTAGACAAATATCTCGCATCAAACCTGCGACTGACTGCGTTTGTAAATGAATAACTTTATTTTATCCCCCCCCCCCCTCAGTTACTAACCCATCTGTCCCCTACTAACATCCTAATCCTGCCACGGACATTAGTTCCAGGGCAGTAGTTCCCTTTCCAATGTTCCCTTACCCACTCTAAACCACTGTTTGGACACTTGATCCTCAGTGTTTTGGAGGACAAGCAGCCTAGAAGGGTCACTAGACCTGTTGTTGCTTGATTTCCTTTGTACTCTTTTGTACTCCTTTGTATACGTGTGTGTGTGTGAGAGAGAGAAAGAGAGAGAGAGAGAGAGGAGGGGGGGGGCGGCTTGGTTATTATACTCTCCGTTTTGTGTTGTATAGAATCAAATGGAGGACGAGATCACACACACACACACACACACACACACACACACACACACACACACACACACACAGGATCAGCGAATACCAAATGCTTAATTATTCTGTAGTATCCTTCACGCTTTAACTCATAATCTGACTTCAGAATCAGGATCCCCATGTCTTGCTATTGCAATTAAGATTCTAATGAAATATGCATGATTGTTTGTCAAAATCTGCCCCTTCATCATTAAACGCCTATAAATAACTACTCAAAAATAGTGGAAGTTCTGTCTCTCTCTCTCTCTCTCTCTCTCTCATTTCTTTCCATAATACTGGTTTCTCTCTCGTAATAGGCCATAATCTCTCTCCTGTATTTGTCCTTCCTTAATACTGTTCATCTTGTTCACACACACACACACACACACACACACACACAAACTGCACATACACATAAACACATAGGCCCCCTTCTCCCTTAACCCCTTCAGTACCGGTGACGTCCTTTTCATTATATTCTGGCAACTATTAGACCATTTATATTCAGCTTAGGAAGGACGAATACCAATTAACAGGCTACAGACTATCTCGAGTAATCCTTTGAGCTACCACATATCCTTCCTAAGCTGAATAAAATCGTGTAAACGTAGCTGAAATCCAATAAAATACACGTCACCGGTACAGAAAGGGTTAAACAAATGTGCAGATTTTAAGATGTTTGCCCCATTAGTTTGTCAATATTAAGACCTTTCGTGCTATTTAGGTGTCTATATATTTCTTGGCGAACGATAGTGAGCCTGTAGTTTTGGAAGAACCGGCCTTTGGCCGGGAAATTTTTCTACCGAAAAATGTACATATTAATCTAGAAGGGGGATCTAATGGATTTGTTTAAGCTTAATGAAGGTCTAGCGAGGAAACTCAAAAATATATAAATTAATATAAATAACAAATAAATACATAAATAAATCAATAAATAACTAAATAAATATAAATAATATAAATATAAATAATTGAGTTTAGAAGTGAAGTTGGTTGGTGGAAAAAATAATAATAATAAATAATAATACCTGTATATATAGGCCAAAAAACAAGCACTTACCCTCTTAAAGAAATGTGTAGGCCCATAGAGAAACACGAACCCTCACTACTATAATAATAATAATAATAATAATAATAATAATAATAATAATAATAATAATAATAATAATAATAATAATAATAATAATAGTAATAATAATCAGATCTTCAAAGAAACCTAATAACTACCGTGATTTATGGTTCCCCCGCTATTAAGGGGAGGTTTTTAGTGTGTTTCCTAGACTTCCATCAAGCTTGAAATTACACCCCCATGACCCCCTTTCAAGATAAATTTGTACATTTTTCGGTAGAAAAATTTCCCGGCCGAAGGCCGCTTCCTCTTAAATTACAGGCTCGCTATCGCTCACCAGGAAAAAAAATCGACACCTAAATGGGACGAAAGGTCTTAAAAGTGACATAAATGGGGTGAAAGTTCTTAAAATCGCCAAACTAATGGGGCGAACGTCTTAAAATTTCAAAAGCAATGGGGCTAAACATGAGGGAGAAAGGGGTAAAGAAAATAATCCCTCTTTGGGGCCTTTGGGGTAATTAGCTGCGTCAGGTAGTGCTGCGTCAGAGGGAGGTGGTGGATGGGGGGGGGAAGAGGGAGAGAGAGAGTGTGTGTGTGTGTGTGTGTGAGAGAGAGAGAGAGAAGGGGGGGGGGGGGCTTATTAATGGAGGGGGTGTTTGTTGTAGTTAGGTACGTCAGGTATTGCTGGGGCCGAGAATCATGATGGAAGAGAGAGAGAGAGAGAGAGTGTGTGTGTTTGTTTTCGGACGATGGAGTTCATCTGAACCAGGTGGGAGCAGCGCGTTTTGGGCGTCTTCTCAACGATGCGGTGAAGGATTTTCGGAGAAGAAATCGACTCAGCACAGGACAACCAGGAAGGAGGACCGAAGACAGCGAGGACAGCAATCTACAAAGGAATTAAATACTAATCCGTCAAGAACCGCGAATTTGGATAAAGCTCCACCAACACGACCCAAATTCAAAACCGTCAGGGATAATGACCGAGGACCGAGGACAGCCATGAATGTAAATGTAGATCCGACCAGAACCAATAATTTGAATAAAGACCGTTCCTTGAATCCCAAATCCAAAACTTTGAATGTTTCCTATGCAAAACCTCGTAGCATACGCAATAAATTTTCAGATTTAGAGGAACTAGTGTTTACAGAAAATTATGATGTGATTGGCATAACAGAATATTGGCTCAATACATAAGATAGAGACTTTTTAGCAGAGTATTCACTTCCCGGTTATGTAATGTTTGAGAACAGCCGAATAAATAAAAATGGAGGTGGCGTTTTATTTTATATCAAAGAAAGTCTTAACCCGACCCTCGTGTCAAAACCTCAAATTGTGAACGTCGACACATCTTTTGTGCTAATAAAGAATAATAAAGGTACAAAAATAATACTTGCGTTAATATACAGACCTCCAGCTCAATCAGTGCAAACTGACCGAGAAATTTACGAACAAATTGCAGATGTAAGTATCTCACAAGATACCGTAATTTTTGGCGACTTTAATTTACCTGTGACCAAGTGGGGCGATACTCTTACTTCACACTCCGGACATGACTTGTATACGAACTTGCAAGAGAGTTCGCTTTATCAATTTGTTCGAATGCCGACCCGTGGTAATAACGTTCTTGACATTGTACTTGCAACAAAAGAAGAATTGATAGAGAATTTGAATGTTGGTGATGAATTCAGTAACAGCGACCATCGTACGATAACTTTCACTTTAAAGTTTACTAGTAACGAACCAAATAGTAGCATCGAAAAAGTTCCTAATTTCAAGAAAGCAAACTTCCATAAACTTAGAGCTATGTTTAAAGAAACTGACTGGAGCTTTTTAATTAACAATAACGACATAAATACATCTTGGAAGTTATTCGAAACCACTTACCTAAAAGCAGTGCAAGACTGCATACCATCGAAAATACGGCGTCCAGGCCAAAATAATAAGCCCAAATGGTGGAATAAAGATATTTCAAACTGCCTGCTTGCTAAAAAATGTGCTAATGATAGATTAAAATCCTCACAAAATGACGAAGAACGGGTGAAATTTGTAGAGCTACGACGCAAAGCCAAAAAGTTAATTAAGCAAAGTAAAAAGACCTTAGAGTTACATATTGCGAATCAAAGTAAAACAAACCCGAAAGAATTCTATAGTTATATCAGAAAGAAAAAAGTAGTTACTTCAACTGTTGGACCGTTAGTCGATGAAAAAGGAGAATACACCAAAGACGAAGTACAAATGAGTAATGCCCTCAATACCTTCTTTGCATCAGTTTTTACAACAGAAGACCTCAGTGATATCCCTACACCATCGCCGATTCAGATTGATAATTCAGATGTTCTAAGCAATCTCACCGTTACAGAGAGAGAAGTATTGAATTGTTTAGATAAACTCAAGGTAAATAAAACGCCAGGACCTGATACAATCTCGCCTAGAGTTCTAAAGGAAGCTAAGAATGAGCTCTCCAAACCACTGACATTACTATTCAATAAATCCTTGCAGTCTGGAACTATGCCTGATCAGTGGAAGCTAGCCACCGTAACACCGATATTCAAAAAAGGCAGCAAATCCCTACCCAGTAACTATCGTCCAATTAGCTTAACCTCAGTTGTATGTAAAATGCTAGAAACGGTCATACGAGACAGACTCGTAAATCACTTAGAGGAAAATAACATACTTAAAGATACTCAACACGGCTTTCGTAAAAAACGTTCCTGTTTAACAAACCTCTTAGACTTCTTCCACGATATCCTCAACCTCTACGATGAGAGTAAAGCTGTAGATATTATATACCTTGATTTTCAAAAGGCCTTTGACAAAGTTCCCCACAAACGTTTACTGCTAAAACTAAAAGCGCATGGAATACAAGACGGTGTGTTGAAATGGATAGAAAATTGGCTCAGCAACAGAAAGCAAAGGGTAGTCATAAACGGTAAGGCATCTAAATGGACCAATGTAAGTAGCGGGGTACCCCAGGGATCGGTACTAGGACCAATTATCTTTCTAATTTACATCAACGACATAGATGAGGGTCTCACCTGCACAATCTCAAAATTTGCTGACGATACAAAAATTGCAAATAGCGTACTCTCAAAAGAACAAGTTGACGATATGCAACACAATCTAGATAAATTGTCATGTTGGGCCCAAATTTGGCAAATGAGTTTCAATGCGGATAAATGTAAAGTACTACATGTCGGATACCTAAATGAGAAAGCAAACTATTCGATGAATGGCACTCAGCTTAAGAATGTAAACAGAGAAACTGATCTGGGAGTAACAATATCGAGTAACCTAAAAACGAGTCAACAATGTTCAGAAGTTGTTAAGATATTGAAGGTGGTAAGTCTTAAGATCTCATACTCTCTCTCTCTCTATGTTGTGATAAATTACATTGGTGTCGTGGTAGTTTGCTGTAAGTTCTATATAATTTTCGAGAGCTTTTGTATTCTCTCTCTCTCTCTCTCTCTCTCTCTGAATTTATAGGCAGGTCATTTGAGCATAAATCCAAAGAAGTTATCCTAACCCTTTACAATTCCTTAGTCCGCCCTCTTCTGGAATACTGCGTTCAATCCTGGTGCCCTTATTACCAAAAAGATATAAACAAGCTAGAACGAGTTCAACGTAGAGTTACCAAAATGATACCTAGCCTAAAGAACAAACCATACGAAGAGCGTCTTAGAGAATTAAATCTATTTCCTTTAACCCAGCGCAGATTAAGAGGCGACTTACTTCAAGTGTTCAAAATCATCAAAGGCATCGACAATATGAACTGTAGTAAGTACTTCACTATCGACCAATCTAATTACACGCGGGGAAACGGTTGCAAAATTATTGGTAAATCTTTTAACTCGCACGAATCTAAGAATTTCTTCTTCTTCAATCGAGTTGTCAACTTGTGGAATGGGCTTCCCCGAGACGTTATAGACTGCAGCACCGTGATTCATTTAAATTCCGCCTAGACAAATATCTCGCATCAAACCCGCGACTGACTGCGTTTGTAAATGAATAACTTTATCCTCCCCTCAGTTACTAACCCATATGTCCCCTACTAACTTCCTAGTCCTGCCACGTTAGTGGCAGGGCAGTAGTTCCCTTTCCAATGTTCCCTTACCCACTCTAAACCACTGTTGGTCACTTGATCCTCAGTGTTTTGGAGGACAAGCAACCTAGAAGGGTCACTAGACCTGTTGTTGCTTGATTTCCTTTGTA
This sequence comes from Paralithodes platypus, assembly GCA_032716605.1. Classification (NCBI taxonomy): domain Eukaryota; kingdom Metazoa; phylum Arthropoda; class Malacostraca; order Decapoda; family Lithodidae; genus Paralithodes; species Paralithodes platypus. The sequence continues at coordinate 5,786,966 of CM064570.1, read as the reverse complement.
CTCCTTTGTACTCCTTTGTTGTGTGTGTGTGTGTGTGTGTGTGTGTGAGAGAGAGAGAGAGAGAGAAGTGGGGGGTGGCCTTATTAATGGAGGGGGTGTTTGTTGTAGTTTGGTACGTCAGGTATTGCTGGGGTTGAGAATCATGATGGAAGAGAGAGAGAGAGTGTGTGTGTGTGTGTGAGAGAGAGAGAGAAGGGGGGGGGGGCTTATTAATGGAGGGGGTGTTTGTTGTAGTTTGGTACGTCAGGTATTGCTGGGGCTGAGAATCATGATGGAAGAGAGAGAGAGAGAGAGACTTTAAAAGAGAGGGGAGGGGAAGGGGAGGCAAATCCAAATAAAACTTTATAAAAAGTGAAAAAAGGTAAGAAATACAAGGGTTTGGAGAGAGAGAGAGAGAGAGAGAGAGAGAGAGAGAGAGAGAGAGAGAGAGAGAGAGAGAGAGAGATGGCAGAGACAGGGCAGGCAGCAGAGTTATTACAAGCACGCTAACCACAGATCAGCACTATTCCAACATTCTGCGTGGCTTTGTTTTGCCTCGTACTCTCATGTGATGCTAATGTGTGGGTGTCTATCTCTTTATCTATATATCTATCTATCTATCTATTGACCTGTTTTGTTATGTATCTATTTTTTTTTTTCTTTGTCTATGTGTATGAAGGAGACAAAAGGTAGGCTGCCTGTAACGTGTGTCTCCCCTAAAGCCAAAAGAGTGACGAGAGCAAAATTCAAGGGACACTGGGCTCAAAATGCCTGGACGCACGAAGTTTAAAGCAGTCGAAGTCATAGGATAAAGGAAACATTGATTAAGGGAGAGAGTTCCAGAGTTAACTTGTTGAGTAGAAGAAAGGCTGAGAAAATTTGCCAATTCTTGGGTTGGAGACCTGGAGAGAATAGGAGTGGGATTGTGTTGGAAGGTGAGTGTCTCGCACTCGCCGCAAGGGAGAGAGCTCTGAAGAACACTGATTGTTGTAATAGCAATATAGAAGTGAAACAGATGCAACATTGCGGCATGTGGAAAGAGATTGTAGGGAACTAGTAAGAGGAAGTGAGTTGATGAGGCGAAATGCTTTTGACTTTACCCTTTCGAGAAGTGTGGTATGGGTGGAACCTCCCCACACATGCGAACAATACTCGATATATGGGCAGACTGTGTAACAGAGCAAGAAGCTGGGCGGAATGAAGAACTCACGCAGACGGTTGAGCACACCTAACTTCTGGGATATTGTTTTAGCAAGAGTGGTAATACAGTATGATAAAGGTCGGGAGAAAAAGAAACAATAAGAATACTGAGAGAAAATGAAGGGTTGATTTGAGTAATGTTGAAAAATAAGGGAAAGTCGTGTGGAAGATCGTGACAGGGCGAAAGAAGGAGAAATGGGTTTTGGAATCATTGAAAATATCAAGATTTTCTCTGACCCAATCGGAGATAGTTGATCGATCAGAAGATAGGCGTGCTATGGCCTCTTCACGTGAGTTTTAGAGTGATTGCATGCTGGGTCGTTGTGGAAAACTAGTTGAATGTATGTAGAGTCATCAGCATATACTGTAAGTGGATATGACTAGTGGTAGAGTTGAGGAGATCATTAATGACTATCAGAAAGAGAACTGGAGACAGGACGGAACCCTGAGGAACACCAGAGTTGATAGGTTGAGGAAGTGAGCGATGGCCGTCAACAACCGCAGCTATGGAACGGCCAGAAAGGAAATGAGAGATAAAGGCATAGATGGAGGGATAGAAACCAATGGAGGGTAGTTTAGAAATTAGAGATTTATGCCAGATTCTATCGAAGGCTTTCGATATGTCTAGCGCAAGCCATCTATATATTGATATATCAAGTTAATTATCTATGTATATATTCGTTCATCAACCTATGACTACCTGTCTGCAAAACCAAGGTACTATAATACGTGGCAATCTATATATCTATCTAACTATCTGTCTATCTATCTATCTATCTATCTGTCTGTCTATCTATATATATGTCTGTTTATCTATCTATCTATCTATCTATTTGTATTTCTATCAATTAAAATTTGGTATATCACTAAAATTCTCCAGCCGTTGAAACTGCATTGGCACATATTTAATAAGTTTTTCCCAGAATATTCTGAAGGTAATATTTCCTGGAATCTTAAATTAAATATCCTTCTCATATTCGGAGGAATATTGTCCGTCTTTAATCATGATTTGCTTTGCCTTCGTTCATAAAAAGCAATAAGCAAATTCATACGTTTTTCATGTTCGATTATATTTTCCTCCATCAAAACACGATGGGCCATGAGTATATATGTATTGAATTAGTATAATGTTTATTTAATATCAGAACGCAATAGATAGATATGATGCGAGGACTGTTTTTCCATTTTATGAGTCGTTTTTATGCTGTAAATGAAGGAACTCTCGTCATTTTGTTTAGCACTTAACATTTAGGATCAGAAAGAATGTAGGAAATATCACGGGTGTAATTTTCTCATTATATCCTCAATCTTCCTCCCTCCCTTCCTCTCTTTATCTTCTATTACCTTAATCCCTGCCCCTTTATACCTCCTATAATAGTTACTGGACACTTCCCCTACAAGACACTTCGCCCATTAATCGCCCAGTAGGTTAGGCTGACGTTAGGTAAGGTAAGGCGCCATTTTTTTACTTACAGTGTGCTGGCTTAATAATCCAGAAGGGTTGATAGCCTCTGAAGTCCTATTTTAACGGATTATGATAAGTGAGTTTGATAACTTAGTTTAATATTAAGTTAATTTACATTAGTTATAGCCTAGGCTAGGTTAGCTATGGTCAATGTTAGGTTGCTCTAGAGTGCTATCTATCTATCTATATACTCAGGCCCAAACCCCACTTTTCCTTTTTTTTTTTTTTTTTTTTTTTTTTTTTTTTTTTTTTGCTCTAGAGTTAGGTGTATATTATTAGATTATTGTTATGAGTGCTATAGGTGAATTAATGGTATAGGAAATATGTAATGAGTAATATAAACCCTAGAGAAAATATCTTCTTTGTGCAGTAACTAAAGATACATTGTAGGTAAAACTAACTTCCTAATCCTGCCACGGACATTAGTTCCCTTTCCAATGTTCCCTTACCCACTCTAAACCACTGTATGGACACTGATCCTCAGTGTTTTGGAGGACAAGCAGCCTAGAAGGGTCACTAGACCTGTTGTTGCTTGATTTCCTTTGTACTCCTTTGTACTCCTTTGAAGAGAGGAAATTACTTGGGACCTAAAATAACTTGTAAAGGAAATATCTTGTAGAGGAAATAACTTGTAGGAAAATAACTTCTAGAGAAAAAATATTTTGGGTAAAATTCGTTGTAGAGTAAATAACGTGAGATCAAGATAACGGGTGAAACTAATTACAGAAGAAACAAGCGTGCTCAGCAGAGCACACATCTCTACCAGGCATCCAAAACAGAACAAGTGTCAAGTAAATGTGTCATGTTTGTGGACTTTTCTGCTTGCGGCCGAAAAAAAATGTACAAATTTATCTTGAAAGGGGGTCTAAGGGGTGCTATTTTAAGCTTGATGGAGGTCTAGCGAGGACACTCAAAAATAAACAAATGAATAAATACATAGAACCAAAATCCAAGCACCCATGTTTCCTCACACACTTGCCCACAGCTCTCCCGACCCTGCTCTTTTATCTCTCAGAGTCTCTTATATATCCTGCCTGTCTCCTTCCTCTCCTTCCGACCTTCACTGTATCTAAGGCAGGGGTGGTCTGTTGCCCTCTTCCCTCTTCTATCCTTCATGTTAGAGATTGTAAGACGTTTTAATTCATTAGTGTTTTCCTTCCTCTGTCCTTCCTCTGTCCTTCCTCACTCCTTCCTTTGTCCTTCCTCTCTCCTTCCTCTGTCCTTCCTCACTCCTTCCTTTGTCCTTCCTCTCTCCTTTCGCCCTTCTCCCTTGCGATATAGTGGCCTCATTTTCATTTTATCTAACCCTTTGACGATTATGGCGTATTTGAACCGTATACTCTGGCCATCATTTATGCAGCTTAGGAAGGATCTGTGGGAATTTTAAGGGTAAAGAGTATCTCAATTAACTCTCTGATTTCATTATACCCTTCCTAATCTGAATAAAATCACCCACTGGCCTCGAATAATTTACTGGCCTCGAATCATCCACTGGCCTCGAATCACTCACTAGTTTCGAATCACCCACTGGTCTCGAATCATCCACTGGCCTCGAATCAACCATTGGCCTCGAATCACCCACTGGCCTCGAATCATCCACTGGCCTCGAATCATCCACTGGCCTCGAATCATCCACTGGCCTCGAATCATTCACTGGTCTCGAATCAACCACTGGTCTCGAATCATCCACTGGTCTCGAATCATCCACTGGCCTCGAAACATCCACTGGCCTCGAATCACCCACTGGCCTCGATTCATCCACTGGCCTCGAATCATCCACTGGTCTCAAATAATCCACTGGCCTCGAATCACCCACTGGCCTCGAATCACCCAATGGCCTCAAATCATCCACTGTCCTCGAATTATCCACTAGCCTCGAATCATCCACTGTCCTCGAATCATCCACTGGCCTCGAATCATCCACTGGCCTCGAATCATCCACTGGCCTCGAATCATCCACTGGCCTCGAATCATCCACGACTGTCTTTGAGCCCGAGTAACTTTTTTTGTCCTCTCTTTCTCTTTGCCACAGATCTCTCATATTGAAGCCCTCGAGTTGCAGTTGCATTCTGTGGTAATCCTTTCTCTCCCGATCTATACATATTCAACAAGCATTCTATACTGTATTCTTGTTAATGTGGCAGAACATATGACTCCATTAACAGCTGAGATCTCGATGAATAATGGGTGAATAAGACACTGCTATGCTTCTGTGTCATATTAACCCGTTCACCACCATTATGTAATTATCATCATATTCTGGTTACCATTAGACGATTTTGTTTAGTTAATAATCTACCTCTACGATTCAAATGGGTATATACGATCTCAGTAAACCCTCCTATTAAGGGGAGGTATTTAGTTTGTTCCCTAGACCTCCATCAAGCTTAAAATTACACCCCCTTGAGTCCCTTTCAAGATAAATTTTTAAATTTTTCGGTAGAAAAATTTCCCGGCCGAAGGCCGGTTCCTCTTAAATTACAGGCTCGCTATCGCTCGCCAGGATAACATTGACACCTGAATTGCACGAAAGGTCTTAATATGGGGTGAAAGTTCTTAAAATCGCTAAACTAATGGGGCAAACGTTTTATAATATCAAAAGCAATGGGGCTAAACATGAGGGAGAAAGGGGTCAAGAAAAAACTCTCTCAAGTGGACATCTCCCCTTAACACAGGTCCTTCTTAAATACTGCATAAAATCGTCTACTTTTAGCCAGAATCAAAGGTAAAAAGGGGTTAAAGCCAAGTTTTCACAATTAACAATATATCAGCCTCGATTTATACTGTTTATTTATTTGTAACTATGTAAGTATGGTTAAGGTTAAATCGAATTGTATAAAAAATAGTAATAACTGAATAATACATATATATACATATAGGCTACATATAGGCTATCAGATAAAAATTGCCAATCATTTTCCGAACACTGTGCACCTTTAACTTAGTTCTAAAGTCGGTGTCACACGGCCGATT
>CM064570.1:5771349-5773849 GCA_032716605.1 Paralithodes platypus | reverse complement strand
GTAACTAAAAAAAGACTAGAGTAATCGAGCTAATTTTGATACCAAATAGGAAGACTTGGCTAGGGAATAGGTGTAGAAGATAACAGCTCATTTGCTCAAGCCCTTTTTGAGTTACAGAGGTTAGAGGTTACGATTTCTGCCCAACCTAGAATGAACGGACTATATAGTACTCATATACTAATACTAAAATAATAATAGCAAAATCATTATCACCAACATCAAAAAGCAACAACAACAATCCAACACCAACAACCAAAACAAAAGCATCAACAACGACCCCACCCCCACCCCCCTTCCCTCACAAAAAAAAAAAAAAAAAAAAAAAAAAAAAAAAAAAAAATAACAATAATAATAATAATAATTTGTTTCCATTCCTCCGGGTTATTTGGTTCCAGGCACCCAGACTTATTTTCCCAGGAAGGCTGTCCCACGGGCGTCTGCTCTCATTATGAAGGCGGGACGCGACATTTGCTGCCTTGGATTGAAAACATGAAGGGAGACGAAAATGAATGGTGAATTGTGATAGTATGCTAGTATAATAGTAGGGAAATGCATAGCGTGTGCGAACATTGAAAACATACGGAGGACAACAGTAGATAGTAAATTATAATAGTATGAAAATATAATAGATAAAATAGTAGGGAAATTAATAGCTTAGTAATGTGTGGGAAAATTGTAAACGCGGAGGAACTCAAAATATAAAGGATAATGCTAAGAAAGGGTCTGTCTCGTATGGGCCGATAGGGATTTTTGCAGACATCCATATTTGCATGTTCTTATGTTCTAAATTGATAACTAAACTGCTATGAAACCCGGATTAGGTAAGTGTTTTCTGGAACTTATTCGATATTTAGTCTAAAGATGTCAAGGATTTACAGAATGGACTCAAAATGCTAATACTAACAATATGTTGAGCAGTGAAATCATGAGACGCGCTGAATCGGTAAGTAATCTGTGACACTGACTCCAAATATATTGCAAGCGGGCATGAAATTGGCTGCATGAACTCAAAAATAATAAGGGACAAATAGAAAATGAAAACAAAATAAAAACACGTTGAATAGGTCAATACTCTGTCAGACTTATTATAAATCTATATTAAGGGGGTCACCGGATTTTTGTTTATCTTTCTCTCCTTTTCTCTCTTTCCCTGGCTTGTATCCATTCGGCCCCATTCAGACAACTGTTTTAAGACGTTTATCCCCATCCAGGTGTCGATTTCTTCTGGCGAGCGATAGCGAGCCAGCATTGTTTGGAGAAATCCGGCTTCGCCGGAGACATTTTTCTATCGAAAAATGTATAAATTTAGCTTGCTGTGAAAACAAATATATACTGTATATATATGCTGGCTCGCTATCGCTCGCCAGGAAAATATCGACACCTGGATGGGGGTAAACGTCTTAAAACAGTAGGCTGAATGGGGCCGAATGGATACAAGCCAAAGAGAGAAAGATAAAACAAAAAGCTAGGTGAGCTCCCTTAAACAATTCAACGATTTACAGGATGGCTTTGAAATAATATAATAAAAGACAAAAGTAATGGATAAAATTAATGTCAACAAAATAATGACACTCACTAAATCGGTGAATATTCTGCGCAACTAAACATAAATTAATTATCAACATGTTAATATATTTGAAGGATTAATATTATAGGACAAAAAATACAGTAAAATGAAAAGTGGCAAGCATCGAATCATTTATGGATATTGTGAACTTGATTTGGGGAATAAATTAATAGGTTAATTAGCAAAATATGAGCAAGCCAATGAATCATTATATATTAAGTAAATGGAAGTGATATGAATCTTAAGGAAAAAAAATCAAATTATATTGAAAGAAAAGTAGCCGAGACACTGAATCACGAGGGGAATATATTAATAGGTTTAATTAGCAAAATATGAGCTAGCCAATGAATCATTATATATTAAGTAAATGGAAGTGATATCAATCTTAAGAAAAGAAAAAATCAAGTTATATTGAAAGAAAGTTAGTTGGTACACTGAGTCACCTCTTCGTGGTAAACACATTAAATTGTAAACAAGTACTAGTGGTGTTGAACTTTGCTTGAGAGAAACACAAATAAAGTATCACTAAACGAGAGAAAATAATAATCCTACACTGCATCAATTAATATGCTTCAAGCCATTTTCGTGGTCAAACTATGATATTGTAAACAAGAACTAGCACATTAATCTTAACTTAATAAATGCCAAATAAAGTTACGTGGAACAAAATGATTACAAATGCCTGAATCTGTCAGTATGCTCTACGACATTTCGGTGGTGAAGCTATCATATTCTCAACAAGAGCTAGCATATTAATCTCAGCTTAAGGGGGCAGTACTCGCTTTCATGAACCCCCTTCTCTCTCATGTTTAGAATATTAGTTTTGAGGTTTTAAGACGTTCGTTGCGTTAGTTTGGCGATTTTGAGACCTTTCGCCTCATTTATTTGTCATTAAGACCTTTCGTGCCCTTTAAGTGTCGATTTTTCATGGCG
>CM064570.1:5758849-5766349 GCA_032716605.1 Paralithodes platypus | reverse complement strand
AGGTTATGTAGCGAAATATGATGTTGATAATGAAGACTTGCTATTAAGGGGAGATTTACACTTGAGGGAGTTTTTTTCTGGACCCTTTTCTCCCTCATGATTAGCCCCCATTAGTTATGAGATTTTAAGACGTTCACCCCATTAGTTTGGCGATTTTGAGAACTTACGCAACATTTCTGTCATTTTAAGACTTTTCGTGCCAATTAGATGTCGATTTTTTTCTGGCGAACGATAGCGAGCCTGTAATTCAAGAGGAACCGGGTTGTAGGAGGTGTAACAGTGAGTGTCTGAAAAATTTACGAGTTTATCTCGAGAAAAAAAAACACACACTCGCTAGTCTTGCAATTTTTATTTGTGTGTTTATTGTTTTAGGTTAAAGTTTGCTAGAGGTATAGCGAGCTAAACAAATAAAATAAAAATAAAATACGTAAACTGATGATAAATGCGAATCACAATGCAAAGATAATGTAGACAAACACGAAAGACAAACACAGAAAAAACAACGATAATAATAGAAAACAATGGGTTAAATTTTTCCAAAGCCCCCCGAGCGATAAGTTTAGTGGGCCAGGACGCGAGTGGGACGTGAAGATGAAGAATTATGACCACCCAAACATCCATCATCCACCTCACCACCATCACCATCACCACCACCGCCACCACCAACACCACCCTAGCATCCATCATCCAACTCACCACCATCACCACCACCACCCTAGCATCCATCATCCACCTCACCACCATCACCATCACCACCAACACCACCACCCTAGCATCCATCATCCACCTCACCACCATCACCATCACCACCAACACCACCACCCTAGCATCCATCATCCACCTCACCACCATCACCATCACCACCAACACCACCACCGCCACCACCCTAGCATCCATCATCCAACTCACCATCATCACCACCACCACCACCACCCTAGCATCCATCATCCAACTCACCATCATCACCACCACCACCACCACCCTAGCATCCATCATCCACCTCACCACCATCACCATCACCACCAACACCACCACCACCACCACCCTAGCATCCATCATCCACCTCACCACCATCACCATCACCACCAACACCACCACCACCGCCACCACCAACACCACCCTAGCATCCATCATCCAACTCACCATCATCACCACCACCACCACCACCCTAGCATCCATCATCCAACTCACCATCATCACCACCACCACCACCACCCTAGCATCCATCATCCACCTCACCACCATCACCATCACCACCAACACCACCACCACCGCCACCACCCTAGCATCCATCATCCAACTCACCACCATCACCATCACCACCATCACCATCACCACCAACACCACCACCACCGCCACCACCAACACCACCCTAGCATCCATCATCCAACTCACCATCATCATCACCACCACCAACACCACCACCCTAGCATCCATCATCCAACTCACCACCACCACCAACACCACCACCCTAGCATCCATCATCCAACTCACCACCACCACCACCACCACCTCATCCACCACCACCACCACCACCACCACCACCACCACTACCATCACCACCACCACCACCATCACCACCTCATCCATACCTTGGGGTGAATCTTAAGCCGGTATCACACGAGAGCTTTTATAGTCAACATTCGATGATCAACATTAATCTGGCAACATTTCTGGAATATTTTGCCATGATATCGGAAACTAGACTGGTGAGAGATCAATTTAGGTGACATAAATGTATTAAATGTTTACCTCATAAGCTGCCAGACCAGTGTTGAGTATAAATGTTTAGGGAAAAAGTGCTCGTGTGATACCGGCCTTACTGTGTGTTAACCCGTTCAGTACCAGGGGCGTTCCTTTTATCATATTCTGGCAACTATTAGACGATTTCAATCAGCTTAGGAAAGACCTCTAGTCAAAAATAAGGCTTCAAACGATCTCAAACAACCTTTTTAAACTACCACAGATCCTTGCTAAGCTGAATAATATCGTCTAAATCTAGCTAGAATACAATATAACACACGTCGCTGGTACTCAAAGGGTTAACCCTCTAAAGATTATGACGTATTATGAAAGCTTATTCTGGCTATCATAGACTAAGTCATTCAAATATTCCTGTACTCATCCACTCACTCTCTCGATCAGTACCAATGTCTGCTCATGTTCAATAAGACTGGCAAATGACAATAAATATTCCCAATAAATATTGAAAGAGGTCCATGGTGGTAGGACGGACGGTGGTATATGAAGACTGATGACCCCAATATCCATCACCACGTCCACCACAGACCCCAAGGCACCTAGCTCTTCATCAGTCATACCTTTGGGAAGTTCACTTTTATGATATGGAGCTATGATTCATTTTGAAAGACATGTATAGTCAAAATGATACTACGACTACAACTTTGTATGTATGCTCTCTCTCTCTCTCTCTCTCTCTCTCTCTCTCTCGCTCTCTCTCTCTCCCCCCTTCACGAAATCCCCCCCACACATATATTTCCACGCACCTTCCAACTTACGTTTTCTTTTCTCTCTCCTTCACCCCCTCCCACCCACCCACCCACACCCCCCAGTCTACTTTACTTCCATAATCAAATTCCCTCCCCCCGCCCCCCACCCCCACGCCTCCCCTGAACACACCCACCCTCCCCTCCCTCCCTCCGGCATTCATTCATATTATTATCATCCTCCCCATCTAGTTCGTTCCTCCCTCCCTCCCTCTTGGCTTTTGTTTCTCCTCCTCCTCCCCGTCCTTCTCCTCCTCCTCCTCCTCCTCCGCCTCCTCCTTCTTTTCTTCCTCCTTCTCCGCCTTCTTCTTTACTATCCTTTTCTCTACCTCGTAGTCAGTAGATTAGTAGTTTTAGATATCCAAATTGCCCCGTAAGGACCAATAGGTCTGTTGCAGTTTGTTCTCCTTTCAATTCCTTTGTATTCCTCCTCCTCCTCCTCCTCCCCTTTTGTATTCCTTTGTATTCCTCCTCCTCCTCCTCCTCCTCGCCAATTCTCGCCATTTCTCGCAATCCAATTTGTTGTGTCACTTTCCGCCACTTCCTTCACTCATATAGTCTGGGTACGTTGTCTCCGTGTGGGCTCTATTTCTTCTTCCTTTGAGGAAGGTTAAGGGGGTAAGGTATATGTTTTGGATTATTTATTAATATTTGATTATATTCTTTTTGTTTAGTTTCATCGCTAGGCCTCCATCAAGCTTAAAAAAAAAAAAACGCAAGATCCCCCATCAAAATAAATTTGTATATTTTTCGGTAGAAAAATTTCTCCTATAATTACAGACTCGCAAACGTTCGCCAGGGAAAAAGATTGACACCGAAATGGTACGAAAGGTCTTGAGATTGACAAAGAAATGGAGCCAAAACTTTTTAAATCGCCTAACTTATCTAACATGTTAAAATCTGGAAACTAATGGGGCTAAACATGAGGGAGAAGGGGCTCCAGAAAAACCAACCATCCCCCCTTAAGATTCTGGGGTGTCTCTTCATTCAGAGTGTGTGTGTGTGTGTGTGTGTGTGTGTGTGTGTGTGTGTGTGTGTGTGTGTGTGTGTGTGTGTGTGTGTGTGTGTGTGTGTGTGTGTGTGTGTGTGTGCTTCTTGTATTCGGTTGTCTGCACTTCCACATACACAATACTCTTTACGATACATACATACATACATAAGTACATACATACATACAGTACATACATGGGATACACACAATACATACATTCATACATACCCACAGAAAATGAGCCAAACTCACACACATATACAGTACATACACACTTAAATGGGCGCACATACAGTATATACAGGTTCAATACAACTTACATATATATTTACAGTACATGAATGCTCTCTCTCTCTCAGTCTCTCTCTCTCTCTCTCTCCCTGTGGGTAAAGACAGCAGCAGAGTAAGAATGCAAGTTTATTCAACGTTTCACTCTCACTCTCTCTCTTTCTCTCTCACACACACACGCACACACACATACACACACAGCCCGTAGCCTAGTAGGTAGAGCTCTCGTCTCACACACGAGGGTTAGGGTTCAACAACAAAATTTTGTCTCCTTTCATGTTTGAGCCTCAGTTCACCTAGCTGTAAATAGGTACCTGGAATAAGTTGACGACGTTTTTGACGTCCCATCTGGGGTTGGCAAAAATGGTACAAGGCGAGATGGGTATCATATGGTTCACCTAAGCTGATGGCTATCTTCGGGCGAGACGGTACCGTCTATAGTGAGAATGGTACCATACAGATCCACCCTAAGCCTTCGTTTCCGATGTCGCCAATTGGCTAAAAATACAGACTACACACACATCCACAGCCATTCCAACGATACATATAACACCTACACATATAGGAGGCGGGAAATAACGAGCATGCTCACTCCCGCAATACAACTAGAGTAAGTACAATTAGAGTAAGTACACAAACCACAACCACCATTTAACAACACTTGCCTCATATAACCTTTCTACCATCTCACTTTGCCAAATGTCATCCACGCTCATTTTAATATCCAAGTAATATAAAGGTTAAGGTTGTTCTTTATATATATATATATATATATATATATATATATATATATACATATATACACTGTATATACCGGTATATACATCGCAAAATTCCCCACATAATTTGAAACCACTTATCAGATTCCAAGACTCAGATAAACTCCGGCGCTAAACGATTCCCTGTGACACCTTCTGTAATCTGCACGGCGGGCCAGTCAGCGGATTTGACCACTTTACGATCACCTTAATTAACTTTCTTACATGCGTACTGCATATCTTAGACTGAATAATATCGTCGACTGAAGGGGAGGTTTGTATGTATTTGTTTACATATTTACTAATTCATTTGTTTGTTTATTTATATATTGTTTGTAGGTTCCTCCCTAGACCTTAATCAAGCTTATACATATACCCCCGGGACCCTCCTTCGAGATAAAATTGTACATTTTTCGGTAGAGAAAAACCCTGGGCGAAGGCCGCTTGCTTCTAAATTTAAGGCTTGCTATTGCTAATAAAAAAATAAAATAAATCGACACCTAAATGAGATGGACGGTTACTGTATATAATCGTCAAACTTATGCGGTGAAAGTCTTAAAATAAAATAAAATAATGGGGTTAAACCTGAGGGAGAACTCCACAAAACCCCCCGTTAAAGAAAGAAAGTCAACATCGATAATATTAACCTATCATCTCAAACAGAACTTTAAATTTGGCACACAATTATCCAGAAATGGCCACTAAATTTGACACACACAAAAAGCCAAAGCACTTTAAATTCCACGCCAAAGTTAAAATCTCTTAGCGGATTCCAAGACTCCGATAAATTCTGGCGTTAAGGTGGTATTGCTTGTTTTTTGGTATAAATATTTATTAATTAACATCTTTTGAGTTTCCTCGCTAGACCTACATCCACGCTGCAAAAACAATCACCCCCTAGACCCCACTTTCCAGATGAATTTCGATTTTTTCGGTAGAAAATGTGCCGGTTCCTTATAAAACACTCATGATCGCTCGCCATGAAAAAATCGACACCTAAATGGCACGAAAGGTCTTAATATTGACAACAAAATTAAGCGAAAGGTCTCAAAATCGCCAAGATTCAATACGGAACATCCCCATCGCCATTGAACAAGCCCCCCCCACCCCCCCTCCCACCCCCCCCCCCCTCCCCCACCCGGTGTGCCAGCGTCTGTAATCTTCACGGTGGGCGGAACCGTCAGCTAATTTGAGCAGTTTACGATCACACCAAATTGGCCGGTTCCAGACCCCGCGCCTTTAATACCAGGGCGGTATTTAGGGGCGGGTTTTAGTTTGGTCCCTAGATATCCATCAAGCTTAAGATTACACCCCTTTGAGCCCCTTTCAAGATACAAAGTTTTGGTAAATTTGTTCGGTTTAGAAAATTAAATTTCCCGGCTGAAAGGCCGTGTTCCTTTTTAAATTTACAGGCTCGGCTATCCCGCGCTCGCCAGGATTTAAAATCGACACCTAAATGGGCACCGGAAAGGTCTTACAAATTGACAGAATATGGGTTAGAAGGTTCCTTAAAATCGTCAAAAAATAAATGCGGTGCGAACGTCCTAAAATTAGCAAAACAATGGGGCTAAACATGAGGGAGAAAGGAGTCCAGAAAATAATCCCTCAAGTGGAAATCTGCCCTTAATTCCTGTATTCATATATATTTTAGTCTCCTCGCTAGACCTCCATCACACTTAATAACAACACCTCCTAGACCCCCTTCCAAAACACCTCCTAGACCCCCTTCCAAAACACCTCCTAGACCCCCTTTCAAAACACCTCCTAGACCCCCTTTCAAAACACCTCCTAGACCCCCTTCCAAAACAACCCATAGACCCCCTTTCAAAACACCTCCCTAGAACCCCCTTTCAACAACACCTCATATACCCCCTTTCAAAACACCCTCCTAGACCCCCTCCAAAACACACTCCCTAGAAACCCCCTTTCAAAACACCACCTAGACCCCCTTTCAAAACACCTCCTAGACCCCCTTTCAAAACACCTCCTAGACCCCCTTTCAAAACACCTCCTAGACCCCCTTTCAAAACACCTCCTAGACCCCCTTTCAAAACACATCCTAGACCCCCTTTCAAAACACACCTCCTTAGAACCCCTTTCAAGAAACACTGACTCCAGACCCCCCTTTCAATCAACCACACCTCCTACGACCCCCTTTCAACAAAACACCTCCTTAGACCCCCTTTCAAGAACACCTCGCTCGACCCCCTTTCAAAACCCTCCTAGACCCACCTTGTCAAAAACCACCTCCCTAGACCCCCTTTCAAACACCTCTCCCTAGACTCCCCCTTTCAAAAACCCCTCCTTGAGACCCCTGCTTTGCAACAAGACCGACCTCGCTAGGACCCCCTTCCGGGAAAGACACCTCCTAGACCCCCTTTCAAAACACCTCCTAGACCCCCTTTCAAAACACCTCCTAGACCCCCTTTCAAGACACCTCCTAGACCCCCTTCCAAAACACCTCCTAGACCCCCTTCCAAGACAAATTTGTACATTTTTCGAAAGAAAAATGTCTGGGCCGAAGGCCGGTTTCTCTTAAAGTCTTCATATTGACAAAGAAATGAGACGCAAGGTCTTAAAATCACCAAACTAATGGGCCGAACGTCTTATAATCTGAACAAAAACAATGGGGCTAAACATGAGGAAGAAGGGGGACCAGAAAAAAAATGGGGCTAAACATGAGGAAGACGGGGGACCAGAAAAACGGCCCCTCTCCCCCCTTTAATACGAGGTTGGTATTATCACTGTGTTCTGGCTAATGGTAGAGGATTATATTCATCTTAGGAAGGGCCTCTACCTATAACATGACTAAAACAAAAACAAATAAAATTAACCTTCTTATTTCCTTGGTTCCTGAATAAAATCGTGATATTTGGAAGAAAAGCGAAATTGGGTGGTTCCAGATCTCGTTCCTTTAAGGGGAGGTATTGACTTTGTTCCCTAGACATCCATCAAG
>CM064570.1:5738413-5758749 GCA_032716605.1 Paralithodes platypus | reverse complement strand
CTACAAGCTTGCTTTTTTTTTTTTTTTTTTTTTTTTTTTTTTTTTTTTTTTTTTTTTTTTTTTTTATGAGATTCGTATATACAGAAGACCATGTGACAATTGAATGAGAAAGCTATAATGGCACATCTGAATAATGCCGACCTGATTTATAAACACAAATATGAGTGTAACCAAGACGACGATGCGGTTGTTTCCGATGGAATCATGGCTCTTTTGAGCAGTATGTATCGCCTTACTAGTGGTTGTCTCCTCACATGATGGGGGGCGCTGCTCCATAAAACTCGCCCCTCGGGGCCAAATCACATCAAATCAATCTCTCCCTCTCTCTCTCTCCTCTCTCTCCTCATCTATATATATTATATATATATCTCTAGATAAATATATATTATCTATATATATGATATATTTACAAAAATAAAACTGTTAACAGGCGGTGAAAACATATCATGGAATATGGTGGAGAGGAGAGAAATAGATAATGGCACCTCTACTTGTTTCCGTGAATGAATATATATGTTCGTTGGGTGCATCGGTATATATACTGTAGTATATCTATTTATATTATTATTTTGACTTCCCTGAAATCCCGGTTTTTACGTAAAGTATATTTATGTTTTTTCTTCATGCAATTTATATTGGGTATAACTTTCATTTATTTAATTTCTCTTTTATTTTTTCAATCTTTATTGTTTTCATTCATATAGTCATTTTGTGTATATACTGTAATATCTATATATATAGTAGATATATATATATTATATAGCTCTCTATTATATATATATATATATATATATATAGATATATATATATATATATATATATATATATTATTGGGATGGAATTGTTTGCTGTACCTATTATCAGTGCATTACCAACAAACCCACCGAAACGTCCAATAAAAATACCCTCATTGTTCCCTGATTCAATAGCACTGTATGAATATTCCCATATTTAAAAATATGCTATACGGGGTTTCATGCCTGGGTGAGTTATCTGCTCAACAGGTGTGCGTTGTGTGTGTGTAAGTGTTAGAGTCCGAGTGTAGGGTGGTGAGAACAGTGAAGCACGGGAACGAGGTGGCTTCAGAGAAGGGTTCGTTTCGGGCCATGAGTGAGCACCCCGTGCCTCATGTGAAAGGCAAGATGTCAGGTGCTTCGTTGTACTCTATGTGCTTCACATGTCTCACTCCCTAGACTGGAAAAAGACCTCACAGGCCTTCACTGTTCATTGTAACGCGGTGAATGCTAAGGCTCTCAGCCTATGCCCGAGAGAAAGTAAGTTGGAATATAGAGGAAAAAAAAAAAAACAGAAAAAAAAAAAACAGATATAATATATACAGTATATATATATATATATATATATATATTTTTTTTTTTTTTTTTTTTTAGACTGTTCACTCACTGTTCTCTGCCCTGCCCCTTTTCCTTTCCTTTTCAATTTTTCCTGAGTTTGTTAGGTCGAATTTCCATACAATTCAGATTCCAGGTTTGACCTTTGCTTCAGAATACTAAATCATATGACTATAAACCTGTCACCACTATTTTTCCACGATATTAAAGAAGACAAATATAGAAAATTGACACCTGAAGGCACGAAGGGTCATAAATATTGAGAAAGAAAATCGGTTAATATCGAGAAATTAATGGAACGAACGGCTTCAAATCTCAAAACTAATATGCTAAACATGAGGGAGAAGGATGGTCCCAGAAAAGCGACTACCTCCTCGTTAATAGCACGCAAGGAGTGTGAATTTCTGCATATTATAGTTGGGAATTTGGTATCACGAACACTCTGAAGAATGTCTTGAGGGTCACGAATTATATTTTAGTATGTACTATATATATATATATATATATATATATATATATATATATATATATATATATATATATATATATATATATACATACTATATATATATATATATATATACTGTATATACAGTATATATATATATATATATATATATATATATATATATATATATATATATATATATCTATATCCTCCCCCTAATAATCCATTCAAGTACGATGCCGTCTTTAATACCATTTATTCTGGCTACAGTTAGGACTATTGTATGTAGTTTTAGAAAGATCTATGTTTTTTCAGAGGGTTTGATGCATCGTATTTACCCATTTGAGTCGTAGAGTTTGATTATATGCTTAAGAAAACTCGTATCATGGCCACCAGAATAGAATTAACATTACGTCATCGTGCTAAAGGGGTTAATATTTGGTAGGTGATTGGGGTACGTTACTGTTATTATTCTCTCCCATCCATCTATCTATATCTTTATCTATCTATCTATCTATCTCTATATGTTATCTGTCGGTCTGTCTTATCTATCTATCTTTCTATCTATATATCTATCTATATATTTATCTATCTGTCCTATCTATCTATCAATCTATCTATCTATCTATCTATCTATCTTTCTATCTATCTCGCCTATCCTATCTATCTACCTATCTATCTCAGCCCTCACCTCTAGTACCCAGAATTATACATGCTGAATTAATGTATCGAGTTTTAAACATTCCTCCCTACCTTGTAATTATCTGACCTTTTAAATGTATTATCTCTCTCACTCTCTCTCTCTCCTCCATCTCTCATCTCTCTCTCTCTCTCCTCGCTCTCTCCCTCACTCTCTCTCTCGTCTCTCTCTCTCTCTATCTACTGCATTCCTCTATACAGTATCCCTTTCCATCTATAGCATATAATCCCAACACGTTTATTAACACCACTACAATAAACTACCAAAATACCAACACAACTATGGAATAAACTAAATAATAAAAGCAAATTACCCCCTTGAAGCTCTGGAGCGCGTTTTATTCAATTTATTTTTTGGCTATCATTAGAACTATTGTATGCAGCTTAGGAAGGTGCTGTGCGGTATTAAAAGGGTAAATACTATCTCAATCAAAACAAAACCCTCTGGACTTCCATATACCCGTTACGTACTCTGAATAACAATACTGACCAGAAAACAGAACAGAAACGCGTATTGGGGCTTGAAAGTTGGTTAATAGAATTAGAATACAATGCAATGTACTTCCACCTTCCGTATTCCTTCCCCCCCCCCCCCCCCCAACCAAAACATCTCTATTAATACTATTACTACTATGGATACTATTTACAGTATATATGATACTATAATATACCATATATTTTACTATTTTTTGCTATTTCGTTCTACTATTTACTACCATTACTCTCTTTACGCTCTCTCCCGTCTCTCTTCAGGCATCGCTCTCATCGCCTCTCCTCTCTCTCTCTCTACGCGCTCTCTCCTCCGGGCCTCTCTCTCGTCTCTCCCTCTCTCTCTCTCTCCGATCTCCTCTCCTCTCCTCTTTTCTCTCCCGTGTGTTCATTTAAATTTAAATCCGGCAAATAATCCCACCCGACGGACTTCAAACAAAAATTCCCCCCCCGCCCCCCCCCCCCCCCCCCCCCCCCACCCCCCCCCCGGCCCGTTTCTTTTTTCGTGTCTGCGGGATTTGGCAACATATTCGGGCGTTATGTGTGTGTGTGTGAGAGAGAGTGAGTGAGTGAGAGAGAGTGAGTGAGAGAGAGTTGAGAGTGATGAGTGTGAGAGAGAGAGAGAGAATGATAGAAAGATAGGTAGATAGATAGGTAGATAGATAGATAAATGGTTAGATAGATAGATAGATAGACAGAAAGAGAGAGAGAGAGCCCGCGAGAGCGAGAGAAAGTGAGTGTGTGAGAGTGAGAGAGAGAGTGCGTGAGAGTGAGAGGGAGAGAGAGAGGTCGTAGATCGCGGGATGAAGGGTTATAAATATAAAAACAACTCCCTTTGTGTGATAAAAGGGGTGGAGGGCATTCATCTTGTTACTTTGCTCATCTAGAGGGGTAATCCCCTTCCAGACTCATATGACGCAGAGGTTTGCCAGATAGCAATAGAAATAGAGTTCTCTCACTCTTATAATTAGCTCTCTCCAAAATTAGTTTCTGTGCCCACAGCTAACTCAAAGACAACTGCAGAGGTTAAAGTAACTAAAATAAAGGTTTGTATATACCCCTGATGGTAATAAAGGCTTTAAAGTATCCTTAATAGGCTGAAAATTGCGTCATATGTCGGAGAGGGTTAAGTGGGCCCACCTCGCTTCTTTTTTTATCTTTCTCTCTTTTTGCTCCTCTTCTTCCTTGCTTGATATCCTGAGTCACGGCCCTCAGTCAGCCTACTGTTTTTAAGACGGTGTAAATGATACCCCCATCCAGGTGTCCAATATTTTTTTCTTGGCGAGCGGTACGCGACGCCAGCCATATATATATATTTGTTTTGAATCAGCAAGCTAATTTTGTAAATTTTCGATAGAAAAATATCTCCGGCGAAGCCGGATTTCTTCTCCATACATGCTTGTCGCTATCGCTCGCCAGGAAGAAATCGACACACCTGGTATGGGATAAACGTCTTAAAACAGTTGGCTGAATAGGGCCGTATGGATACAAGCCAGGGAAGGAGAGAAAGATAAAAAGATATCTGGTGTCATACCCCTCCTTTAGTGCCAACGCCATATTTAATCCCAGTGTTAGCCGTGGGACTTTTATCAGGTTGCCTTGCATGTTACAGGGAGGGTCTATTTCCATCTCCAGCGACAGGGGAGGGTTTTATAAAGTCATTGGTCAAGGTCGGACTCTCAACTATAGAGTATATTGTGTTATCGATACGCTGTTAAAAAAAAAAAAAAAAAATCTCCAATGTTTTCAGACATAAATGGCAGCACTGTTACCAATTTGGTCCTGTAATTTTAACATTGCAAGTTTTTTTTCTTTTTTCCTCTTTGTTTTTTTTATTTTTTTATTTTTTTGAGCATGAAGGAGGCAAAAAGCAAAGCTACCTGTAACAAGTATCTCTCTCTCTCTCTCTCACTCGCGTCATTCCGATCTCTCTCTCTCACTCACATCTCTCTCTCTCACACTCAACTCTCTCTCTCTCTCTCTCTCTCTCTATTTCTCTCTCTCTCTCTCTCTCTCCCAAGTTTATATAGTGATAGAGAGCAAAATTCAAGATAACGATAGAGTCAAAATGTCTGGGCATAAGGAACTTGATGCAGTTTAGGTCATAGGATGCGGGAAAAAAAGATTGAGGGAGAGAGTTTTCCAGAGCTTACTTGTCGCGTGGAAGAAAGACTGCGAAAATCGGTTCACTCCTGGGTTAGAGAGTTGGATAGGGAGGAGGTATGGTGTATAGTGGCACCATTGGGGCTAACAATAGGGGATTTTAGCCAGTTTGGGAAAGACGTCTTGTAGTTTAGGGGATTTTATATATTTGCTTATTTATTTATTAATTAGAGATAACTATGTTCTTCCTAAATTGCAGACTCCCTATCGCTCGTCAAAATACAATCGACACCTAAATAGCACGAAAGGTCTTGAAACTGGCAAAGAAATGGGGGCGTAAGATCTAAAGAAAAAGCTAATGGAGCGAACGTCTTAAAATCTCAAAACCAAGGGGGCTAAACATGAGGGAGAAGGGGGTCCAGAAAAAAGACTTACTTACCCTCACTGACGTAGACGATGACGTAGGCTGGCTTGACGTTGGGGGGGATGCATGAGTAGTTTCCGGAATCCCGTCTTCTGTTGGTATAGAAAACGTAATTAGAGAGGGGTGCGAGCTATAATTGCTTGGCTTGCTTCTTAACTTCTTTGGGCACGCAGATACTTATATACACACATACACGCATATACATTAACACACACACACACACACATTTGGATTTACACACACAGAGCCCTTATTTATGTCTCTCTCTCTCTCTCTCTCTCTCTCTCTCTCTCTCTCACACACACACACATATATATACAGTATACAAACAAACTCATCCAATAACCAAGTTCCCGAGAGTATTGTAACCCGTATTGAAGGGTAAAAAACGATTATATAAATTAATGACCTGAGTCCCAGGAACGCGACATTTATCATTTATATGCTAAATAGAATGGCCATTGTTTGGACAAAATTAACCCCTTCAGCACCATGCCACCTTTTTACCTTATTTCTGGATAACATTAGATGATTGTATGCAGTTTACAACAGTAGGCTGAATGGGGCCGAATGGATGCAAACCAGAGAAAGAGAGAAAAGGAGAGAAAATAAAGTATGTCACTCCCCCCTTAAACTCACCACCAACGACTATTTTACTCTACGCCAGACGTCAACTCGGGTAGTTTTGTGGTTGAGGGATTATTACGGGAACAGAGTTTTATCCAGCGAAGCATGTCAGGTGTTCTCCTTGTTTCAGCGTAAATTATTCAAACTACACGCACCATTGACAGCTAAAAAGAATAAATGTCAAGCTTACGGTAAACTACAATATCTAACCCTCGACGTTTATCCCCATTCAGGTGTCGATTTTTTCCTGGCGAGCGATAGCGAGCCAGCATTGTATAGAGAAATCCGGCTTCGCCGGAGACATTTTTCTATCGAAAAATGTACAAATTTAGCTTGCTGTAAAACAACAAATCACCGTCATTCTGAGACAACTGTAGGCTGTAGCCGAGTAAACTGGAAACTGGAAACTGGAAACTGGAAACTGGAAACTAAACTGTAAACTGTAAACTGTAAACTGTAAACTGTAAACTGTAAACTGTAAACTGTAAACTGTAAACTGTAAACTGGAAACTGTAAACTGTAAACTGTAAACTGTAAACTGGAAACTGGAAACTGTAAACTGTAAACTGGAAACTGGAAACTGTAAACTGTAAACTGTAAACTGTAAACTGGAAACTGGAAACTGGAAACTGTAAACTGTAAACTGTAAACTGGAAACTGTAAACTGGAAACTGGAAACTGTAAACTGTAAACTGGAAACTGGAAACTGTAAACTGGAAACTGGAAACTGTAAACTGTAAACTGGAAACTGGAAACTGTAAACTGTAAACTGGAAACTGTAAACTGTAAACTGTAAACTGGAAACTGGAAACTGGAAACTGTAAACTGGAAACTGGAAACTGGAAACTGTAAACTGTAAACTGGAAACTGGAAACTGGAAACTGTAAACTGTAAACTGGAAACTGGAAACTGTAAACTGTAAACTGTAAACTGTAAACTGGAAACTGGAAACTGGAAACTGGGAACTGGAAACTGTAAACTGTAAACTGGAAACTGGAAACTGTAAACTGTAAACTGTAGTAAACTGGAAACTGGAAACTGTAAACTGTAAACTGTAAACTGTAAACTGTAAACTGTAAACTGCAGCCGAGTATAATATCCAGCAAATCAGGGTGACCTTTCTCCATATTTTAGCGTAAGTTATTCAAGCTAAACCCAAAAGGGTAAATGTCAAGCTAACGGCAAAATACAATTACTAGCCCTCGAACCACGTAATTCTGAGACAACTATAGTATTAGCGGCGAAGAGAATCAAGCCAATCAAGATGGATTGTGTTCTTATTCTGGCGTAAACTATGCATGCTAAACGCAACACTGACAGCTGAAAAAAAAAGTTAATGTCAGGCTTACATCTTCAGATACCCAGACCCTCGAACCGCGTAATTCAAAGACAGCTAAAGGATAGGAGGCGAAGAGAATTAAGGATATGTCTTCTAATGTCCGCGTAAACTATTCAAGCTAAACGCAAACAGCTGGGAAGAGTAACTGTCAAGCCTATCTTCTAGAATATAGTTCGTTGAAATAGGACTTCAGAGGCTATTATCCCTATTGGATTATTAAGCCAGCACGCTTAGGCTAAGGGAGTAGATTTTAATTTTTTATTTTTTTGTTGCGGGGGGGGGGGTTATGTATTCAATTATTCATTTTGTATTTGTTTTAGTTTCCTCGCTAGACCTCCATCAAGCTTAAGCAAAAATAACCTATACCCCCTTTCAAGATGTATTTGTACATTTTTCAGTAAAAAAAACAATCCCGGCCAAAGGCCGGTTCTTCCAAAATTACAGGCTCACTATCGTTCCCCAGGACAAATATCGACACCTATAAAGCACGAAAGGTCTTAATATTGACAAATAAATGGGGTGAAAGGTCATAAAATCTCCAAACTAATGAGCAGAAAGTCTTAAAAACCCATAGCACCTGTATCGTACCTGGCTAGAGTACACTAATAGCCCATAGCACCTGTATCGTACCTGGCTAGAGTACACTAATAGCCCATAGCACCTGTATCGTACCTGGCTAGAGTACACTAATAGCCCATAGCACCTGTATCGTACCTGGCTAGAGTACACTAATAGCCCATAGCACCTGTATCGTACCTGGCTAGAGTACACTAATAGCCCATAGCACCTGTATCGTACCTGGCTAGAGTACACTAATAGCCCATAGCACCTGTATCGTACCTGGCTAGAGTACACTAATAGCCCATAGCACCTGTATCGTACCTGGCTAGAGTACACTAATAGCCCATAGCACCTATATCGTACCTGGCTAGAGTACACTAATAGCCCATAGCACCTGTATCGTACCTGGCTAGAGTACACTAATAGCCCATAGCACCTGTATCGTACCTGGCTAGAGTACACTAATAGCCCATAGCACCTGTATCGTACCTGGCTAGAGTACACTAATAGCCCATAGCACCTGTATCGTACCTGGCTAGAGTACACTAATAGCCCATAGCACCTGTATCGTACCTGGCTAGAGTACACTAATAGCCCATAGCACCTGTATCGTACCTGGCTAGAGTACACTAATAGCCCATAGCACCTGTATCGTACCTGGCTAGAGTACACTAATAGCCCATAGCACCTGTATCGTACCTGGCTAGAGTACACTAATAGCCCATAGCACCTGTATCATACCTGGCTAGAGTACACTAATAGCCCATAGCACCTGTATCGTACCTGGCTATAATACACTAATAGCCCATAGCACCTGTATCGTACCTGGCTAGAGTACACTAATAGCCCATAGCACCTGTATCGTACCTGGCTAGAGTACACTAATAGCCCATATCACCTGTATCGTACCTGGCTAGAGTACACTAATAGCCCATAGCACCTGTATCGTACCTGGCTAGAGTACACTAATAGCCCATAGCACCTGTATCGTACCTGGCTAGAGTACACTCATAGCCCATAGCACCTGTATCGTACCTGGCTAGAGTACACTCATAGCCCATAGCACCTGTATCGAACCTGGCTAGAGTACACTCATAGCCCATAGCACCTGTATCGTACCTGGCTAGAGTACACTCATAGCCCATAGCACCTGTATCGTACCTGGCTAGAGTACACTCATAGCCCATAGCACCTGTATCGTACCTGGCTAGAGTACACTCATAGCCCATAGCACCTGTATCGTACCTGGCTAGAGTACACTAATAGCCCATAGCAGTTGTATCGTACCTGGCTAGAGTACACTAATAGCCCATAGCAGTTGTATCGTACCTGGCTAGAGTACACTAATAGCCCATAGCACCTGTATCGTACCTGGCTAGAGTACACTAATAGCCCATAGCACCTGTATCGTACCTGGCTAGAGTACACTAATAGCCCATAGCAGTTGTATCGTACCTGGCTAGAGTACACTAATAGCCCATAGCACCTGTATCGTACCTGGCTAGAGTACACTAATAGCCCATAGCACCTGTATCGTACCTGGCTAGAGTACACTAATAGCCCATAGCACCTGTATCGTACCTGGCTAGAGTACACTAATAGCCCATAGCACCTGTATCGTACCTGGCTAGAGTACACTAATAGCCCATAGCACCTGTATCGTACCTGGCTAGAGTACACTAATAGCCCATAGCACCTGTATCGTACCTGGCTAGAGTACACTAATAGCCCATAGCACCTGTATCGTACCTGGCTAGAGTACACTAATAGCCCATATCACCTGTATCGTACCTGGCTAGAGTACACTAATAGCCCCATAGCACCTGTATCGTACCTGGCTAGAGTACACTAATAGCCCATAGCACCTGTATCGTACCTGGCTAGAGTACACTAATAAGCCCATAGCACCTGTATCGTACCTGGCTAGAGTACACTAATAGCCCATAGCACCTGTATCGTACCTGGCTAGAGTACACTAATAGCCCATAGCACCTGTATCGTACCTGGCTAGAGTACACTAATAGCCCATAGCACCTGTATCGTACCTGGCTAGAGTACACTAATAGCCCATAGCAGTTGTATCGTACCTGGCTAGAGTGATGGTGAGGCGGGAGTGTGTGCGGGTTCCCTCCACTTGAGTGTCCACGCTCACACGGCTATCGTAGTTCACCATCTGTTGGCCTTGGTACCAGAACACCCAGGGAGGACGACCCTGTGGAGGTATAGGGTAGATTATATATAAATATACATAGTAGATTATATAATATGTATCTATGGAGATCTACAGTATACAGTATGTGATGGTTTGTAATAGAGGTGCTCGTTTGGTGAATCTAGATGTGCGGCTGGATAGGGAAATACTGGAACAAGTGGAGTGTTGTAAATATCTAGGAGGAGTGATAAACAGGGACGCAGGTATGGCAATGGAGATAAAACAGAGAGTATGTGAAGGAAGGAAAGTTTTCGGAGCAATGGGAAGTATGTGGAAGGTGAGAAATCTCGGAATGAAAGCTAAAAGTGCAATTTATCAAGGGATAGTTGTTCCAACAGTGATGTATGGGGTTGAGACATGGGCTCTGAAGGCAAAGGAGAGAAGGAAGCTGGATGTGATGGAGATGAGCTGCTTGAGGAGTATGTGTGGAGTGACTCGTAGAGACAGTTTGAGGAATGAAGAGATACGTAGGAGAGTGGGGCAGCAGGAACATTTGTTGGCCAGAGTGGACAGAAGGGTGCTGTGCTGGTATGGACACATTGAGCGAATGGAAGATGAAAGGCTCACAAAGAGAATATGTGAGTCAGACAAAAGCGGAGGTAGAAGGGTAAGAAGACCTCCATTGAGATGGAGAGATTGTGTAGTACAAGCATTGGGAGATAGAGGAATGACTATAGATCAGGCAAGAGAAGTGGTAATAAATAGGGATGAATGGAGCATGCTTGTGAATAGATGAGTGATAACGCGGTCATTTGGGAGAGGGGGGTCGGGCGCCAGTTGGACTAGATAATAGTCCATCAAGCGCCTGGCTCGAGGAGCCAGTATATATGAAGGGTCATGCCTGGATGTGTGGTGGGCGGGCATTGTGGTGATGGGGCTTCGTTGCATGTCTGCCTGCTGAGACCGGAACCTCTCCGGGAGGTCTGGGACCTGGGAATCTTTTGCTGGAAGACCCCAAATGGGCCTGGGTCTCTGGGTCTTCTCCTGGGCGACCTAGATGTGTGTGATTATTTGTATTTATTTTATTTATGTATTTGTGTTCGTCCCTGTTCGGGCCCTGTCTCGAGTCGACCACCCCCAGCTATGGGGTATGTGCCTGAGTACATATACATACATACATACATACATACATGCATACATACATACATACATATGTAAAGGGACCTAAAACTGTGGTCAGATAGCCTAATGAATATAAAATTTACTCGAGCTCCCAGCACAAATGGGATATACATATTGGTGTTGTGGTTAGAGTCTTGTACTTGATTGGTCCCCATGTTCAATCCCTCAACAGTGAGAGCGGGGATTTTTGTGAGAAGACCGATTCAGTATCCAACCCAGTTTGGCTACTAAAATATCTTCACACAAACACACATATACAAGCGCTATCTAAAAAGTATAAGACCCTCTTCCTGGCTAACTACCTAATCTATCTATTTATCTATCAAACTATATATCTATCTATTTGTTTATCTATCTATCTATATATCTATCTATCTATCTATCCATCTATCTACCTATCCATCTATCTATCTATCTATTTATGTAAGAGTTGAGAAATAACCTCCGTTATATAGATTCCTGTCTCTTAGTTTATATGTTCACATTTCTGTTTGCCACATTCTATCTCCTAGCCGTCTCTCTCATTCTGTCTTTCTCTGTGTGTATAAGAGAAGGGGAGAGAGAGAGAGTGTGTGGGTGTGTGTGTGTGAGTGTAGGTTCCATCCACAAGAGCACCCTTTGAAAACGACCCTGTAGAAAAAATAAAAACGGTGTAGCCTATCTATATCTGAAACCCTTTCAGCCTCTCCTAGGGCTTGCCGATGCAGGCTTGAAGGCAGCTATACCACACATTAATTAAAGGAAGTTCTCGAAATGATATATTTGTCAACATTTCAGTTTCAAAGGGTTGGAAGTGTCCTACCAGCATGATGAACTAACATCAAAGAAAACTGGGAGCAATAACAGAAAACTTAATTTATATGGATAACTAATTTAAAATGTGTGTGCAGCATTGTGTGGCTAAACCAAAGGTTAAACATAGATATAGAGAGTCAGTCTTTGGATAATAAGGGGGTTACGCTATCTGTCTACCTGTCATTCGCTGTCTCCCTCTTTGTGGCTTTGTCTGTCGGTATCTCTGTGTTCGTCTGTCTCTCTTTTTTCTCCGTGTGTCTGTGTTTGATTTTGTTGTACCTTAGACTGCAGGTTTCTACTGTGTCTATTCATAGCTCTCTCTCTCTCTCTCTCTCTCTCTCTCTCTCTCTCTCTCAATATATATATATATATATATATATATATATATATATATATATATATATATATATATATATATATATATATATAATATCTATCTATATATCTGTCTGTCTGCCTGTCTATCTATCTATCTATTTATCTATCTATCTATCTATCTATCCAGCTCTTCAACACACAGACAGACACCGATATCCCAAGCACCCCTGTGGAAATAATAGAACCCTCTCCGGCAAATCCCCATGATGAAACCCAAGCCTCGGGTACGTATATAAAGGTCAGATTCAGACTACAGCTATACGGGGAGCTGTGGAGGGTGGGTGTGGGGGGTGGGGAGGTGTTTGGGTGTGTGTGGGTGGGGGGGGGGGGGTATGTGCGGGTGTGGGATGGTGGGGGGGGGGGAGGTGTTTTGGTGTGGGTGTGTGTTTGTGTGGGTGGGTGTGTTGGTATGTGTGTGGGTATGGGTGGGTCGGTGTGTGTGTGGGTATGGGTGGGTGTATTTGTGTGTGTGTGTGTGTGTGTCTGACTGTCAAAGGTTACACTATCTCGTATGTCAGTCGATAACATTGGCATTATTGAACAGTTTAGATGGAGACACTGTGATACACTGTGAGACACTGTGAGACACTGTGATACACTGTACAGTAGGTCTGAAGCCAGCCACACGTCTTATGTTTCTTTTATAGGGGGACTTAAAGGGGGTCACCTGCTTTTTTTTTATCTTTCTCTCCTTTTCTCTCTTTCTCTGGCTTGTAGCCATTCGACCCCATTCAGCCAAATGTTTTAAGACGTTTATCCCCATCCAGGTGTCAATTTTTTCCTGGTGAGCGGTAGCGAGCCAGCATTGTATGGAGAAATCCGGCTTCGCCGGAGATTTTTTTTTTAGAATAGTACGGGCATTAAAATAAGGTTATCCGTCTTCGTTCTTTTAAGGGAGCCCACCTCGCTTGTTTTTATCTTTCTGTCCCTCTCTCTTTGGCTTGTATCCATTCGGCCCCATTCAGCCTATACTGTTTTAAGACGTTTACCCCCATCCAGGTGTCAATACCGCTCAGCATATAAATATTTTTGTTTTACAGCAAGCTAAATTTGTAAATTTTTCGATAGAAAAATTTCTCCGGCGAAGCCGAATTTCTCCATACAATGCTGGCTCGCTATCGCTCGCCAGGAAGAAATTGACACCTGGATGGGGATAAACGTCTTAAAACAGTTGGCTGAATGGGGCCAAATGGATACAAGTCAAAGAGAGAGAGAAAAGGAGAGAAAGATAAGAAAAGCCGGTGACCCTCCTTAATGGGCTTCACAATGTAAATGAGAGAGCTTAAGATATTTATTTGTCTGAAATGTTATAGTTTGCTGGACCAACACCTTCTTCTGGCTACCCAAGCCTTGAGGAGTGGGGCAGGGATGGGCTGTGCGGTTGGCCAAATAAGTCGTGTCTCCGCTGTCATTACGTTTTGCTCGTTGTGTGTTGTATTAATGTCTGTCGGATGTTGAATAGGATGTGTAAAGATTGGAAATGTTGTGTATATCTCACTAGAAACGATGAATGAATGCATAGATAGATATGATACCACTTATTGATCGAAATAGACTGGGTGCCAACTACTCATATAGATAAACAGACAGAGAGAGAGACAGACAGACAGACACATTGAGATACAGATAGACAGAGCTTGAGGAACTGATAGACGTAGGGACGGGTAGAAAAAAAAAATAAAAAATAAAAAAATAAGAGAAACAGGGACTCACAGACATACACAGAGGGACAAAGAGACACACACGAGGTAACAGACACGCACACAGACCGACACAAAGAAACAGACAGAGACAAAAGGGGGATGAAAAGACAAAGGAAGGTAACGGTACAGACACACAGAGAGCGAGGAATCAACAGACACAAAGAGAAGAAAGCAGAGTGAAAGACAGACATTTACAGACACAGACAGACATTAACAGACATCAACAGAACACAGACAAATGTAACGCTGTCTCCCTCTTGGACATACAGACAACTACAGACATCAAGAGACAAACACAGACATTAACAGACAAAGACAGATATACAAAGACAGACATTAACAGACATACAAAGACAGACATTAACAGACATTAACAGACAAAGACATACATACATAGACAGACATTAACAGACAAAGACAGACATTAACAGACAAAGACAGACAGAAATTAACATACATTACCAGACAAAGACAGACATCCACACATATACATTAACAGACAAAGACAGACACCAACAGAAACACAAAGACAGACAATTACAGACATCAACAGACAGAAATATACAAATTATTATGTAGACAGAGAAAGGAGTACAAAGGAGTACAAAGGAAATCAAGCAACAACAGGTCTAGTGACAGTAACAGACAGACAGACAGACCAACTAACCTGCTGGATGACACAGACAAGCATAACACTGTCTCCTTCCTGGACATGCAGCTCCCTCGGCCCCAGGATGACCGCTCGGGGCGTAGTCATGTGCAGGTTCACAAATTGGGACAGTACCCCCGTCCCTGTGTACATCTGGGGGTAAAGAAAACGTGTATATGCGTTATCTGGGGGTAAAGAAAACGGGTATATGCGTTATCTGGGGGTAAAGAAAACGGGTATATGCGTTATCTGGGGGTAAAGAAAACGGGTATATGCGTTATCTGGGGGTAAAGAAAACGTGTATGGCGTTATCTGGGGGTAAAGAAAACGGGTATATGCTATAGTCTA
The DNA here is from genome assembly GCA_032716605.1 of Paralithodes platypus. Classification (NCBI taxonomy): domain Eukaryota; kingdom Metazoa; phylum Arthropoda; class Malacostraca; order Decapoda; family Lithodidae; genus Paralithodes; species Paralithodes platypus. Next base: position 5,743,503 of record CM064570.1, on the reverse strand, counting down.
TTCATATAAAGTGGGTCAAAAATCTATAGCACTAACCCCTATAACTCACACACAACTAGAGTAATCGAGCTAACATTTCTACCATTTGGGAAGAGTCGGCCAGGAAATAGGTGTGAACATTTTCAGCCCATTTGCACTAGCCCTTTTTAAAAGTTACAGAGGATAGAAGTTGTAAGATATCTCGCCTAATTATATTGAATGGACTATAGTTTAAGGGTATGTTTTCAGTTTGATCCCTAGACCTCCATCAAGCTTAAAATTACAACCCCTAGACCCCCTTTCAAGATAAATTTGTGATTTTTTTTATTTTTTTCGGTAGAAAAATGTCCCAGCCGATGGCCAGCGGCCGAAGGCCGGTTCCTCTTAAATTACAGGCTTGCTATCGCTCGCCAGGATAAAAATCGACAACTAAATGACACGAAAAGTCTTAATATTGATAAAGAGATGGGGCGAAAGGTCTTTAAATCGCCAAACTAATGGGCTGAACGTATTAATATCTAAAAACTAATGGGGCTAAACACGTAGAAGAAGGGGGACCAGAAAAGCGATCCCTCTCCCCTTATCGTGTCAGATTTGTTCAATAGGCTTTGTGTCACCCTTTAACCCTTTGCCACCACCATTACGTAATTGGTTTCACATTCGAGGATTTGCTTTTGTTTGTAATCTACCTATACGACTCCAACGGGTAAACACGTTCTCAATAAACCCTCTTAGTTACATATATAGGTCCTTTTTAAACTTTTTTTCTTTCTATGTGAGTGAGGGAGACAAAAGGCAGAACTGCTTGTAGCGAGTGCCTCCCCCATACATGAAAGAGTGACAGGGCCAAAATCAAGGGACGTTCAAGCCAAACTGCATATAATCATCTAATTTTACCCACAATCAAAGTTAAAAAGGCGCCCTGGTGCTGAAGGGGTTAACTGCAGGGGATTGCACATAGTCTAGCCGCCCCGAACTGCAACAACACTTCACATTCTGTTTTCAATATGCTGATTGCCTCATACTGAAACATTAAACATCACACGAGGAGTTTTCAATATGCTGATTGCCTCATACTGAAACATTAAACATCACACGAGGAGTTTTCAGGTCATGCGGACCTAACCGGTGTCGCGTGTCATTTCGCCAGAATCAGGACATCATTACTGAGATAATTCAGCATATTCAGATAACTTAATAGGGGAGATATCGACTTGAGGGATTTTTTTCTGGACCCCTTTCTCTCTCATGTTTAGCCCCATTGCTTTTGAGATTTTAAGACAGTCGACCCATTAGTTTGGCGATTTTAAGAATTTTCGCCCCATTTTCGTCAATTTTAAGACCTTTCGTGCAATTTAGGTGTCGATTTTATCCTGGCGAGCGATAGCGAGCCTGTAATTTAAGAGGAACCGGCTTTCAGCCGGGACATTTTTCTACCGAAAAATGTACAAATTTATCTTGAAAGGGGCTCAAGGGGATGTAATCTTAAGCTTGATGGATATCTAGAGACCAAACTAAAAACCTCCCCTTAACCACCTTATGGGGAGGTGGGAGTATTTCTTTGCTCATGTATGTATTTTGTATTACTCTATTAGTGTCCTCCTCCCTAGACCTCCATCAAGCTTAAAACACATTCGTTAGATCCCCCTCCGAGATTAATTTGTAAATTTTTCGGTGGAAAAATCTCATCGCCGAAGGCCGGTTCCTCCGCAATTACAGGCTCGCTATCGCTCGCCAGGAAAAAATCGACACCTAAAGAGCTCGAAAGGTCTTATTATTGACAAAGAAATGGGGAGAAAGGTCTTAAAATCGATAAACTAATTAGGCAAACATCTTAAAATCTGAAAACTAATGGTGCTAAACATGAGGAAGAAGGTGGACCAGAACAAAAACGACCCGTCTCCCCTTAACATCACGTCCCCTAACCCATTGTTAGAACATAACAATATAAATAACATAGGGCTTCCTATAGAAGGCAATGGCTCCCGGGGCCCCCCGCCTGACATTTACCGCTAATCACGATTCTCTGTCGATGTATTTTTGCTTAACCCGTACAGTGCCGGTGACATCCTTTCGATTATATTCTGGCAACTATTAGACGATTTTAGTCAGCTTAGGAAGGACCTCTAGCAATAATAAGGCTTCAAACTATCCCAATCAACACTTTTAAATACCACAGATCCTTCCTAAGCTGCATAATATAGTCTAGATATAGCTAGAATTAAATATCACACACGTCGCTGGTACTCAAAGGGTTAATGTTATTGTATTTACTAAATTAACCTAACCAACCTAACCTAATGCAATAAGATTAAGTAAACAAATACATCGAAATAGAGTCGTGAATTGGTGGAAACGAGAGGCATAGGGGCTGCTTCAACCTGTCAAAATATCACAGGGAAGAATATCACACTACACCGGTGTAGAGAGTGAGAGGGTGGCTAGAGGGAGAAGCAGACCGAGGATGAGATGGAAGGATGTATGGGAGTGAGGTGGAAGGGTGGAGAGGGAGAGGCAGACCGAGGATGAGATGGAAGGATGTATGGGAGTGAGGTGGAAGGGTGGAGAGGGAGAGGCAGACCGAGGATGAGATGGAAGGATGTATGGGAGTGAGGTGGAAGGGTGGAGAGGGAGAGGCAGACCGAGGATGAGATGGAAGGATGTATGAGAGTGAGGTGGTAGGGTGGAGAGGGAGAGGCAGACCGAGGATGAGATGGAAGGATGCATGGGAGTGAGGTGGTAGGGTGGAGAGGGAGAGCAGACCGAGGATGAGATGGAAGGATGTATGGGAGTGAGGTGGAAGGGTGGAGAGGGAGATACAGACCGAGAATGAGATGGAAGGATGTATGGGAGTGAGGTGGAAGGGTAGAGAGGGAGAGACAGACCGAGAATGAGATGTAAGGATGTATGGGGGTGAGGTGGAAGGGTGGAGAGGGAGAGGCAGACCGAGGATGAGATGGAAGGATGTATGGGGGTGAGGTGGTAGGGTGGAGAGGGAGAGGCAGACCGAGGATAAGATGGAAGGATGTATGGGAGTGAGGTGGTAGGGTGGAGAGGGAGAGACAGACCGAGAGTGAGATGGAAGGATGTATGGGAGTGAGGTGGTAGGGTGGAGAGGGAGAGGCAGACCGAGAATAAGATGGAAAAATGGAGTTGAGATGTATATGAGTGAAAATGGTATAGGGTAGCCAAAATAAACTGTTATAAACGCGTGAAGATCCTCAAAGGGGTAAATCCGATTCATAGCATTTCTTAATATATGCTGAAATATGCTGATGCCTTAAATAAACGTCCCAATACCAAAGTCTCTATACATAAACCTTTCGACTGACACGCCGAGTATGTTTATTTATGCATTTATTCATGGTATTTAGATTGTTCAACGCATCATACGGTTTAGCATATTATAATTAAAGATGACAAACTACAGTATATATATATATATTTTTTTTTTTTTTTTTTTTTTTTGTATACATGGATTGTATTGTGGAGATCAACAGACACATGACCCCACGTACAACAGAGTAATTTGATATGACTGTGGATGTGTGTGTGTGTGTGTCTTTGTTGGTTTGTGAGTGTGTGTGTGTGTGTCTCAGTATAGATATAACACAAAACATATAACCACCATATTATATACAACCCACTAATACTGTATACTTTTCTTCCACAGAGTGAGATGCGCTGCGTCAACCATAATGGAGATCATCTTCACCAGAAACAGTAAGTAACATCATTCACTTTATTTTTTTTTTTTTTTTTTTCGTCCTGACTGTTTGTGGTTCGAGTCCCGACTAAGAGTAAGAGAGTAGGTTGCGTGTCTTTGTGAGGTATACTTGTGTATGCATGTATGTATATACTCAGGCACATACCCTATTACTGGGGGTGGCCGACACGAGACAGAGCCCAAACAGAAACAACATTTAAAGTTCCTATTCTCAGGGTTCGGGATCACTTTCGCGTTCCCTCGCCCGTATCTCTGTCTCGTCGAGTAGGAGAATTATACTTAATATTAATTAATCTAGTGCTTGTCTGGGGGAGATAAAAATTAAATCAATTCAACCCAATTTTCGTTGGAATATTGATAAAATTATCTGTATGGTGTCAGGGAATATGGGTCCTACGGCTTGTGTAGAAATGGAATACATTTTCCAAGTACGAGTACGTGTATGTATGTATATATATATATATATATATATATATATATACTGTTTATTGTATATAAATTACATTCCAGGCCGGTTTACCCTAATTGGCAGACTCACTGGCGCTCGCCCAGAATAATATCGATACCTGAAAGGCGTGAACAGTAACTTAATCGTCAAATTAATGGGATTAAACGTATAAAAATCGCCAAACTAATGGGGCAAAAATGGGGTGGTCCAAAATGATCCCTCCCTCTCATCCCCACGGCTTAGCTAGGGTTAAGTCTGCCTCACTACCGGTGATATTCAACTCTCCAACACAGGAAGTATTTAATTTTCTCAGTTTTACTACTACTCAACCAGTGAACTCAGGAACTCTCTCACTCAATCAATCTTCCCATCATCCTATGACTTAGACTGCTTTAAACTTCGTGTGTCCAAGCATTTGGACCCAAACGTTCTTTGAATTTCGCTCTCTGTCACTCGTTTGGCTTTAGGGGAGACACTCGTTACAGGCAACCTACCTTTTGTCTCCTTCATAAACATAATACAAAATAAAATAATAATCGCTTCCTCCAATATTTGTGCACTTTCTGGTTGAGCGTTCTTCCTTTCAGACAGCATTAAGGCTTTCCAATCACCCTCACCCTTTCATCGATCCAGGCTTTTTCTCTCTCCTGTCTCTCTAGTATTTACACAACACAGCTCTCAAAGGCTTAATCCTTTTAACGTCTTCCAATTCATCGTTTCGTTGTTTCGTTATTTTTGTCTAATACACCTTTTGTACTCTATGTCTTATACTAAAGCTGATTTACATACTATACACACACACACACACACACACACACACACACATATATATATATGCTTACCTGGTGGGGGTCTGGTGAGGTATGTTTTTTTTTTCTTTTTGTTATTGTATTGGTTTGATTATACATTGATAAACATAGATAACTCGAAAAGGAC
>CM064570.1:5713413-5733413 GCA_032716605.1 Paralithodes platypus | reverse complement strand
CTTACTCCCTCTCGGGCATAGGCTGAGAGCCTGGACATTCACAGCTGTACAATGAGCAGTGAAGCCCGTGAGGTCTTGTTCCAGTCTAGGGAGTGAGACATGTGAAGCACGTAGAGTACAACGAGCACTTGCCATCTTGCCTTCACATGAGGCAAGGTGCTCACTCATGGCCCGAAGTGACCCCATCTCTGAAGACACCTCGTTCCCGTGCTTCACTGTCTCACCCCCTACACTCGGACTCTCACTCTTACACACACACACACACAATGCCACCTTGTATCCATTCGGTCCCATTCAGCCTCCTGTTTTAATACTTTTACCCCCATCCAGGTGTCAATATTTTCCTGGTGAGGGGTAGCGAACAAGCATATATATATTTTTGTTTTGACAGCAAGCTAAATTTGTACATTTTCGATGGAAAAATTTCTCCGGCGAAGCCGGATTTCTCCTTACAATGCTGGCTCGCTATCGCTCGCCAGGAAGAAATCGACACCTGGATGGGGATAAACGTCTTAAAACAGTTGGCTGAATGGGGTCGAATGGATACAAGCAAGGGAAAGAGAGGAAAGGAGAAAAAGATTAAAAAAAAGGCCGTTGAACCCCCTTAAACTGAATACAATTGTCTAATGGTAGCCAGAATACGTAGCCAAAAAACGTCTCTTAGCCAGTTAAAAGGACGTCACCGGTTACTGAAGGGGTTAATCCTCTGACTGGCACATGTCCTTCTTAAGCTGGATGCCATCACCCATTGATAACCAGAATAAGTGGAAGATTTGGGTATTTTTAAAGTTAATTAGATAATAACTCGTAATTAATCCTTTGACTATCACGTCTTTCCTAAACTGAATACAAATCGTGCACTGATAACCAAAATGCGAGGATAACTTCACTTAATCCTTCAACTCTCGCATGTCTTTCCTAACCTGAATAAAATCGTGCAATGGTAATACGAGGAAGACTGATAATGACCCCAATGTACCGAAAGGGTTAATTAATTACTGCACAGGCTATCACTTCCAGGCATTTGATGATATGTCGGGAGGTTATATGAGAACATTAACTAGCCACTTTGATTCACTCAGGCGTTGTATATTCGTCGCCTCGCATCGAATAGTGCTAAAAAACAAAAACAAAAAACAAACAAACACACACACAAATGTAGTTATTACACCGCTAAAGGGTTATATGCCAGCCGTTTCCTCCCTGGGCGAAATATTTTACTAGGCGATCCTCGGTTGTTATTCCGCGGGTGGGCTGAAACTTTTGACATGCCACAAACTCAATACTCGATGGTCGCTCTTTGAACTCAATGGGTCGTGTCGCTTCCTGGTTGTTTTGTTAGTGTTTGGGGCAATGGGCAACACCTCTTTTATTCTGCTCCTTAACCCTTTGAGTACCAGCGACGTGTGTAATGTTACATTCTAGTTATATTTAGAGGATTTTGTGCAGCTTAGGAAGGATATATGGAAGCTAATACGAATAATTGAGATAGTCTGTAGCCTTTTAATGGGTAGACGTCCTTCCTAAGCTGCATAAAATCGTCTAATAGCTGCCAGAATATAATAAAAAGGGCGTCATCGGTACTGTACGGGTTGCATATAGCCCAACTGTATTACGATTCGGCACCACTGGTGAGACCGGTTCCGCGCGGCCTATTTAAATGCTAACTCAGCTAAACTCGCGCATATTTTACCGTACCGTATGGCGCGGCAAAGAGAAGACAGAATGAGACCCCAGTTTTAAATCTTGTATATTATATTAGTTAAAAATAACATTCACAATAGTATAGATATCGTTATATATATATATATATATATATATATATATATATATATATATATATATATATATATATATATATATATATATATACATATATATATATATATATATATATATATATATATATATATATATATATATATATATATATATATATTTTCAATCTATCTAAACAGGATGTATACCATTTAACCTAACCTAACCTAACCTAACCTAACCTAATAAAATATATAAGATTTAAAACTGTGCGCGAGTTTAGCTGAGTTAGCCATTAAATAGGCCGCGCGGGAATCGTTCTCACCATTGGTGCCGAACCGTAATACAGTTAATGTGCGTACGGGTTAAGGATAAAAGGCACTCCTCATTGTGTCCGTGCGTGCGTGTGGGCGTGGGTGTGCTAGTGTGTGTGTGTGTGTGGGCGTGTTTACTATATCCTTTTGTATAGATATTATTGGAAAGACAATATATAATTCGCGTGGGCGTTCGGAAATGCAAAACTTATTAATCTTTTGATCCTCGCCCTTTCATGCAATTGCAAACACATTTCCCATAATACTTTTGATGTGTTCCATATGTGCTACACTGTGGACACCGTATTGGCATGTGCGTTAGGTATATAACAGGCTCGTTCTGTATATGTGAGGCCTGCGTCGATGGGGTATTCAGAATGTTCCTACTATATTATCATTATTGTGTTCGATTCACGGGATAATGATTAGAGTTTGAGTTTGTAATACATCAACTCACCTGTTAATTGCTGGAGGCCCTTTTGAAACTGAACATAATCGTCTAATAGTAGCCAGAATAATCTTAAAAGGACGGCACTGGTAAAGAAAGGGTTAAGGAGGGATGAGTGTATTTATTTGCTCATTTATGTTTTTTTTTTTTTTTTTTTTTTTTTTTTTAGTTTCCTCCCTAGACCTCCATCAAGCTTAAAAAACACCCGCCCACGACCCTCTTTCAAGATATATTTGTACATTTTTCGATAGGAAAATGTCCCGGCCGAAGGCCGGTTTCTCATAAATTACAGGCTCGCTATCGCTCGCCAGGAAAAAATCGACACCTAAATGGCACGAAAAGTCTTAATATTGACAACTAAATTGTGCGAAATCTCTTAAAATCGACAAACTAATGGGCCGAACGTCTTAAAATCTGAAAACTAATGGGACTAACATGAGGAAGAAGAGGTACCAGAAAAACTGCCCATCTCGCCATAAACATCAACCCACCTGGCACTCGTAGGTCCCATTATCTCTCAGTTGGGCGTATTTGAGTTGCAGGGTCCAATCATCGGAACTCTCCTGGTGTAGTACGCTGAAGCGGCTGTCGGAGGTGTAGGTGTAGATCCCGGTGGTCAGGATGTGCCAGTCTGAACGCCGGATCCACGACACTTGGAGCAACAGGAACGACTGGAACGGAACGGGAATATGGGAATCAGTGAGAGGCGTGAGTTAGTGTGGGAACGGGAATGGGAATTAGTTGGGAGGCGTAATTAATTTAGTTTTTTGTGTTTAAGTTGGTGTTTAGGATTGGAACACTTGAGATTAGTAAAGCAAAATTGAATGTGTTTAAATTAAATAACTTAAAGAAGCAGGAACGACTGGAACGACACGGAATGGGAATATTGGAATCAGTTGGAGGCGTAAGTTAAGAGTGGTGATTGGGATAGGAAGACTTGAGATCAGTTAAGTAAAGTTGGATATGTTTGGGATTAGGAAAACTTGTGAGTAGTTTACTTGGAGACATAATATAAGTTAGTGATGTTTGGAATAGGAAGTCTTGAGAGAGAGAGAGAGAGCTTGAGTGAGAGTGAAAGAGTAAGATAAAGTAAATGAGTGTGTGTTGGGGAGAGAGAGAGAGAGAGAGAGAGAGAGAGAGAGAGAGAGAGAGAGAGAGAGAGAGAGAGAGAGAGACAGAAGTATACAGTACATGACAAATTAGTATAACTAATAAGCGCAAAACTACAATGAGTCCTCGAAGTGGGCCAGAGAGAGAGAGAGAGAGAGAGAGAGAGAGAGAAAAAGAGAGAGAGAGAGAGAGAGATGAGGGTGGCGGAAGAGCTATACGATGTCAAACACAGATACGGAAGGGGCCAAATACGTGGGACCCGGGTAGTAAGAGTTGAACCCTTTCTGTCCCACCGACGCCTTTTATATGTTATTCTAGCTATATCTAGAGGATTGTGTGCAGCTTAATTAAGGGAGGTCACCGATTTGTTTTGTTTATATTTCTCTCCTTTTCTCTCTTTCCTTGGCTTGTATCCATTCGGCCCCATTCAGCCAACTGTTTTAAGACGTTTATGCCCATCCAGGTGTCGATTTCTTACAGCATTGTATTTAGAAATCCGGCTTCGCCGGAGACATTTTCTATCGAAAAATTTACAAATTTAGCTTGCTGTCAAAACAAAAATATATATATGCTGGCTCGCTACAGCTCGTCAGGAAAATATTGACACCTGAATGGTGGTACACGTCTTAAAACAGTAGGCTGAATGGGGCCGAATGGATACAAACCAAAGAGAGAGGGAGAGAAAGAGAAAACAAGCGAGGTGGGCTCCCTTAAGAACGATCTGTGGTAGTATAAAGGGTTAAGTGAGCTAGTGCAAAGCCTGTTAATTGCTGAATTGTTTAAGCTGAATTATATCGTCTAATAGTAGCCAGAATAAAGTCGCCGATACGGAATGGGTTAAAATATAAAACGATATGTTAGTGACAGGGACAACTCAACAAGTGGAGTATGTCAGCCAGTGCCAATTTTGTTTTTAGTTTCCTCCCTAGAGCTACATCACACTGAAAAAGAAAACATCCATTTGATCCCCCTTCTAGATTAATTTGTACATATTTCGGTAGAAACAAAATTCCGGCCGAAGGCCAGTTCTTCGAAATTACATGCTCACTAACGTTCGCCAGGGAAAAAAATCGACACCTAAATAGCACGAAAGGTTTGATATTAACAAAGAAATGGAGCGAAAAGTCTTAAAATCGACCAACTAATGGGGCAAACATCTAAAAATCTGAAAACTAATGGTGCTAAACATGAGGGAGAAGGGGGTCTAGAAAAAACAACTCATCTACTGATTGAGCTGTCTAAAAAACATTGATGACTTATGCCGTACCTGTAAAATGCCCCTAGTTTATTTAGCACTGGTTGAGATGCACTGGTTGAAATGGCCTACTGGATGATTAGTCTGGGAAGCATAGTCGACTTATACCTTAGTTTTAGAATATCCCTAGTTTATTTGGCACTGGTTGATATGTATTGGTTGTTGTTGTTGTTGTTTTCGTTCCCTAAACTGCCTGGCCGAACAGCCCCGAGTCCCTAAGGATGGCCATGGCCACAATTGGGCTTTCCCACAGGGCTCTCAAGGAATGTAGATTATGTTGTTGGCGTAAGTGATTGAGTAGAAAGTTGTCTTCTATGATGTGTTTAATAGTATGGGTTGCTGTGTTGCATCCTGGGCAGGTGTCGACGACGGAGATATCCAGTCTCTTCTGACATCACAGAAGAGCTGGATGGTGCTCACATCTCCGCCTGGCCATGAGTACTCTGTCCTCGCGAGGAAGGGAGTATTGAGAAAGATGGATTTCGGTAGGTCGTGCCTGCAGATGCGTGTTGTCTATGAGTGATTGCATGGAACGGCGAGAGATATGAGTATGGATGTGTTTCTGGAAGCTGGTTTGGGGCGGGCACTGGTGTATTGGTGTACTGGTGTATTGGTTGAATTGGTCTCCTGGTTGAGTAGTCCAGAAGCCGATATGATAAATGTGAGTTGGGATGCAAAATTAATCTTTACGGTTCGACGGTGCCTTATATAATATTAATTCAGGGTATCAATTAACGATTTTACGAAGGCAGGGTAACCACACGGGCGTGATTATCGGAAACCAGATAACGCCCACCCCACCAAACCAACATATTTATTCCAAAACAGTCACCGAAACTCTATGGAAGAAATAATGCTGTCTGTTAATCTTAATTTTATCTCGGTTCCATTCAATTTCAGTTCAAAAGACTACGATGATATTAAGCTTTGAAACAACCTCTCTTTCAACATAAACAAAATATTTAACCATGAACCCTTTGTAATAGTTGAGCAAATGATATGAGGATAAGACCATTTATCGTCGGCTCATAGCACACACTGTAATAAGGGGAGAAATATATATATTTATTTATGTATATATATATTTATTAATTATATATATTTATTTATGTATATATCTATTTATTAATTATATATATTTATTTATGTATATATCTATTTATTAATTACCATTGAGGCAAGTAAATTGTTCCATAAATTTAATCTTTTTAGGGTCAATTATTGTGACTGTATTCTAAAATTTGACATCAATAATTTTAATCAAGCATTTTTAACTTGAAGTTTCTTGTATAACCTCTGCTTACTCTATGGAAGAAATAATGCTGTCTGTTAATCTTAATTTTATCTCGGTTCCATTCAATTTCAGTTCAAAAGACTACGATGATATTAAGCTTTGAAACAACCTCTCTTTCAACATAAACAAAATATTTAACCATGAACCCTTTGTAATAGTTGAGCAAATGATATGAGGATAAGACCATTTATCGTCGGCTCATAGCACACACTGTAATAAGGGGAGAAATATATATATTTATTTATGTATATATATATTTATTAATTATATATATTTATTTATGTATATATCTATTTATTAATTATATATATTTATTTATGTATATATCTATTTATTAATTACCATTGAGGCAAGTAAATTGTTCCATAAATTTAATCTTTTTAGGGTCAATTATTGTGACTGTATTCTAAAATTTGACATCAATAATTTTAATCAAGCATTTTTAACTTGAAGTTTCTTGTATAACCTCTGCTTACTTTTTGTCTGTATTTATTGTTTATCTTTTTCTTTTTCTATTATTATTATTATTATTAATATTGATGATTTTTTAAATTTATTGTTCTTGTTAAAAGAGTACTCTTTGTTTAAATCTGTTGTTACTTCATATTTTGCAATTATTTCTCTTTATATTATATGTATTCATTGTCGATAGTATCAATTGCTTACTTTTGCGATTTCCTTAGTTTATTTGTGCTATAAATGTAGGTTATTTGTAGGGTAGTTATTGATAGGGGTCACTTGAGGCATGCTATGCTTACAGGTACCTACCCGATAGCACTATCGTTAGTGAGTGCTGTACTGTATTTTATATATTATTTTGTAATAGTATAGATATCTTATCAATATTTGTATTTTTTACTATTGTTAATGTCTTGTCATGTTGCAAATTTGATTTTAAATAATATTTTGACATTTAACATGTAGTTTCTTTATTCATGCAGAGTTTAGTAAAATTTGCCAGAACGTCCCGGACTTCCCAAACTTGACTACTTCCTTTAACGTGACGATAGTGCGTTGTTATATGTGCGATTGGTTTGCTTGGGAAACAGATTAACTTGCTCATGTAGTGATGTACACCCTATGTGGTGGATTGTGTTCTTTTATTTAATAATTTTCATTTTAGTAAGCGTTGTTTCCACATAGCGATTTTGATAATTTAATTTGACTTTATATTGTCCTTGTCCCAATTTTGGTTTGTTTAGTTTGCAAGTTTTACATTTTAATTTATATAGGTTCAGGGACAGTATAGATGTGAGGACGGTCTGTACTAGTGGCAACATTAGTATACGACGTGTTCCCCATGTACTGTCCCTTCCTTTACTTGTACTCGTTGACGAACCAGGACCGGCCACGGACTACGTGTCAGAAAATTCTATGTACCCACGCACCCGGCAAAATTATAAAAACTTAAATAATGAAAATAAAAATGAAAATAACCGGCGTCTTTTCGTTGATAACTGTAAATGTAAACTCTGTGTGAATGAATTTGATTTTGAACATCAAACATTTTTTAAAAGTTACATTACCAATACAAAATTTTTGTTTCTAAATTCTTCTGTTAATGTAACATCTCCATGTAAAGTAAAGAATGTTATCTATTTAATAACCTGTGAGAAATGTGGTATACAATATGTTGGAAAGACGGAGCAATGTTTAAGAGAAAGAGCCTACGGGCATAGATCAGGAATTAAGAACGGCATCGACTCCAAGATTCTTCTATATAAGCATTTTAACACAGATTGTACTAAATTTGATTGTAAATACAAAATTATAGAAATTGTTCAAAGTAATCAAAATGTTTTAGATAGAGAAAATTATTGGATTGGAAAATTAATGACCATCTATCCATTTGGACTTAACAATCAAATAAAAAATGTAGGCAACATTTTGCATAAAGATTTATTAAAAAACGATTTTAATAACCCATATTTTAACTTCCCTGTTTTAAACAGAAGCCCTGGTAGACACGGTAATAGAAGACTAAATACATTTAATAAAAAGAAAAGCAGGTCTGATATTATAATTATTGTTAATAATTTATATTCATTATATCGAAATTTCGGAATTAAAAAATTAAAAGATTCATTGAAAGGCCTACAAAAGAAAAGTTTTGCTCCTTTTATAGAAAATATTCTAAATAATAAACATAATTTCACAAATAAATTTAAGAATATAGTCTTTGCTTTTATGGGATATATTAGAGCTAATTCTAAGAAATCCAAAGATAACCGTATTAAAGATAAAGTCCTGTCCACTTTAAATTATTCCTCTAAAATTTTAGACAAAATTAATGTTAACAGTCTTATTAATTCAAAGAAAGTTAAGTCCATATTACCAGATGGTTGTAAAGATTTCAAACCATTAATAGTGTATTCATATGAACGACCTGTTGGGTCTATTATTTGTAATTATAATAAAGTTTTAGGAAATCTTTCAGATAATGATATTTTCAATAATAATAAATGCGTGTGTGAAAGAGTCATGGATATGCCAGCTAGCAGACGTGATGCACTAGCAAAGTTCATTTATAGTCCGATATGTCACATATTAACAGGTGATGTAGAACTAGTTAAACATTTTGCAAACGACAAATTAGCGGAGCTATGTCGTAAAGGGTTTAAATTTAGAATAGGGAGTAATAAAGTAACATGGGACATAATTTTAAAAGATATTGTTTTTTCAGTCAATAAATTAAAAGATAAATTGTTAAAAATTGCGTGCTGCAATGCGAGAGAACTAGAAGCATGGTCTAAATTATTAATTAAGTTAATTAGAAATAAAATTTTCTCGCTTAAAAATGAATTTAATCTTTCAGATTTTATAGACTATAATTATAATAAGCTTAAAGCTGATTTAATAAATTTACATAAACATTTTGTAATCACTACAGTAGATAAAGCCAGCAATAATTATAGCTTCACATGTAAGAAATTTTATCTTGAAAATATGAAAAAAGAATTAGGTATTAAGGGTAACATATTACGTAAAAATATTTGCGGTAATTCTGTTTATGAAATTCAAAATAATCTGAATATTGATAACTTAATCGATGAACATACCAAGAAAAATATAATATTTGATATTAAACTTTCTGATAAGAACAAGTGCATTGCAAAATTATACATGTTACCTAAATTTCATAAAAGACCTTATAAATATCGCTTTATTGCCGGAGCAAAATTTGCTACCACTAAAACTCTATCAGAACAAGTAGTAAATTGCTTAAAATACATTAAAAGTACTCATAAAAGATATTGTAATACCATCATGAGAAGAACTGGCATTAACTATTATTGGAGTGTTGACAATTCGTTAGAAGTTATTGATAAAATAAATACCATGCCGAAAGTTACCTCGGTACATAGCTTCGACTTTTCAACTTTGTATACCAATTTGCCTTTAGATTTAGTATATTCAGAGCTTTGCTTTATTATAGATTTGCACTTTGACAGGTTCGTTAGGAATGGTAATTATTTCATAAATGTTTATACATATTTTAATAATGCATCACTTAGCTCTACTCCCACTAGTTCTGTATATTTTGATAGAACTAAACTTAAAGATGCCCTTAAATTCCTCCTTTTCAATACTTATGTTAGATTCGGGCCGTACATTTTCAAACAAATATTAGGAATTCCTATGGGTGGAAATGCTAGCCCTTTAATTGCAGACTTATTCTTGCTTGCTTTAGAATTTAAATATATAAAAGACTTAGTTGACAGTAGCAAGAAAAATAAAATTCCAGAAAAATTAGCACTTGCTAAACTGTTAAGTAATAATAGTAGATATTGATGATATTCTTGTTTGCAATTTGTTAAATTTTAATCAAGTTGCTAAACTTATTTACCCTAATTCTATTCCCCTCACACAATGTAACGTAAATTATAAAGTTGAAAATTTTCTTGATATAAATATAGAGATTGTTAATGAACAGTGCATACTTAAAGTATATCACAAAGTTGATGATTTTAATTTTAACGTAATAAACTTTCCTTTCCCTAGTAGTAATATCGATAGTAAAATCACTTATAATTGTTTTTATTCCCAATTAATAAGATTTTGTAAAATCTGCACTAAAGTAGATGACTTTTGGGCTAGAGCTAGGTTACTATACAGACTCTTAGTGGACAGAGGTTTTGAGGCAAGTAAATTGTTCCATAAATTTAATCTTTTTAGGGTCAATTATTGTGACTGTATTCTAAAATTTGACATCAATAATTTTAATCAAGCATTTTTAACTTGAAGTTTCTTGTATAACCTCTGCTTACTTTTTGTCTGTATTTATTGTTTATCTTTTTCTTTTTCTATTATTATTATTATTATTAATATTGATGATTTTTTAAATTTATTGTTCTTGTTAAAAGAGTACTCTTTGTTTAAATCTGTTGTTACTTCATATTTTGCAATTATTTCTCTTTATATTATATGTATTCATTGTCGATAGTATCAATTGCTTACTTTTGCGATTTCCTTAGTTGTGTGCTATAAATGTAGGTTATTTGTAGGGTAGTTATTGATAGGGGTCACTTGAGGCATGCTATGCTTACAGGTACCTACCCGATAGCACTATCGTTAGTGAGTGCTGTACTGTATTTTATATATTATTTTGTAATAGTATAGATATCTTATCAATATTTGTATTTTTTACTATTGTTAATGTCTTGTCATGTTGCAAATTTGATTTTAAATAATATTTTGACATTTAACATGTAGTTTCTTTATTCATGCAGAGTTTAGTAAAATTTGCCAGAACGTCCCGGACTTCCCAAACTTGACTACTTCCTTTAACGTGACGATAGTGCGTTGTTATATGTGCGATTGGTTTGCTTGGGAAACAGATTAACTTGCTCATGTAGTGATGTACACCCTATGTGGTGGATTGTGTTCTTTTATTTAATAATTTTCATTTTAGTAAGCGTTGTTTCCACATAGCGATTTTGATAATTTAATTTGACTTTATATTGTCCTTGTCCCAATTTTGGTTTGTTTAGTTTGCAAGTTTTACATTTTAATTAAATCATTTGTTTATGTTGTTTTAAGTTTCTTGCCTAGACCTCTATCAAGCTTTAAAGAACACCCCAAGACACCCCAATGCCAAGCTCTGCCATACGTTATATTATTGTTCAAGCCATATGCATCTTTAACTTACAGTTCTACGTTCATTAATTTATTTAATTTGTTATGTTTATTCTCTTTCACTTGCCCTCAATTTGCCATCGGTATGAATAACTATACATGTTTAAGGGGGAAATAGTTCATTATGAATAACTATACATGTTTAAGGGGGAAATAGTTCATTATGAATAACTATACATGTTTAAGGGGGAATAGTTAATTATGAATAACTATACATGTTTAAGGGGGAATAGTTAATTATGAATAACTATACATGTTTAAGGGGGAATAGTTAATTATGAATAACTATACATGTTTAAGGGGGAATAGTTAATTATGAATAACTATACATGTTTAAGGGGGGATAGTTCATTATGAATAACTACATGTTTAAGGGGCAATAGTTCATTATGAATAACTACATGTTTAAGGGGGGATAGTTCATTATGAATAACTACACATGTTTAAGGGGCAATAGTTCATTATGAATAACTATACATGTTTAAGGGGGAATAGTTCATTATGAATAACTACATGTTTAAGGGGGAATAGTTCATTATGAATAACTATACATGTTTAAGGGGGGATAGTTCATTATGAATAACTATACATGTTTAAGGGGGAATAGTTCATTATGAATAACTACATGTTTAAGGGGGGATAGTTCATTATGAATAACTATACATGTTTAAGGGGGAATAGTTAATTTGTGGTTGACTTTTTCATGTCAAACATAAAAACAACCTCAGGATCTCCCCTTCAAGATATATTTGTACATTTTTCGATATCAAAATGTCCCGGCCAAAGGCCTGTTCCTACTAAATTGCAGGTTCGCTTTCGCTCTCCAGAAAAAAAAAAAATCAACACGAAATGACACGAACAGTCATAATATTGACAAACAAAAGAGGTGGAAGGTCTTAAAATCATCAAACTAATTGACCGAACGTCTTATAATCTGAAAACTAATGGGGCAAAGCATGAGGGAGAAGGGCGTCCAGAAAAACCGACCCTCTCCCCTTAAGCAGGCGAATATGAGAGACTTACCTTCACCACAATAATCAATGTGGTTCATTATATAATACGTTCCTTATCGCGACTCAAATTACAGGCTGGTGTTGGACTAGTTTCGTGTGTGTGTGTGGGGGGGGGGTTGTGTGTGTATGTGTGTGTGTGGGGGGGGGGGGTGTATGTAGGTGTGTGTGTGTGGGTGGGTGGATGGGTGCGTGTGTGTGTGTGGGGGGGGGTGTATGTAGGTGTGTGTGTTGGGGGGGGGGGGGGGGGTGGTGGATGGGTGCGTGTGTGTGTATGTCTGTGTGCGTGTTTGTGTGTTCATGTATATATATGTGTATGTGTTCACCTGCCAAAATAGTGAAACATCATAGCATTTGTCCCAATAAATACGAAACAAATACAAATAAATATAAACGTACCAATTGCAAAACAAACAAATAAATAAATAAATAAATACACAAACAAATAACGTAAATAACTAAAAACCTACCAATTGCTTTATACTCTACATGTTCAATAATGCCTTAAATGTCCAACAACACCCCCTTCATATTTACCCAGAGTACCCCCCCGTGAGCATCGACCACAGAGCCCCACAGAGAGCCAATACAGAGTTCCCCTAGAGGACTGCAGGAGTACCAGAATTCCCTCAATTATCAACTTCCTGAACGTGAAGCCAAATTGGTCCTCGGGCGGCCGCGAATATGCAGGCGCGCAAAATTGGGGAGGATATTTTCCGGTGTGATATTAAGTGTGTTTTGAGGTTGATCTTATAGCTTTCTTGCGTACTCTTTAGATATTTATGAGAGAGAGAGAGAGAGAGAGAGAGAGAGAGAGAGAGAGAGAGAGAGAGAGAGAGAGAGAGAGAGAGAGAGAGGTAGTTTAATGATGATGGAACTTGAATTTGGAAACTGCCAGACTACAATTGACCGTAAAATATTGACGGAAAAATCGCTCGTGTGATACTGACTTAATTCATTGAGTGATGCGGTCGTAAGTTTAGCTAAGACGGTCTATATGTGACACGTAAATGAAATATTGAGACGCTTTGGGTTCAGTGGGTTTATTTCAATATTTATTTTTTATTTGCAGTGCTTGATATCTTTGCTAGTAGTATTTCTGTATTCATTCCTTCTCTTCGTCTAGTTCCATTTTGATTTATGCATTAATTTTATTCACTAAAGACACGTGGCATTCATCGAGTTTTCATTTGCTTATCATTCGTATTTGTTTTTATTTTGTTTATGTACCGGTATTTAAGTAGCCTATTGACTGTTATTATATATGTTTTCTGGTCATTTGTGCGCTGCCGTAAGCATAAATATAGAAAGAAAATATGTAATTAATGTGTGTATTTACCTATTTGTATTTACCTATTTGTAGTTTACAGGAATTGAGCAGCGCTCGTGTTGTCCTGTCTTAGTTACTTTACAATCAATTCATTTTACTTAGACAAGTATCGTAATGGATATTCCCAGTTCCCAGTATTTTGGACTAACATATCATAACTTATGTTGCCCTAATGTTGCTGTGTGTGTGTGTGTGTGTGTGTGTGTTTTGGATACTCACATTACGCATCGGGATTTGCATGGCTGACTCTAATAATCCCTCGACTCTCATTTGGTGGAGCTCAGTTTGGAATACAACAACAGCATATGTTTTTACTGGGCGAGGACAACTGTAGATTTCCCTTGTAACGCCATACCTGTGAACAATAATCTTACATCGATGAACAAATATTCATCATGTAACACCATATATGTGAACAATAATGCCAGGGTGAGGGCTGGTCCTATCCAGAGTGAGGTTTGGCATCATCTACCCTATCTTAGCCGTTTTGCTCTTTCTCTTTTCCTGTACTATATTTCCTTCTAGGTGCTGGCGAGATCGTCCGATTGGGTATCACTGCAAGGGTGGCTGCGGGCGATGGGGGCATTGGCCCGGGGGTGCAAACCCGTGGGCTGATGATCCCCTCCCCCACTGCCCTCTCAGAAACAGATCTCATCTCACCCTGGCCCCTTCGGAGGCCAAAGCCTCTGGCGTGGCTTCGGTAAAACTGACTCGGGACTGCATCTGCCAGTCTGGGGAACAACAACAACAACAACAACAACAACAACAACAACAACAACAATACTCCAACACATAGATAAACACACAATAACACACTGAAAGGAGATGCATCCCAATGTTTTACAGAGGGGTAAAATATTGGGAAAGTGTGGCAGCTTTAATTCACTCGTCTGGCAGATATAAATGAAGCTAGAGTCAATTCGCTAGAGTCAATTCGTTCTTGAGCATGGAAGCGATATGTGCCATTCATTTAGAGTGGTGGTGATGGTCTCTTTGCTTCCGAGACGTTTCGTTCCCACTCAGATCGTACATTAAAGGGGAGGTCTTTGATTTGTATTTTTCTGGACCCCCTTCTCCCTCATGTTTAGCCCCATTAGTTTGGCGATTTTAAGACGTTTGTGCCATTAGTCTGGCGATTTTAAGACCTTTCGCCCCATTGCTTTGCCAAAATTCAGATCGTTCGTGCAATTTAGATATCGATTTTTCCTGGCAAGTGATAGCCAGCCTGCAATTTAGGAGGAACCGGCCTTTGACTGAGGCATGCAAAAGATTTTTATTTCGAATGGGGATCTTGGGGATATTGTTTGAAGTTTGATGGAGGGTTAGGGAGGAAACTAGAAACAAGATAATTAAATTATAATGATTAATTAAATAAACAATCTCTTAAGCCCTTCAACACGATGACGTAAAATTTTCTCTTTAAAGGGTTGTTTCTTCTAGACCTCTTTCTCCCTTATGTTTAGCCCCATTAGTTTTGACATTATAAGACGTTCGCCCCATTAGTAGTTTGGCGATTTATGGGGTGTTTTTTCTAGACCTCCTTCTCCCTTATGTTTAGCCCTATAAGTTTTGACATTACATGACATTCGCCCCCATTAGTAGTTTGGTGACTTTAAAGCCTTACGCCCCATTTCATCGCCAATATTAAGACCTTTCACGCCAAGAAAAGACCCCTGAACGAACCGACCCGTCACCTTCAGATCAAATAGACTCTGCATTTATTGGTCGGGGTGGTATATTTAGAGAGCCTAATGGACAGGTCATAACTCTTGGATGAACAAAGAGTCTCAGGAGCCTTACTACTTTATTACTTTAACTCTTACGTTATTACTTTGACTCTTACTTTATACTTTAACTCTTACTTTATTATTTTGACTCTTACTTTATTACTTTAACTCCTACTTTATTATTTTGACTCTTACTTTATTACTTTAACTCTTACTTTATTATTTTGACTTACTTTATTACTTTAACTCTTACTTTATTATTTTGACTCTTACTTTATTACTTTAACTCTTACTTTATTATTTTGACTTACTTTATTACTTTAACTCTTACTTTATTATTTTGACTTTTACTTTATTACTTTAACTCTTACTTTATTATTTTGACTCTTACTTTATTACTTTAACTCTTACTTTATTATTTTGACTTTTACTTTATTACTTTAACTCTTACTTTATTATTTTGACTTTTACTTTATTACTTTAACTCTTACTTTATTATTTTGACTTACTTTATTACTTTAACTCTTACTTTATTATTTTGACTCTTACTTTATTACTTTAACTCCTACTTTATTATTTTGACTCTTACTTTATTACTTTAACTCTTACATTATTATTTTGACTTACTTTATTACTTTAACTCTTACTTTATTATTTTGACTTACTTTATTATTTTAATTCTTACTTTATTACTTTAACTCTTACTTTATTACTTTAATTATAGGGGGGGGGGAGTATTTCATTATTTATTTTTACTTTTCTATTATTACCTTGCCTTCCTAAAGTCACGGGGCCTCTTTAATGCGGGAGGGGGGGGGGGCTCCTCACGCACCTTGTACATTATTAAGGGGTGGGGGGGGGGGTTGTGCTTTATTTTTTCAATTTTTCATTTTCTATTGTTATATTAATTTTATATATATTCTTACTTTGTTCCCTAGACCTCCATCAAGCTTAAAAGATACACCAAAGACCCCTTCGAGATATATATGTAAATTTTTCGGTAGAAAAATGTCCTGGTCAAAGGCCTATTTCTGCTAAATTACAGCCTTGCTATCGCTCGCCAAGGAAAAATCGACACCTACATTTCACCAAAAGTTTTTAATATAGGCAAATACATGGGCGAAAGGTCTTAAAAATCACCAAACTAATGGGCCGAAAGTCTTAAAGTCGGAAAAATAATGGGGCTAAGCATGAGGGAGAAAGGGAGCCAGAAAAACCAACCGTCTCCCCTTACAAGAACTTATACATTATTTAGGGCCCCCTAGCTTGATAATCCCAACGAATGGCATGAATGAGGGGGCGAAAAGTCTGAATATAATGATTGGAAATGTCTACTATGATCACTATAGTCCGTTCAATCTAGGTTGGGCAGAAATCGTAACCCCTAACCTCTCATAACTCAAAAAGGACTTAAGTAATCGAGCTAATATTTCTACCACACAGGAAGACTTGGCCAGGGAATAGGTGTGAATATTGACGGCTCATTTGCTCCAGCCCTTTTTGAGTTACAGAGGTGGTTAGAGGTTACGATGTCTGTCCAACCTAGAATGAACGGACTATAGGTGAAGAATGGTATGTTAAGGGGAGACAGACCGTTTGTTTGGTCTATTAATTAATTTATTCATATATGTTTTAGTTTCCTCCCTAGACCTCCATCAAGCTTAGAAAAACACCCCCTAGACCCCCCTTCAAGATAAATTTGTACATTTTTCGGTAGAAAATGTCCCGGCCGAAGGCCTCTTCCTCTTAAAATTGCAGGCTCGCTATCGCTCGGCAGAAAATAATCGACACCTAAATGGCACGAAAGGTCTTAAAATTGATAACGAAATGGGGCGAAAGGTGTTAAAATCGCCAAACTAATGGGCCGAACGTCTTTATAATCTCAAAACTAGTGGGGCTAAACATTAGGGAGAAGGGGGTCCAGAAAAACGGTCTGCCTCCCCTTAATTTGTATTCCCCGCAAGATACATTTCCGAGAGGTTATATATTATACAGTACATTATTTACCGCCTCATCTAATACATAATAATACATCTAATATATACATCATCTAATACATAATACATCATACATAATCAGAACGAATTGCATAGGCTATCTGAAAACGCAAGGGACTCTAGACTGATTGTGTGAAAGGATCTGAGTGTGTTTGAAGAATCGCAATGTTTTTATTCAAGGCATTATGCTGTATGTGTTAGAGAGATTATACATTATTTAGTGCCCTATCTCCATAATCACACCGAATGGCATATCTGGAAACGTAAAGGATGTAGGTAAAATGTGTATAAACGTGTCTGCTGGTGTTGGAAGATTCGCATAGTTATTATCATTTTTTGTTTCGGCGTATAATAGAAAGCGTACTGTATGCATTATTAAGAATCCTATCTCAATAAATACTAACATAGAATGGCATATCTGATAACGTAAGGTCTGTAGGTAGAATGTGAAAACGTGTCTGCTTGTGTTGGAAGATTCGCATAGTTACTTTTTTCTATTCCACATAATATGCTGCATGTCTCAGAAAGCGTATTGTAGACATTATTAAAAGCCCTATCTTCACAATCAAACCTAATGGCATATCTGAACACGTAAAGTTTGTAGGTAAAATGTGTAAACGTATCAGCTCGTGTTTGAAGATTGACCTAGTTATTCATATTCAACGTAATGCACTATATGTTTGAAGATTGGCGTAGTTATTCATATTCAACGTAATGCACTATATGTTTGAAGATTGGCGTAGTTATTCATATTCAACGTAATGCACTATATGTTTGAAGATTGACCTAGTTATTCATATTCAACGTAATGCACTATATGTTTGAAGATTGGCGTAGTTATTCATATTCAACGTAATGCACTATATGTTTGAAGATTGACCTAGTTATTCATATTCAACGTAATGCACTATATGTTTGAAGATTGACCTAGTTATTCATATTCAACGTAATGCACTATATGTTTGAAGATTGACCTAGTTATTCATATTCAACGTAATGCACTATATGTTTGAAGATTGACCTAGTTATTCATATTCAACGTAATGCACTATATGTTTGAAGATTGACCTAGTTATTCATATTCAACGTAATGCACTATATGTTTGAAGATTGACCTAGTTATTCATATTCAACGTAATGCACTATATGTTTGAAGATTGACCTAGTTATTCATATCCAACGTAATGCACTATATGTTTGAAGATTGACCTAGTTATTCATATTCAACGTAATGCACTATATGTTTGAAGATTGACCTAGTTATTCATATTCAACGTAATGCACTATATGTTTGAAGATTGACCTAGTTATTCATATTCAACGTAATGCACTATATGTTTGAAGATTGACCTAGTTATTCATATTCAACGTAATGCACTATATGTTTGAAGATTGACCTAGTTATTCATATCCAACGTAATGCACTATATGTTTGAAGATTGACCTAGTTATTCATATTCAACGTAATGCACTATATGTTTGAAGATTGACCTAGTTATTCATATTCAACGTAATGCACTATATGTTTGAAGATTGACCTAGTTATTCATATCCAACGTAATGCACTATATGTTTGAAGATTGACCTAGTTATTCATATTCAACGTAATGCACTATATGTTTGAAGATTGGCGCAGTTATTCATATTCAACGTAATGCACTATATGTTTGAAGATTGGCGCAGTTATTCATATTCAACATAATGCACTATATGTTTGAAGATTGACCTAGTTATTCATATTCAACGTAATGCACTATATGTTTGAAGATTGACCTAGTTATTCATATTCAACGTAATGCACTATATGTTTGAAGATTGACCTAGTTATTCATATTCAACGTAATGCACTATATGTTTGAAGATTGGCGTAGTTATTCATAACCAACGTAATGCACTATATGTTTGAAGATTGACCTAGTTATTCATAACCAACGTAATGCACTATATGTTTGAAGATTGACCTAGTTATTCATATTCAACGTAATGCACTATATGTTTGAAGATTGGCGTAGTTATTCATATCCAACGTAATGCACTATATGTTTGAAGATTGACCTAGTTATTCATATTCAACGTAATGCACTATATGTTTGAAGATTGACCTAGTTATTCATATTCAACGTAATGCACTATATGTTTCAGACAGATTATACAGTTCATTATTTAGTGTTCTATCTTCATAATCACACCGAATGGCATGTCTAATGACCTATGGATTAAGATGGAATGTGTAAACTAATTTGCTTGTGTTTGTAGAATAGCATAGTTATACTTATCTAGCGTGTGTGTGTGTGTGTGTGTGTGTGTGTGTGTGTGTGTGTGTGTGTGTGTGTGTGTGTGTGTGTGTGTGTGTGTGTGTGTGAGTATGTGTGTGTGTGTGTGTGCATGTGTGTATACATGTGTGTGTCTCTGTCTGCATGTGTGTGGGCGTGTATGTACGTGTGTGTGTATGGCTCTGTCTGTATGTGTGTGTGTGTGTGTGTCTCTCTCTGTCTGTATATGTATTTGTGTGTGTGTGTGCGTGTGTATGTATGTGTGTGTGTCAGAGAGGTTATACACTCTTTGCCGCCCTACCTTCATAATCGGACAGAGTGGGCATATTCAACCCTTTGAGTACCAGG
>CM064570.1:5703413-5705913 GCA_032716605.1 Paralithodes platypus | reverse complement strand
GAAAAATGCATTAATTATACTGTTAACCATTCAATATCTGCCAGGCAAAGAAAACCCTAAAAGTGCATTAATATATATACTGTACATCAAATTATATTGTGAAATACTTAATACCCAAAAAGTGCATTAATATACAAAAAACAAAATACTGGCCAACAATCCAAACCCAAAAAGTGCATTAATATACATAAAATAATACTGTCAAACAATTAAACCCAAACAGATGATTAATAAACATAAATCTATACTGTTTACCAATCAAAACCCCAAAGGTGCATTAATATACATCAAATTATACTGTCAAACCCCCATAACTTCATTATTATATATATAAAATTATACTGTCAAACCCCCATAACTTCATTATTATATATATAAAATTATACTGTCAAACCCCCATAACTTCATTATTATATATATAAAATTATACTGTCAAACCCCCATAACTTCATTATTATATATATAAAATTATACTGTCAAACCCCCATAACTTCATTATTATATATATAAAATTATACTGTCAAACCCCCATAACTTCATTATTATATATATCAAATTATACTGTCAAACCCCCATAACTTCATTATTATATATATATAAAATTATACTGTCAAACCCCCATAACTTCATTATTATATATATAAAATTATACTGTCAAACCCCCATAACTTCATTATTATATATATAAAATTATACTGTCAAACCCCCATAACTTCATTATTATATATAAAATTATACTCAAGCAATCCCATCCCAAAAATGCATTAATAAGCATAACATTATACTGATAACCAACCAAACACTCGATTAATATACATAAATTGATACTGTCAACCAATCAATTTAATCTTACCTTCTGCAAGACGTCCAGTGCAGCCAGGAGAAGCAGAAACAGTAATTAAATTTGCATCATTAATGTGGTCTTCTCAGAACCCCGCTACCCTCAAACAAAATTACGATGATTTTTTTTTTTTTTTTTTTTTTTTGCCCAGTTCGCTTATTTCTTCGCCTATGAGCGCAAAATATCTGCAGGAGAAAGAAAATATTGCATCATTAATTTTTCTTGTGTTGCAATTGTTGAAGCTACAATTAAGCATATTCTTCTTGAGGTATATATAAGAACTTCGCCCTCATTTATTGAATCTGTATCGTCTATTGAATCTGTCTCGAACCCAAGCGAGACAATGTAATGCTTTGTTTTGATCCCAGATGCTTCTATTGTGACTTTATAGATTCATATTTATATTTATTATGAATTACGGCTGTTAGATCTAGTCTATTTTTGAGTTGGCTGTTACTATACAAATATACAGTATGTTAAGGGGAGATGAGCCGTTTTTCTGGTCCCCTTTCTCCCTTTTGTTAAGCATAATTTGTTTTGTGATTATAAGACGTTAATTCGGCCCATTAGTTTGGCGATTTTAACACCTTTCGCCCCATTATAGGGCTAAACATGAGGGAGGAGCAGGACTCGAAAAACCAACTGCTTCCCCTTAAGCACGATACAGACAAACCCTGAAAACATTACACATTTAACTATTTCTCGGAATGGAATCTTATTTCAATTATGTGCCAAATGGTGTTCTCCCTCATGTTTAGCATATTAGTTTGGAGTTTAAGACGTTCGTTCCGTTAGTTTGGCGATTTTGAGACAATTCGCCTCATTTTTGGTCAATAGTAAGACCTTTCGTGCCCTTTAGGTGTCGATTTTTTTCCTGGCGAGGGATAGCGAGCCTCTAATTTTAGAATGAATCGGCCTTCGGCCGAGATTTTTTTCTACCGAAAAATGTACACATTTATCTTGAAAGGGGGTCTAGGGGATGTTTTTCTAAGCTTGATGGAGGTCTAGTGAGGAAACTCAAAAATAAATAAATAAATATATAGCCCAAAAACCAAGCACTACCCCCTTAAATTCACCCCCAGCACCAAACACCCTCAAATGAAATTAATGTCTAAGAGCGCGTGTGTGTATTTTCTTAACCTTTTCAGTATATCGGGACGCATTCTTTCATTTTATCCTGGCTGTTACTATACCATTATATTAAGCCTAGGAATTATGTGGGTAAAGAATATCTCAATTAACCCTCTGACTTTCATATACCCTTCCTAATCTGAACAAAATCGTCTAATAATGGCCAGCAAACAGAAATAAAATGTGTAATCCGAAAGTCTGGCTTCTGAAAGAAAAGGGAACCCCAGTCGTAACTATAACCCCACCTGGTGCAGCGTAGAGAGCTGGGGGAACCTGCAGGGGAGCATAGCCACCTCCCCCACGCTGAAGAAGACGTCTGACACTGTGTTGTTCTCCAGGTTGGCTTCGGGCAGCACGAGTCTCAGGTCCAGGGCGGGTTCTTCGTCCCCAGCGCCAAGATCCCCTTTGGAGTCGGCGCCAAGATCCACTTTGGAGTCGTCGCATCCTTGGTCCGGTTTGAGCACTTTTTGTTTCCCAGTTTCCATCAGCTCGTTTGGCCTTCTTTTCTTTTTGAATTTTCTTTAGACT
>CM064570.1:5646829-5703313 GCA_032716605.1 Paralithodes platypus | reverse complement strand
TCTTCTCTCTTCTCGCTCTCTCATTTCTCTCTCTCTCTCTCTCTTCTCTCTCTTTCTCTCTTCTCTCTGTTCTCTCGACTCAATCCAGAGGTGAGAGCGCAGAAGTTCTTATATTTTATTTCGACATCTTACATATTATCATTACCCCATAACAACTAAATATTATCTACCACCAAATTTGTAAGTCCTCGAATGGATCCAGGGCAGTCAAATTGGTGCGAGGAAATCGAATTGAGCTGAGTAATCTACGGAATGCAGTTGCCAAATTTCATTCAAATTCCTTCATGTGTTTTAGAGATAATGACATTCTATATTTGACGAGTAAAGGGAACGTATTTGTTTTTCTTTACCCCTTCTCCCTCATGGTTAGCCCCATTTTTATGAGACTTTAAGACAGTTTAAGGCGATCTACACATTAGTATGACGATTTCAAGACCTTTCGCTCCATTTTTTTTGTCATATTAAGATCTCTCGTGCCATTTAAGCGTCGATTTTTGTTCCTGTCGAGCTATAGCGAGCTATAGCGAGCCTATGATATAGTACGAACCGCCGGCTGGGACATTTTTCTACCGAAAAATATACAAACTTATCTTAGGGTTACTGCTTAAAGCTTGATAGAGGTCTTCGGCGCATTTTTTTTTTTTTTTTTTTTTTTTTTACCCTGAGCACAATAGACCAGGTGGTGCACATATTGAGCTACACAGTGACGCAGGTATCACATAAGGGGTATCACACAAGAGCCGTTATCGTCAAATTTCTATAGTCAACATTTTTCAGGCAATATATTTGGGGATATTTTACTTTGGTATCTGAAACTAGACTGAAAAGTCATAAATGTAGACGAATTTGTTGTTGTCTTTTTGATATATTTATATTTATTTAAGGGGAGATCTCCACTTGAGGGATTTTTGTCTTGACCCCTTTCTCCCTCATGATTAGCCCCATTGCTTTTGATATTATAAAACGTTTGCCCCATTAGTTTTAGCGAATATTTTAAGAACTTTCACCCACAGATTCAGGCCTTTCGTGCCTATTGCAGGTGTCGAGTTTTATCCTGGCGAGCGATTAGCGAGGCCTGTAATTTAAGAAGGAACCGGCCTTCGGCCGGGGGACATTTTCTACCGAATAAATGTACTAATTATCTTGAAAGGGAGGATAATAGGGGTGTAATTTTAAGCTTGATGGAGGTCTAAGGAACAAACTAAATACCTCCCCTTAATATACTGTATACAGTATGTTTTAAGCTTGATTGAAGTCTAGCGAGCAAACTTATAGAAATCATCTAGGGATTGTTATATTTCTAAATGTCTACGATATATATCACAATGAATCTGAACAATCAACAAAGCCTGGATGTTGTTTCTTTGGTTCGAGTGTTATGTATAGTTATTTCCTGATAAATCTGGAGGAAAGAGTAAAGCCAGAGATAGGAAGGCGTTTTATCACCTTTGATAGAAAATACTTCTTCATTATTCTCTTAAACCTTTGAGGATCATGACGCAATTTAGCAGATTCGCCTGGATATTATTAGTCGATTTTATGCAGCTTAGAAAAGACCTCTTGAAATCAAAGGGGTAAATATGATCTCAATTAACGTTTTGACTCACGCAGATCCCTCCTTCATTAAATAAACTCGTCTATTAAGAGCCGGAATTAATGAAAAAACGCACCATCGTATCCTGAAGGGGTTAAGAGTTAATCTGTGTTGACATTAAAATATTCTACTTTACCTACGGCACCGTATGACCTATGTATACAGATATATTATAATATATATATATATATAATAGAGAGAGAGAGAGAGAGAGAGAGAATACATTTTACATGGAAACGGTTGATTAAAATGTGATCACGAATACTGAGAAATACAATTGAGAAATAAGTAAATATGTACAGTACCTCGAGCATGTTGTTATAAGACCTGCAGGATTATGCTTATAGCAGGTGGTAATCATGGGCTTGATTTCCTGTCCGGGAGGTGTTTTGTGTAGATAGAAAATACCCACTTATTCACTCACACACACACACACACTTTATCTCTCTCTCTCTCTCTCTCTCTCTCTCTCTCTCTCTCTCTCTCTCTCTCTCTGTGAAAATAGTGTGTGTGTGAGAGAAGTGTATGTGTGTGTGTAAAAAATAAATAATCGGTGTGTGTGTGTGTGTGTGTGTGTGTGTGGTGTGTGTGTATTGTATGGTGCGTGTGTGGTGTGTATGTGTGTGTATGTGCATGTTTGAGTATGTGTGTATGTATATGTGTGTACAATAACATGATCCTAGCCTAGAGACCCATCCCTATCATGAACCAAGCGTATCCTACACTTAATAATACTGTCAATCTCCCGAGAACCTTAGGGCATACAAGCTGTCTCCATTATCACCCCTCAAGGAATTAAGGGGGGATCACCGTTGTTTCTTCCTCTTTCTCTCCTTTTAGGTGCTTATGTTCTGGGTGTGGTGTCCCGAGTTCGGATCCCGGGAGGACCATATGATTTCATTAGTTTCTTCAAGTACATTGGGGTTTGTAGTTGATGATTAGTGTTAAGAGCGGGGTGTTACTTATTTCTCTCTTTCTCTGGCTTGTATCCATTCGGCCCCATTCAGCCTACTGTTTTAAGACGTTTACCCCCATCCAGGTGTCAATTTCTGCGAGCCAGCATTGTATGGAGAAATCCGGCTTCGCCAGAGACATTTCTCTATCGAAAAATGAACAAATTTAGCTTGCTGTCAAAACAAAAATATATATATACTGGCTCGTTACCGCTCGCCAGGAAAATATTGACACCTGAATGGGGGTAAACGTCTTAAAAGAGTAGGCTGAATGGGACCGAATGGGTACAAGCCAATGAGAGAGGGAGAGAAAGAGAAAAAAAAGAGAGGTGGGCCCCCTTAGCACTCTAGGTAATTGAAACTGTCTTACCCTTGCTATCTATCTATCTATCTATCTATTGCCTTACCCTTGCTACTGATGGATATTAATTCCTAGTAATAACAGCCTTACCCGTTCATTATAGCCATAGTAATATAAGGACAGTTGACAGAGGGAATATATGCTAACTCCCACATGAGGTGCACCAGAGAGAGAGAGAGAGAGAGAGAGAGAGAGAGAGAGAGAGAGGGGGGGGGGGGGTAGGGGGGGAGGAAGAGAGTGTGTTAGAGAGGGCTTTCCGAGGTGTTAGAATGTGTCCCAGGGGATATACAGGTTTTAACACAGACACACAGAGGAATGCTACTAGGCCGAGGAGGAGGTGAGGAAAGAGCTGGTGGAGGTGTATATAGGAAGGAAAGAGCTGGTGTAGGTGTATATAGGAAGGAAAGAGCTGGTGGAGGTGTATATAGGAAGGAAAGAGCTGGTGGAGGTGTATATAGGAAGGAAAGAGCTGGTGGAGGTGTATGTAGGAAGGAAAGAGCTGGTGGAGGTGTATATAGGAAGGAAAGAGCTGGTGGAGGTGTATGTAGGAAGGAAAGAGCTGGTGGAGGTGTATATAGGAAGGAAAGAGCTGGTGGAGGTATATATAGGAAAGGAAGAGGTGGAGGTGTATATAGGAAGGAAAGAGCTGGTGGAGGTGTATGTAGGAAGGAAAGAGCTGGTGGAGGTGTATATAGGAAGGAAAGAGCTGGTGGGGGTGTATATAGGAAGGAAAGAGCTGGTGGAGGTGTATATTGGAAGGAAAGAGCTGGTGTAGGTGTTTATAGGAAGGAAGAGCTGGTGGAGGTGTATATAGGAAGGAAAGAGTGGTGGAGGTTGTATATAGGAAGGAAAGAGCTGGTGGAGGTGTATATAGGAAGGAAAGAGCTGGTGGAGGTGTATATAGGAAGGAAAGAGCTGGTGGAGGTGTATATAGGAAGGAAAGAGCTGGTGGAGGTGTATGTAGGAAGGAAAGAGCTGGTGGAGGTGTATATAGGAAGGAAAGAGCTGGTGGAGGTGTATATAGGAAGGAAAGAGCTGGTGGAGGTGTATATAGGAAGGAAAGAGCTGGTGGAGGTGTATATAGGAAGGGAAAGAGCTGGTGAGGTGTGTATGTAGGAAGGAAAGAGCTGGTGGAGGTGTATATAGGAAGGAAAGAGCTGGTGGAGGTGTATGTAGGAAGGAAAGAGCTGGTGGGGGTGTATATAGGAAGGAAAGAGCTGGTGGAGGTGTATATAGGAAGGAAAGAGCTGGTGGAGGTGTATATAGGAAGGAAAGAGCTGGTGGAGGTATATATAGGAAGGAAAGAGCTGGTGGAGGTGTATAGGAAGGAAAGAGCTGGTGGAGGTATATATAGGAAGGAAAGAGCTGGTGGAGGTGTATGTAGGAAGGAAAGAGCTGGTGGAGGTGTATATAGGAAGGAAAGAGCTGGTGGAGGTGTATATAGGAAGGAAAGAGCTGGTGGAGGTGTATATAGGAAGGAAAGAGCTGGTGGAGGTATACATAGGAAGGAAAGAGCTGGTGGAGGTGTATATAGGAAGGAAAGAGCTGGTGGAGGTATATATAGGAAGGAAAGAGCTGGTGGAGGTGTATGTAGGAAAGAGCTGGTGGAGGTGTATATAGGAAGGAAAGAGCTGGTGGAGGTATATATAGGAAGGAAAGAGCTGGTGGGGGTGTATATAGGAAGGAAAGAGCTGGTGGAGGTGTATATAGGAAGGAAAGAGCTGGTGGAGGTGTATATAGGAAGGAAAGAGCTGGTGGAGTGTATATAGGAAGGAAAGAGCTGGTGGAGGTGTATATAGGAAGGAAGAGCTGGTGGAGGTTGTATATAGGAAGGAAAGAGCTGGTGGAGGTGTATATAGGAAGGAAAGAGCTGGTGGAGGTGTATATAGGAAGGAAAGAGCTGGTGGAGGTGTATATAGGAAGGAAAGAGCTGGTGGAGGTGTATATAGGAAGGAAAGAGCTGGTGGAGGTGTATATAGGAAGGAAAGAGCTGGTGGAGGTGTATATAGGAAGGAAAGAGCTGGTGGAGGTGTATGTAGGAAGGAAAGAGCTGGTGGAGGTGTTTTGCAGGTAGTAGGGGTAGGCAGCCCCGCCCAGGGAAGTACTACCGCCAAGGTTTCGGGAGACTCAGGGAATAGCCTGAATTCCATTTTCTCTCCCAGGCCTTGGTAGCTGGATACATATCTTTCTGCCTCACACATCAGGGGTATCAGGAAAACCCTCTTTATATAACATACACATCCAACTTCACGACATTGCCCTACATCGCTATCCTCTATCCATAAAATACTACTCTTCCCACTACATACCATACATGTAACACCATACACTTACCTTAAATATGGCAGTACAATTGTTAAGAGCAAACCTGGTGGTCCCTCGGATATCCACCCCCGGCAGGGTTGGGTTATTGACACAGGGCCCTCCCGGTCGTCATCATGCGACTGTGTCAAGAGCATTGCAACGTCCCAAAGCTGCTTGTCAGTACAGCTATTTCTTTAGTAATATAAGAGGACTTCACTCTAACATCAATTCTGTACACCAATTTCTTCAAGCAGAATCCCCTACTCTCCTTTTTTTGACAGAGACTCAAGTAACATCCACATCTGACACATCTAGATTTAATTTTCCAGGTTATCAACTGCTCCAAAAATTTCAGAAAATTGCTTCGCAAAATCTGAAATTGCCCTGGAGGAGGTTACTAGTTTCAATTGTCCCTATTTTGATTATTCTATATACAAATTAATTTCTGCTGGTAAATTTAAATACATATGTTGCATCTACCGTTCCCCAAATACTCCTCCAGAGCAAAGTCTTTTTGATTCTCTGTCCTCACAACTCAGTGTCCTCAACTTAAATGCTTCTTCTGAAATCACTGTGTTGGGTGATTTTAATGTCCATAATGTTGAATGGCTCACTCATTCAGCCAGGACTGATGATGCTGGTCTTGAATGTGAGCTATTTGCAGACTCATTTAATCTCATTCAACTAGTCAACCAACCCACCCGTGTACCAGATAATCCTAATCATAATTCCCACCTACTCGCGATTTTTTAACAACCAATTCAGAAAATTATGATGTTACAGTGAGGTCCCCACTTGGATCTTCTGATCACTGTCTGATACAGGCCACCTGTCTATCACCTACCACACCTTCCCACTCTGAACCTGTTTTGGTGACTAAATGGCATTACGATAGGGCAGACTGGGAGGGTCTTCAAGGTTTCTTTATTGATATTCCCTGGACCTCTTTCTTTTCTAATGATGCACACTCCACCTTGAGCCACATACAAGATTTTGTAAAAATTGGAATGGAAACTTTTATTCCTCATCAAAAGTACAGTAAAAGATCTAATTCACCTAAATGGTTTGACCATAATTGTGCTAGAGTAACTGAACAAAAAGCAATAGCCTACAATGCATACACAAGATCAAAAACACATGAAGCCTTTAATTACTTTAGAAACATCAGAAATCATGCCAAAACTGTATTTAACCTAACTAAATCATACTTTCTCCATAAGCAGGCAAATAAACTTCTAAATAATCCAAATGATAACAAAATATTTTGGTCTACTCTTAACTCATTCAAATCCAACTTCACTACTGCTTCATCCATTCCACCATTAAAATCTCCGACTGGCAATCTTGTAAGTGACCCACGAGGTAAAGCTAACCTTCTTGCAGATATTTTCTCCACCAACTCAACCTTAGATGACATAAATCAAGATGTCCCTGTACTTAATTTTAATTCACCTGAAATTCCCTCACTTAAGATCCACACCAGACATGTCAAAACTATTTTGCAGAATCTCTCAGTAGATAAGGCTCCTGGTCCAGATGAAATTCCTCCAATAGTACTTAAGAATTGCTCCTTGGTGCTCGCTCCTGTATTGGCAAAATTTTTCCGTCTGCTGTACTCATACCTCATGCTTCCCAGTACCCTGGAAAGAAGCAAACATCCATCCAGTTCCTAAAAAAGGTGCCTCTTCAGATCCATCAAACTACAGACCAATAGCTATAACTTCCACTCTTGGCAAAGTTTTGAAATTATATTAAATAATCACATAATTAAGCATCTGGAGAATAATAAATTAATCAGTGATAGGCAATATGGTTTTAGACGATGTCGATCAACTGCAGACATTCTTTGCCTTCTTACGCATCAAAATCAACCAAGCTACAGACCAACATGGTGAAACACATACAATAGCACTGGATATATCAAAGGCATTTGATAGAGTCTGGCATCAATCCTTATTGTCGAAGATGTCACACTACGGCCTTGCATCATTAGTTCCACTAATTTCTTCTTATCTTCATAACAGAAAAATACGTGTAATGGTAGATGGCCTTTATTCTCAATTTCACTCAATAAATGCTGGTGTTCCCCAGGGATCAGTTTTGGCCCCAACTCTGTTCCTCATTCATATCAATGATCTCATATCTACCACTCATAATCCAATACATTCCTACGCAGATGACTCAACACTCCACAGTTCCTTCACATTTACCAATTCTTTCACCCAACCCGATCTTATAAATTCAAAAATAAACACTGCAATTTCTCTGAACCAGGACCTTTCTAGAATTAATGAATGGGGACAAGAGAATCTAGTTTCCTTTAATGCACAGAAAACCAAGTACATTCAATTTTCTAACCGACAGAATCTCACTGACTCCCATATATTTTTTAATGATGTAAATATTCCCACTTCCCCTAGTATTGACATTCTCGGTGTAACATTAACTACTAACTTGAGCTGGACACATTATGTTAGAAGCATTGCTAAGAATGCCTCTAAAAAAAATGGGACTCCTGTACAGAGTTCGAGAATTCTTCACTGACGAGCAGTTGGCCGTAATATATAAAAGTCATGTGCGCTCTCAGATGGATTACTGTTCACCTCTGTGGGGTGGAAGTGGAGTGGTGCATTGAGGCAGTTGGACAAAATTCAAAATAAAGCTATTAGATTAATCAATAACCCTGCAATCACACAGGACCTTCCTACATTAGCCATACGAAGAAACGTTGCATCCCTTGCATTATTCTACAGATATTTTCACAGCAATTGTTCCGAGGAACTTGCTTCAATTGTGCCGCCTCTCCACATCTTTCCCCGTAGAACTAGGGCAGCTGAGAGCGCCCATGAATTTACACTTTCTCCTCCACAATGCAGAACTTCTGCTTATCAGAATTCATTTATCCCCAGAGCTACTACTCTTTGGAATTCACTTCCCTCGAATTGCTTTCCACAAACTTACAATCAACAAATGTTTAAATCCAGTTGTTACAAACATTTTATGAATGGAGGATGCCTTTAGGCACATGGACCTTTTTGTTTTATCTGTGTTTTTCCTTCCTCCATTGTCTCTTAAAAAAAAAAAAAAAAAAAATATAGGAAGGAAAGAGCTGGTGGAGGTGTATATAGGAAGGAAAGAGCTGGTGGAGGTGTATATAGGAAGGAAAGAGCTGGTGGAGGTGTATGTAGGAAGGAAAGAGCTGGTGGGGGTGTATATAGGAAGGAAAGAGCTGGTGGAGGTGTATATAGGAAGGAAAGAGCTGGTGGAGGTGTATAGGAAGGAAGAGTGGTGGAGGTGTATATAGGAAGGAAAGAGCTGGTGGAGGTGTATATAGGAAGGAAAGGTGGAGGTGTATATAGGAAGGAAAGAGCTGGTGGAGGTGTATATAGGAAGGAAAGAGCTGGTGGAGGTGTATGTAGGAAGGAAAGAGCTGGTGGAGGTGTATGTAGGAAGGAAAGAGCTGGTGGAGGTGTTATAGGAAGGAAAGAGCTGGTGGAGGTGTATATAGGAAGGAAAGAGCTGGTGGAGGTGTATATAGGAAGGAAAGAGCTGGTGGAGGTGTATATAGGAAGGAAAGAGCTGGTGGAGGTGTATGTAGGAAGGAAAGAGCTGGTGGAGGTGTATATAGGAAGGAAAGAGCTGGTGGAGGTGTATGTAGGAAGGAAAGAGCTGGTGGAGGTGTATGTAGGAAGGAAAGAGCTGGTGGAGGTGTATGTAGGAAGGAAAGAGACTAAAAGAATAACTAGAATTGTAAAAATGTATAGTAAATATATAATAGAATAGCGCATGAGAGATTAAGGGGAGATTTCCACTTGAGGGATTTTTTTCTGGATCCCTTTCTATCTCATGTTTAGTCCCATTGCTTTTGATATTATAAGACGTTCGCCCCATTAGTTTGGTGATTTTAAGAACTTTTGCCACATTTATGTCAATTTTAAAACCTTTCGTGCCATTTAGGTGTCGAATTTATCCTGGCGAGCGATAGCGAGCCTGTAATTTAAGAGGAACCGGCCTCTGGCCGGGAAATTTTTCTACCGAAAAATTTACAAATTTATCTTGAAAGGGAGTCTAGGGGGTGTAATTTTAAGCTTTATGGAATTCTAGGGAACGAACTAAAAACCTCCCCTTAAATGACACACACCTACATCGATTGGGTGAATACACGAATAGGAATCCATTGATGTTTACGTATGAATTTACCTGGTATGTCAGTAAATTACCTGGTGTGTCAGTATATTACCTGGTGTGTCAGTAAATTACCTGGTGTGTCAGTATATTACCTGGTGTGTGTTAGTAAATTACCTGGTGTGTCAGTATATTACCTGGTGTGTGTTAGTAAATTACCTGGTGTGTCAGTATATTACCTGGTGTGTGTTAGTAAATTACCTGGTATGTCAGTAAATTACCTGGTGTGTCAGTAAATTACCTGGTGTGTCAGTAAATTACCTGGTGTGTCAGTAAATTACCTGGTGTGTCAGTAAATTACCTGGTATGTCAGTAAATTCAAAGCCTAATGTTGTGTGGGATGTCTTCAACTTCAATTTTTCCCCTTTCTTCGAATACTCATAATGTCAATATTCCTTTATAAACTTGTACTCTGCAATTGTATTATATATATATATATATATACTGGTAAGGATAAAAACAAAACTGAATAGAAATCAGTGAAGGTGTTCGACCACTAATGTAAAATCGCCTGCTTAAAGAAAGTACGTCTGGGAGGGCATCTTTGTTTGTCTAGGGGAAAAACTGAAATACATTGCTCGAAAGTGACAAAAGCATAATGGTTAAGAGGAGGTTTTTAGTTAATTCCCTAGACTTCCATCAAACTTAAAATTACTCCCCCTTGACCCCCTTTCAAGATAAATGTGTACATTTTTCGGTAGAAAAGTTTCCCGACCGAAGGCCGGTTCCCCTTAAATTACAGGCTCGCTATCGCTCGCCAGGAAAAAATGGACACCTAAATGGCACGAATGGTCTTAAAATTGACAGAAATGGGGCGAGGGTTCTTAAAATCGCCAAACTAATGGGGCAAGCGTCTTTAAATCTCACAAGCAATGGGGCTAAACATGAGGGAGAAAGAGGTTCAGAAAAAATCCTCCAGGTGGAAATCTCCCAGCCACATATAATAATAACCAGCAAGACACATCGGATTAGACAGTGTTAATCAAATAAAGTACAAAATGACAACACACATGTAAATAAATAAATAATGCAGACGTCGGATCAGAGAGTCTTAAGGGGAGGTTTTTAGTGTGTTTCCTAGACTTCCATCAAGTTTGAAATTACACCCCCTTGACCCCCTTGTAAGATAAATTTGTACATTTTTCGGTAGAAAAATGTCCCGGCCGAAGGCCGATTTCTCTTAAATTGCAGGCTCGCTATCGCTCGCCAGGAAAAAATCGACACCTAAATGGGACGAAAGGTCTTAAAAGTGACATAAATTGGGTGAAAGTTCTTAAAATCGCCAAACTAATGGGCGAACGTCTTAAAATCTCAAAAGCAATGGGGCTAAACATGAGGGAGAAGGGGGTAAAGAAAAAAGTCCCTCAAATGAAAATCTCCCCTTAATCAATAAAGTAAACATACAAATGACAAAACAAATATATCAATAAAAAGACATCGGATCAGAGTGTTAATTAAAAAAAAAAAAAAAAAAAAAAAAATATATATATATATATTAAGCAAAATAAATAAAATAAATAATTAAATGGAACTGGGGGAGGCACTCGTTACAGGCAGTTATGCCTTTTGTCTCCCTCATCCACATAGACAAACAAACATACACCCCCCCCCCCCCCAAAGGCCTTTTATTGATCCTAAACAAATCTCCGGGCTATTATTAGTTACTCGATCATTCCGGGGCCATCTCTCTCTCAAGCCCCCCCCCCCCCCCCAACCCGTGTCCGCGCCCCTCCTCCCACCCACCCACTCTGTTGACTCGGGCTTCGGTCAACACACCCTCCTCCGACTATTAAGAGGGTAGTGCTGGATTTTTGGTCTATATATGTATATATTTATATGTATATATTTATATGTATATATTTATATGTATATATTTATTTACTTATTTTTGAGTTTCCTCGCTAAACCTCGAAGGGATTTTTTTTTTTCTATGTGAGTGAGGGAGACAAAAGGAAGAACTGCCTGTAGCGAGTGCCTCCCCCATAGTTGAAAGAGTGACAGGGCCAAAATCAAGGGACGCTCGAGCCAAAATCAAGGGACGTTCGAGCCAAAATCAAGGGACGTTCGAGCCAAAATCAAGGGACGTTCGAGCCAAAATCAAGGGACGTTCGAGCCAAAATCAAGGGACGTTCGAGCCAAAATCAAGGGACGTTCGAGCCAAAATCAAGGGACGTTCGAGCCATGGGTGTATATATTTGTTCATTTATGTATATTTGTATTATTTTGTTTAGTTTCCTCCCTAGACCTCCATCAAGATTTATAAAAACACCCACTAGATCCCCTTTCAAGATAAGTTTGTACATTTTTCGGTAGAAAATGTTCCGGCTGAAGGCCGATTCCTTCTAAAATTACAGACTTGCTATTGCTCGCCAGGAAAAGATCGACACCGAAATGGCACTAAAGGTCATAATATTGACAAAGAAATGAGGCAAAAGTTGTCATAATCGCCAAACTAACGGATCGAACGTCTTAAAATCTCAATACTAATATGCTAAACATGAGGGAGAAGGGGGTCCAGATAAAGCGACTACCTCCTCCTTAAACATCCTCCACTCAAGGATATTACGCCTCCTCATATACGCCTCTCTTTCTCCTCACGCGTATTTTCCGGAGAGCACGGAGAGGGAAAGTGTGTGGGTGTGAGTGAGAGAATTGAGGGAGAGTGTGTGAGTGTGAGGGAGAGAATTGAGGGAGAGTGTGTGAGTGTGAGTGAGAGAATTGAGGGAGAGTGTGTGTGTGAGTGAGAGAATTGAGGGAGAGTGTGTGTGTGAGTGAGAGAATTGAGGGAGAGTGTGTGTGTGAGAGAGAATTGAGGGAGATTGTGTGAGGGAGAGTGTGTGGGTGTGAGGGAGAGTGTGTGAGTGTGAGTGAGAGAATTGAGGGAGAGTGTGTGTGTGAGTGAGAGAATTGAGGGAGAGTGTGTGTGTGAGTGAGAGAATTGAGGGAGAGTGTGTGTGTGAGTGAGAGAATTGAGGGAGAGTGTGTGGGTGTGAGGGAGAGAATTGAGGGAGAGTGTGTGAGTGTGAGTGAGAGAATTGAGGGAGAGTGTGTGGGTGTGAGGGAGAGAATTGAGGGAGAGTGTGTGAGGGAGAGTGTGTGGGTGTGAGGGAGAGTGTGTGAGTGTGAGTGTGAGTGAGAGAATTGAGGGAGAGTGTATGAGTGAGAGTGTGTGAGTATGAGGGAGAGTGTGTGGAAGTGAGGGAGAGAATTGAGGGAAAGTGTGAGTGAGAGGGAGAGTGTGTGAGTGTGAGTGTGAGTGAGAGAATTGAGGGAGAGTGTATGAGTGAGAGTGTGTGAGTATGAGGGAGAGTGTGTGGAAGTGAGGGAGAGAATTGAGGGAAAGTGTGAGTGAGAGGGAGAGTGTGTGAGTGTGAGTGTGAGTGAGAGAATTGAGGGAGAGTGTATGAGTGAGAGTGTGTGAGTATGAGGGAGAGTGTGTGGAAGTGAGGGAGAGAATTGAGGGAAAGTGTGAGTGAGAGGGAGAGTGTGTGAGTGTGAGTGTGAGTGAGAGAATTGAGGGAGAGTGTATGAGTGAGAGTGTGTGAGTATGAGGGAGAGTGTGGAAGTGAGGGAGAGAATTGAGGGAAAGTGGTGAGAGAGAGAGTGTGTGAGTGTGAGTGAGAGAATTGAGGGAGAGTGTATGAGTGAGAGTGTGTGAGTATGAGGGAGAGTGTGTGGAAGTGAGGGAGAGAATTGAGGGAAAGTGTGAGTGAGAGGGAGAGTGTGTGAGTGTGAGTGAGAGAATTGAGGGAGAGTGTGTGAGTGAGGGAGAGTGTGTGAGTGTGAGTGAGAGAATTGAGGGAGAGTGTGTGAGTGAGGGAGAGTGTGAGTGTGAGTGAAAGAATTGAGGGAGAGTGTGTGAGTGTGAGGGAGAGTGTGTGAGTGTGAGGGAGATAATTGAGGGAGAGTGTGTGAGTGAGAGTGAGAGTGTGTGAGTGTGAGGGAGATAATTGAGGGAGAGTGTGTGGGTGTGAGTGAGAGAATTGAGGGAGAGTGTGTGAGTGTGAGTGAGAGAATTGAATGCTAAACTAAAGAATACCGTCTAATGGAAACCAGAATATGATGAAAACTACTTAATGGTGGTGAAGGGGTTAATTCTAGCCATATGTAAACGATTATGTGCAGTTTAAAAAGGATCTGTGGTAGAAAATAGGGTTAAGTGAGATAGTTGGAAGCCTGTTAATTGCTGGAGGGACCTTTTTTTAAATTGTATATATTTCTTTTAGTAGTAACCAGAATAAAGTTAAAAGGACGGTACCGGTGCAGAACGGGTTAAGGGGAGGTGGACCGTTTTCTTTTTTGGTCTATTAATTCATCTATTTCTGTATTTCTTAGTTTCCTCGCTAAACCTCCATCAAGATTAGAAAAACGCCCCCTAGACCCCCCTTCAAGATAAATTTGTACATTTTTCCGTAGAAAAATGTCCCGGCCGAAGGTCGATTCCACTTAAAATTTCAGGCTCGCTTTCGCTCGCCAGGAAGAAATCGAAACCTAAATGGCACGAAAGATCTTAAAATTGACAACGAAAGGGGGTGAAAGGTGTTACAATCGACAAACTAATGGGGCGAACGTCTTATAATCTCAAAACAAATGGGGCTAAACACGAGGGAGAAAGATGTCCAGAAAAGCGGCCCATCTCCCCTTAATTAAGTAGTGTACGAGGAGCCTCACTCAAAGGAAATTAGGCCTCCTCATTCCCCAATCTCTTTCTCTGCAAGCGAATATTTGGGATGGTGTATGTGGGAAAGAGAGAGTGATAAAGAAAATGCAGTCTATATTCAATATCTTAACACTTTCGAGATCCGATTACGCATTTATTTTCTATTGCTGTTGTTTTTAATATTATTAGACAATGTTATTTAGATTATGAAAGGTATATGGAAGTCAGAGGGTTAATCGTGTGTTGTTTTTCCCCTTATAATTATCAAACATCCTTTCTAAAGTGTATACAATTGTCTAATGGTAGCCAGAAATATACTGTTAAAAGGCGCCATTATCTTCAAAGGGCTAATTAGAGGGGTAGGAGGCTCACTCACAGAAATTAGGCCCTCCTCATACCCCGATCTCTTTCTCTTCAAGCGAATGGTTGGGATGTTGTACGTGGGAAAGAGAAAATGTCAAAGGAATTTTGGTCTATATCAAATATATCAACCTTTTTCAGTACTGTTGACGTCTTTTGTATTGGATTTCAGCTGCATTTAGACCATTGTATAAAGCTTAGGAAAGATATATGGTAGCGAAAAGGAATAATGAGATGGTTAGTAACCTATTATAATGGGTAGAAAACCTTTGTAGTCTGAATAAAATCGTCTAATAGTTGCCAAAATATAATGAAAAGGATGTCACCGGTACAGAAGGGGTTAAACAGCCCCACTCAGGATATTACGCTCCCTCCTACGCTAGTCTCATTCTCTCCCAGCGAATGGAAGAGAATCGTAGAATTTAGTCTACTGTATAGTCTGTATTTCAATAGTCATCTACAATTATTAGTAAAGGGTTAGACAGAACTGAAGATTAAATGAAAAGGGAAGATATTACGCCTCCTTATATGAAGAAAAAGAATGACAAATAAATTAAAAGTAATATATTGTAAGTGCTTCTGGTGTGTGTGTGTGTGTTATGGAATGTTAAACTATGCTGCGGGAATGTCTATGATCTGCAACCTGCGTCATCAGAAATACACCTAGAGAATAAGAGCAAGCTTTAATATGTCACTGGGTTGATCAATATTGTCCTGACACCAGTTTGTACTTAAATGTCATTACGTCTATTTGTATCTGTCTCAGTCACTTGTACACACTTTATATGTATATAACCTTTACAAACACACACACACACTCTCTCTCTCTCTCTCGCATCTATCTATATGCATGTATATATATATTCCCAGCTATATTCACACATATATATAAGTGTGACCATATGTAAT
This sequence comes from Paralithodes platypus, assembly GCA_032716605.1. NCBI lineage: Eukaryota > Metazoa > Arthropoda > Malacostraca > Decapoda > Lithodidae > Paralithodes > Paralithodes platypus. Next base: position 5,687,987 of record CM064570.1, on the reverse strand, counting down.
CCACGTCATCAAGTGTAACAAACCAATTGGATGTGCAAGTTGTCAATAATAAAGTACATGAATGGCTTAGTACCCCCTCCTTGATCAATAACCACCATTGTAGCAGTCTCTATGTATGAATAATTCAGTCTATCTCATCCATGCCTAAGTAGAAGCTCTCTGTCTGTGTGTACCGGTATGTCTTTGTCTCTTTCTCTGTCATTGTGTGCCTCTCTCTCTTTATCTTTCTTTTATTTCACCTTAATACATGCAGTAAATTAGTATAATTCACAAGGTTTGAAGAGCCACTTATTCTCGTGGCTTCATCTCTCTCTCTCCTCCCTTTTTCTGACATCTTATCTTCCTCCGCGTCTTTCTGTTCCTCCTTCGCCTGCCTCTCTCCTCCCTCTCCCTGCTCCTCTCCTCCCTTTCTCTTCTTACCCCCGCTCTCCCCCTCCTCTCTTTGTTTCCCTCTCCTTTCTTCTGACACACACACAGAGACTCTCTCTCTCTCTCTCTCTCATCTAGTATGGGGGTCAGGCTGCCTATAAATCCTGGCTAAATCTTTATGACTTTCTCTGTAGGCCTATAGGTGTAAGACTACCTCTCTATTTTGTACACACACGCACACACACACCAAATATTAATGACCCTACTCCCTAAGCCTCCAAGCTTTAACACAAATACCCCTAAGACCCCCTTTCGAGATAAATTCGTGTTTTGTTTAAATCGATAGAAAAAAATCCCCGGCCATAGGCCTGTTCCTTCTAAATTACAGACTCGCTATCGCTCACCAGGATGAAATTCACACCTGAATGGCACGACAGGCCCTAAAACTGACAAAGAAATAGGGTAAAAGGTCTTAAAATCGCCAAACTAATGGGGAGAACATCTTAAAATCTAAAAAATAATGGGGCTAAAGATGAGGGAGAAGGTGGTCCCCATAAACCTCCCCCTCTCCAGTATAAACGCCCGCAGTGGAAGGGGGTCAAACATTTTAGTATACAATTCTGACAAATTGATTTAAATTGGTTGAAAGCTTTAGAAATATTTTAATTTGATAAGTTTGCTAACTAGACCTACATCAAGATTAAAAAAATACCCCCAAAGATTTTGTTTTTAAATTAAAATAAAGAAAAGTACACAGAAAACGTACACATAAAATGTACACAGAAAACGTACACTGAAAGTTAATTAAGTTAATTAGAAATAAAATGTTCTCGCTTAAAAATGAATTTAATCTTTCAGATTTTATAGACTATAATTATAATAAGCTTAAAGCTGATTTAATAAATTTACATAAACATTTTGTAATCACTACAGTAGATAAAGCCAGCAATAATTATAGCTTCACATGTAAGAAATTTTATCTTGAAAATATGAAAAAAGAATTAGGTATTAAGGGTAACATATTACGTAAAAATATTTGCGGTAATTTTGTTTATGAAATTCAAAATAATCTGAATATTGATAACTTAATCGATGAACATACCAAGAAAAATATAATATTTGATATTAAACTTTCTGATAAGAACAAGTGCATTGCAAAATTATACATGTTACCTAAATTTCATAAAAGACCTTATAAATATCGCTTTATTGCCGGAGCAAAATTTGCTACCACTAAAACTCTATCAGAACAAGTAGTAAATTGCTTAAAATACATTAAAAGTACTCATAAAAGATATTGTAATACCATCATGAGAAGAACTGGCATTAACTATTATTGGAGTGTTGACAATTCGTTAGAAGTTATTGATAAAATAAATACCATGCCGAAAGTTACCTCGGTACATAGCTTCGACTTTTCAACTTTGTATACCAATTTGCCTTTAGATTTAGTATATTCAGAGCTTTGCTTTATTATAGATTTGCACTTTGACAGGTTCGTTAGGAATGGTAATTATTTCATAAATGTTTATACATATTTTAATAATGCATCACTTAGCTCTACTCCCACTAGTTCTGTATATTTTGATAGAACTAAACTTAAAGATGCCCTTAAATTCCTCCTTTTCAATACTTATGTTAGATTCGGGCCGTACATTTTCAAACAAATATTAGGAATTCCTATGGGTGGAAATGCTAGCCCTTTAATTGCAGACTTATTCTTGCTTGCTTTAGAATTTAAATATATAAAAGACTTAGTTGACAGTAGCAAGAAAAATAAAATTCCAGAAAAATTAGCACTTGCTAAACTGTTAAGTAATAATAGTAGATATATTGATGATATTCTTGTTTGCAATTTGTTAAATTTTAATCAAGTTGCTAAACTTATTTACCCTAATTCTATTCCCCTCACACAATGTAACGTAAATTATAAAGTTGAAAATTTTCTTGATATAAATATAGAGATTGTTAATGAACAGTGCATACTTAAAGTATATCACAAAGTTGATGATTTTAATTTTAACGTAATAAACTTTCCTTTCCCTAGTAGTAATATCGATAGTAAAATCACTTATAATTGTTTTTATTCCCAATTAATAAGATTTTGTAAAATCTGCACTAAAGTAGATGACTTTTGGGCTAGAGCTAGGTTACTATACAGACTCTTAGTGGACAGAGGTTTTGAGGCAAGTAAATTGTTCCATAAATTTAATCTTTTTAGGGTCAATTATTGTGACTGTATTCTAAAATTTGACATCAATAATTTTAATCAAGCATTTTTAACTTGAAGTTTCTTGTATAACCTCTGCTTACTTTTTGTCTGTATTTATTGTTTATCTTTTTCTTTTTCTATTATTATTATTATTATTAATATTGATGATTTTTTAAATTTATTGTTCTTGTTAAAAGAGTACTCTTTGTTTAAATCTGTTGTTACTTCATATTTTGCAATTATTTCTCTTTATATTATATGTATTCATTGTCGATAGTATCAATTGCTTACTTTTGCGATTTCCTTAGTTTATTTGTGCTATAAATGTAGGTTATTTGTAGGGTAGTTATTGATAGGGGTCACTTGAGGCATGCTATGCTTACAGGTACCTACCCGATAGCACTATCGTTAGTGAGTGCTGTACTGTATTTATATATTATTTTGTAATAGTATAGATATCTTATCAATATTTGTATTTTTTACTATTGTTAATGTCTTGTCATGTTGCAAATTTGATTTTAAATAATATTTTGACATTTAACATGTAGTTTCTTTATTCATGCAGAGTTTAGTAAAATTTGCCAGAACGTCCCGGACTTCCCAAACTTGACTACTTCCTTTAACGTGACGATAGTGCGTTGTTATATGTGCGATTGGTTTGCTTGGGAAACAGATTAACTTGCTCATGTAGTGATGTACACCCTATGTGGTGGATTGTGTTCTTTTATTTAATAATTTTCATTTTAGTAAACGTTGTTTCCACATAGCGATTTTGATAATTTAATTTGACTTTATATTGTCCTTGTCCCAATTTTGGTTTGTTTAGTTTGCAAGTTTTACATTTTAATTAAAATATATCCTCATTAATAAAGCCATCAAGTCTCAACATCATGCATTAATTTTAACATCGTTCTTAACACCAATAACCCCTAAATGTAATTAATAAAAGCATGTGATTCTCCAAGGATTCGAACCCAGGATATCTCATTTGGAACTTACACGCTCTAACCATTACACCATCAAGACAGTATATTATGGTATATATATGTTTCCGGATACCACTTAAGGGAGCCCATCTCGCCTTTTTGTTTTCTTTCTCTCCCTCTCTCTTTGGCTTGTATCCATTCGGCACCATTCAGCCTACTGTTTTAAGACGTTTACCCCCATCCAGGTGTCAATATTTTCCTGGCGAGCGGTAGCGAGCCAGCATATATATATATTTTTTTGACAGCAAGCTAAATTTGTAAATTTTTCGATAGACAATGCTGGTTCGCTATCGCTCGCCAGGAAGAAATCGACACCTGGATGGGGATAAACGTCTTAAAACAGTTGGCTGAATGGGGCCGAATGGATACAAGCCAGGGAAAGAGAGAAAAGGAGAGAAAGGTAAAAAAAAAGCCGGTGACCCCCCTTAACAGACATCAAAAGCTGTACACATACACACCACACAGCCTCTCCAACACACGTGATACAGACACACACAGACACACACACACAGCCATATCCGGTTCACCCATTATAGATATCCAATAACTCCTAATTCACTTCCAGATGACTGCGGAAGCCAGTTCGTGTCATTTATACATTATTTATTACGTGTTGGTGACGATTTAAGGGGAGGTTTCTAGTTCGTTTCCTACTCCTCCAGCAATCTTAAAATTTCACCCCCTTGACCCCCTTTCAAGATAAATTTGTACATTTTTCGGTAGAAAAATGTCCAGGCCGAAGGGTGGTTCCTCTTAAATTACAGGCTCGCTCTCGCTCGCCAGGAAAAGATTGACACCTATATGGCACGAAAGATCTTAACATTGACATAAATGGGGCGAAAGTTCTTAAAATCGCCAAACTAATGGGGCGAACGTGTTAAAATCTCAAAAGCAATGGGGCTAAACATGAAGGAGAAAGGGGCCCAGAAAAAAATCCCTCAAGTGGAAATCTCCCCTTAAGCCCTTCTGTACCGGTGACAATCTTCTTTATCTGATTTCGGCTAGTTTTAGACTATTTCGGCTAGTTTTAGACTATTTCGGTTAGTTTTAGACTATTTCGGCTAGTTTTAGACTATTTCGGCTAGTTTTAAACTATTTGATTTCGTCTAGTTTTAGACTATTTCGGTTAGTTTTAGACTATTTCGGCTAGTTTTAGACTATTTCGGCTAGTTTTAGACTATTTCGGTTAGTTTTAGAATATTTCGGCTAGTTTTAGACTATTTCGGTTAGTTTTAGACTATTTCGGTTAGTTTTAGTCTATTTCGGCTAGTTTTAGACTATTTCGGTTAGTTTTAGACTATTTCGGCTAGTTTTAGACTATTTCGGCTAGTTTTAGACTATTTCGGCTAGTTTTAAACTATTTGATTTCGGCTAGTTTTAGACTATTTCGGCTAGTTTTAGACTATTTCGGCTAGTTTTAGACGATTTCATGATGCTTAGGAAGGATATCGGCCGTGACATTGTTCTACCAAAACTAGTATAAAATAATTCCCGATATGAGTCTTGAGGGTGTTTGTTAAAGCTTGATGATTGTCTAGTGAGCATAAAACTAATATAATAACAAACATATACATAAAACAAACTAACTAAAAACCTGCCCTTAAGGGGAGGTTTTTAGTTTGTTCCCTAGACCTCCATCAAGCTTAAAATTACACCCCCTTGAGTCCCTTTCAAGATAAATTTGTAAATTTTTCGGTAGAAAAATTTCCCGGCCGAAGGCCGGTTCTTCTTAAATTAAAGGCTCGCTATCGCTCGCCAGGATAAAATCGACACCTGAATGGCACGAAAGGTCTTAATATGGGGTGAAAGTTCTTAAAATCGCTAAACTAATGGGGCAAACGTTTTATAATATCAAAAGCGATGGGGCTAGACATGAGGGAGAAAGGGGTCAAGAAAAAAGTCCTTCAAGTGGAAACCTCCCCTTAACCCCAGAGCTCTATGTGAAGGAAGGTATACCAAAATGGCGGCCGGTGGGATCAAGTTGTCAAGCTAATGGTCTATCCAAGTCTTTGATGTGTGTTATGTGATACGCTAACAGAAACCATATACTGTAGTGAATATATTTGATGCTGAGACTTGATAGGCTTGTTAAGGGGAGGTATTTAGTTTGTTTCCTAGACCTCCATCAAGCTTAAAATTACACCCCCCTTGAGTTCCTTTCAAGATAAATTTGTACATTTTTCGGTAGAAAAATGTCCCGGGCAAAGGCCGATTCCTCTTAAATTACAGGGTCGCTATCGCTCGCCAGGATAAAATCGACACCTGAATGGCACGAAAGGTCTTAATATGGGGTGAAAGTTCTTAAAATCGCTAAACTAATGGGGCAAACGTTTTATAATATCAAAAGCAATGCGGCTAAACATGAGGGAGAAAGGGGTCAAGAAAAAAATCCCTCAAGTGGAGATCTCCCCTTAATGATGATCCAATTTGGTTTTCGTTAGTAAGCGTGTGTGTGTGTGCTGAATAAGTAGGCAGTCTTACACCTCGGCCTACAGAGAATGACATTGTGTGTGTGATTATGTGTGTGTGTGTAGATAGAGGAGGTATAGGCTTCCACCTAGGCCTACAGGACATAACAGATTTAGCTAGGATTTGTGGGGAGCCTTACCTATAATAAATGGGATAACACTGTCTAATACTAGGGGAGGTGTGGTGGAGTGGTCTTGCCACTGGCCTGGTAATCCAAAGGTCCCGGGTTCAAATCCCGATGTATCAATGGGAAGATATTATTGGGATGGAATTTGTGCTGTACCTGGTATCAGTGCATTACCACAAGCCCACCGAAACGTCAATAGAATACCCTCATTCTTCCCTGATTAAATAGCACTGTATGAATATTCCCATATTCAAAATATGCTATAGGGGTGCAATGCCTGGTGAGTTATCTGCTCAACAGGTGGCGTTGTGTGTGTGTAAGTGTGAGAGTCCGAGTGTAGGGGATAAGACAGTGAAGCATGGGAACGAGGTGGCTTCAGAGATGGGGTCGTTTCGGGCCATGAGTGAGCACCGTGCCTCATGTGAAGGCAAGATGACAGGTGCTCGTTGTACTCTACGTGCTTCACATGTCTCACTCCCTAGACTGGAACAAGACCTCACGGGCTTCACTGTTCATTGTAAAGCGGTGAATGTTAAGGCTTTCAGCTTATGCCCGAGAGGAAGCAAGTTGGAATATAGAAAAAAAAAAAAAAAAAAATCATGTGAGTGTGAGTGCGTGTGAGAGTGTGTATATGGGTGTGGGTGTATGGGAGAGAGAGAGAAGGGGGGGGGGGGAGAGATAGAGAGAGTGTGTGTGTGGGTAGGCTATATGAGAGAGAAAGTGTGTGAATGAGTGTGCGTGTGTGGGTGTATGAGAGAGCGAGAGTGAGAGCCAGAGAGTTAATAGGTATACAGGGGAGGGCTGACTTCACACACACACCTTGTGATCAAAGCCAGGTGATCAGGGCTTAAATTGTGTAGACCTAACCATACCCCAAGTGAAAGAGAGAGAGAGAGAGTGTGTGTGTGTGTGTGTGTGTATTAGAGAGAGAGAGAGTGTGTGTGTGTGTGTGTGTATTAGAGAGATATAGTGAGAGAGAAAGAGAGAGAGAGTGTGTGTGTGTGTGTGTGTATTAGAGATATATAGTGAGAGTGAGAGATTGAGAGAGAGAGAGAGGGGGGGGGGGGAGAGAGTGAGATAATTTATATAGATTAAACATAGTAACACGGAATGATATACACAATACTATACATACATACATTGACCACACAGACCTTACGATCCAAACGAGGTGATGAGGACATAATTCTAATGGATATCTACATACTATTATGTAATTAGTGTGGTCAATAAAATATCTATCTATCTATCTGTCTACCCATCAATCTATCTATCTATCTATCTATCTATCTATATATATATATATATATATATATCTGTCTGTCTGTCTGTCCTTTTATCTCTTCCATCTGTGTATCTGTCTATCTATCTATCTTTCTATCTATCTATCTACATATATGTCTGTTTGTCTGTCTGTCCTTTTATCTCTCTATCTGTCTATCTATCTACTGTATCTATCTACCTATCTGTCTGTTTGTCTGTCTTTTCTTTTATCTCTCTATCTGTCTATCTATCTATCTATCTATCTATCTATCTATCTATATATCCCCCAGGGTATTAGAGAGGCAGGGATGTATAAGCTGTGTTATGCGTGATGCTCGGAATCATATGGTTATTATCTACACCTGATGGCTATTAACTGTATTATTTGTTTTTGTCAGTGTAATATATAGATTTATAAATAGACGGATATATAAATGGATAAATATATAGATAGATAGATAGATAGATAAATAGATAGATAGGGGTTTACATAGATACACTGACCATACAGACCTTACGATCCCATTCTAGTAGAGATAGCTAACCCGAGAGTAAGGGACAGTGGAAGGAAAGGATAGCAAAGAAGAGAGAGAGAGAGAGAGAGAGAGAGTGAGAGCGAGAGAAATGAACTTACCTGAGCTTTGACCTTAGCAAGAAGCACATTAGTGAATAAGTTAGTAAAGAAGCAGAAACTTAATCTCACTTAGAAGCAGTATCCCATTTTCTGTTTTACCGATTTATATTAGAGGGAGCACTTTAGCATACCTGTGTGTGTGTGTGTGTGTATATATATATATATCGGAATTAGCGGATTAACACTTTGCGTACCTCCTGCTTTGTCTTGTAAATGCTATATTTAGACGAGTTTATGCAGCTTAAGAACGAGCTGTGGGAGTTAAAACGGATACGTGAGAGAGTTGGAGGTCTTTACATTGCTAGAGGGTCTTACTAAACTTAATAAAATGGTCAAATAGTTGCCAGAATATAATGATAAAGACATATTAAACCGTCATTATTACGCTATAACTTACCTCTGAAACGTTCTGTATGGCTGGCTGGGGTCTGATGGGCTGAAGGTGATACAGAACCACCGATGGGCAGGAAGAGGAGGGCTGCCATCAGGAGTAGGAGGAGGGCTGATGATGATGAGGAGGAGGAGGAGGAGGATTGATGGTGGTTACTCCCCCTCCACCACCACCACCAGCCCGTAGAGCTCTTCCCTCCGCCACTCCGGCACGCCATCTATAGCGGGAGAGGGAGAAATGATTGAGTTAAGGGGGGATAGGCGTATTTATTGAGTTAAGGGAGGGATAGGCGTATTTATTTGCTCATTTATAATATATAGTTTAATATTTTTTTAGTTTCCTTCCTAGTCCTCCATCAAGCTTAAAGAGACACACGCCCAAGACCCTCCTGCAAGATAAATGTTTAAATTTTTCGATAGAAAAATGTACAAAGGGCCTCCAGTAACTAACAGGCATCGAACTATCTCCCTTAACCCTTTTTGCCACCACAGATCCTTCTTAAGCTTCACAAAATCGTCCGAATATAGCCAGAATACAATAGTTGATAAGACGTCGTCGGAACAGAAGGGGTTAACAGTGTAAAGGCGGATGTTGTGTTAATAAATGATATAGCGCTACCAATCAAGGCAGCATATATCGTCTTGGAAATATAGGAAGTGTAATTATTATCTCTGGCAGGAGGAACAAAGCGACTGTGTGTGTGTGTTCTGGGATTAAGGGAGCTCAGACGGTATTGTGCAGCATAATTTACTGGTTCGGCTCAATGGATTAAGGAGGGGGTTTAGTGTGTTCTCTAAACCTCTATCAAACTTGAAAAAACATCCACAAGATCCCCCTTCGATATGAATTTTTACATTTTTCGGTAGAAAAATGTCCCGGTCGAAGGCCGATTCCTCTTCATATACAGGCTCGCTATCGCTCGCCAGGAAAAAAAATCGACACTTAATGGGCACGAAAGGTTTTAATATTGGCAAAGAAATGGGGCAAAAGGTCTGAAAATCGCCAAACTAATGGGGCGAATGTCTTGAAATGTCCTAACTAATAGGGCTAAACATGAGGGAGGAGGAGGAGGACTCGAAAAAACAACTGCCTCCCCTTAATTATGACGGGACTAGAAATGACCTTCAAGAGAAGATCAATATTTAAGGGGGGGGGGGGGGTCCAGGCTAATCAACCCACTATTTACTATTAACCCAAATAAATGATTTACCCCTTAAGGGGAGGTTTGTAGTTTGTTTCCTACTCCTCCAGCAATCTTAAAATTCAACTCCCTTGACCCCCTTTCAAGATAAATTTGTACATTTTTCGGTAGAAAAATGTCCCGGCCGAAGGCCGTATACGCTTAAATTACAGGCTCGCTATCGCTCGCCAGGATAAAATCGACACCTAAATGGCACGAAAGATCTTAAAATTGACAGAATGGAGCGGAAATTCTTAAAAATCACCAAACTAATGGGGCAAACGTCTTAAAATCTCAAAAGCAATGGGGCTAGACATGAGGGAGAAAGGGGTCAAGAAAAAAGTCCCTCAAGTGGAAATCTCCCCTTAATTACCAATACCCCCTAGTTCATATTGTATTCTGTTGGGGGGTCACCTGCTTTGTTCTCTCTCTATTTCTCTCTTTCTTTGGCTTGTATCCATTCGGCCCCATTCAGCCTACTGTTTTAAGACGTTTATCCCTATCCAGGTGTTGATTTTTTTTTTTAAACGGAATGTTTTTGACAGCAGGCTAAATTTGTACATTTTTCGATGGAAAAATGTTTCTAGCGAAGCCGGATTTCTTTATATATTGCTGGCTCGCTTTCGCTCGCCAGGAAGAAATCGACACCTGGATGGGGATAAACGTCTTAAAACAGTAGGCTGAATGGGACCGAATGGATACAAGCCAGAACAGGCCTAAGAGAGAAAAGGAGAGAACAAAGAAGGTCACCCCCCTGCTTAAAACTCATAGTCTGCGTGTCCCTAACGAGAAGCGATCAACAGCTCTCACCGCTCCTCATAGCTCAGTGTTCTAAGCGAGCGAGAGAGAGAGAGAGAGAGAGAGAGAGAGAGAGAGAGAGGGTGACAGTAGTTATGAGAATATGTAGAAGGTGAGAAAGAGAGAGAGAGAGGGGGGGAGGAGGGATTGAGAAAATGTGATGGTGAAACTTTCTTCGGAGAGGGAGAGTGTAAAAAGTGTGAATGGGTGTAGTTTATATCCTGCAGAGAGAGAGAGAGAGAGAGAGAGAGAGTGAGAGAGAGAGAGAATGAAAGTGAGTAAGTAATATTGTGTGTGAGAGAGTGAGTTATTGAGTGTGAGATAGCTAACGAGAGAGAGAGTGAGTTAGTGAGTGAGTATGTAATAGTGTGTGTGAGAGAGTGAGTTAGTGAGTGTGAGATAGCTAACGAGAGAGAGAGTGAGTTAGTGAGTGAGTATGTAATAGTGTGTGTGAGAGAGTGAGTTAGTGAGTGTGAGATAGCTAACGAGATAGAGAGTGAGAGTGAGTGAGTATGTAATAGTGTGTGTGAGAGAGTGAGTTAGTGAGCGTGAGATAGCTAACGAGAGTGAGAGTGAGTGAGTATGTAATAGTGTGTGTGAGAGAGTGAGTTAGTGAGCGTGAGATAGCTAACGAGAGAGAGAGTGAGAGTGAGTGAGTATGTAATAGTGTGTGTGAGAGAGTGAGTTAGTGAGTGTGAGATAGCTAACGAGAGAGAGAGTGAGGGTGAGTGTGTGTTGAAAGGGTAAGGGCGTGAGACAGACTTGACTGGTTAATGAAACACAAACTCAAGAAGGGGTAGGGTATATAGAAGTTAATTAAGAGAGAGAAAGAGAGTGAGAGAGAGAGAGAGAGCGATAGTGTGTGTGAGAGTGAGAGAGAGAGTATGTGTGTGTGTGAGAGAGCTAGAGTGATAGTGTGCGTGAGAGAGAGAGAGTGAGTGAGTGAGTGTGTGAGAGAGAGAGAGAGCACGCACTAACGAATTCAAACAAGCATAATACGAGAAAGCCTGAGAATGTTCATATCTAAAAACTCTGCATACCCGAAAGCAAAATTCGGAGGAGGAATTTCGCCTGCCAAGATAGAAAAATAACCTGCTATTCCAACTATTTGATCATGGCAGTCAAACATGCACTCTTAAAGGGACAGTGGTGTATTGGTTGAGTCTATTAATTTATATATTTATTTATTTTTTAGTTTCCTCGCTAGATCTTCATGAAAGCTTATAAAAAACACTCCCTAGACCCTCCTTCAAGATAAATCTGTACATTTTTCGATGGAAAAATGGCCCGGCCAAAGGCCGGTTCCTCTTTAATTACAGGCTCGCTATCGCTCGCCAGGAAAACAACGAGGCCTGAGTGACACGAAAAGCCTCAATATTGACAAAGAAATGTGGTGAAAGGTCTTAAATCGCCAAACTAATGAGCCGAACGTCATCAAATCTGTAATGGGGCTAAACATGAGGAAGGAGAGGGCCCAGCAAAACGACCCATCTCCCCTTAAAGGCTTTATTTGAAGGGGTATATAGAGATGAGTTTAGAGACAGAGCCCATCTGGAAAACAGGGAAAAAATGGGGAACCGAAATGGAATGGGAGATTGTAGAGCGGTGGGTTGGAAAAAGGGCATATCATTGATTTACATGGAATCTGAGAGGAGAGGTTTGCATGGATTGACATAGATACACTGGCCACACAGACCTGACGATCCAAGCGAGGTGGTCAGGATTTAGTCAGAGAGAGAGAGAGAGATAATGAGATAACGAAAGAGAGAGAGAGAGAGAGAGCAAAACTTCTAAAAAGTGGGTTTAATCACATCTAGTAAACAATTAAAACTGCAGTTGCCACGTTGATTAACTGTCTCAAAAATATAATTTGCAATCAGTTCTTTACAGTAAAAACTAATTATCAAGCACAATAAAGCATTTTTCTATTTGGTATATGAGTGAGGTCCACAGCTAAATATTTAACTCCTTCCTATGAACTAGAATGTATATTTGGACAACATTGATATGTTGTTAAGTTAATATGTCATATATGCAGTATTCTAATTTTGAGTACAGTATATATATATATATATATTATAAATATCCTGCCCAATCATGCTAAAGGTACCATATCTTATACTACCAGAGTAACAGCCACTACACCCCCATAAAGCAACTGGTAGCATGCAGAGAGAGAGAGAGTGTGTAAGAGAGTGATGGTAGGAGTGTGGGGTGCCTACAGATCGATGAGTGATCTATCCTTAACACGCAAGCTGGCGATCAGTAAAGTAACTCCCAAACATTGGTTGACATCTGTATTTTGTGTTACCTTTCTTTGATTCTTACATCTCTCTCTCTCTCTCTCTCTCTCTCTCTCTCTCTCTCTCTCTCTCTCTCTCTCTCTCTCTCTCTCTCTCTCTCTCTCTCTCTCTCTCTCTTTTTGGGGGGATTATTATATTTAGGGTTATTATATCTGGTATCTGGGGTTATTATATTTAGGGTTATTATATTTAGGGTTATTATATTTAGTTATTTTAGGGTATATATTTAGGGTTCTTATATTTAGGGTTATTATATTTAGGGTTATTATATTTAGGGTTATTATATTTAGGGTTATAATATTTAGTGTTATTATATTTAGGGTTCTTATATTTAGGGTTATTATATTTAGGGTTATTATATTTAGGGTTATTATATTTAGGGTTCTTATTTTATATTCTAGCTAAATTTTGATGATATTATGCAGCTTAGGAAAGATCTGTGATAGCTAAAAAGGGTAGATTGGGATAGTTTGAAACCTTATTATTACTATAGGTCCTTGTTAAGCTAAATATAATCATCTAAGCATTGCCAGAATATAATTAAAAGTGTCACTGGTACTGAAAGGGTTAATATGTAGTTTTTAATCATATATATACTTACAAAAAATACTGAAATGTTCCACAACCCAACGTGAACGACTTTCTAATTATTTATGTAATTAAAATTATTCATAAGCTATTCAAACCTGACTTAACGCCGTGGGGCATTTTTTTTTTTTTTTTTTTTTTTTTTAAATATAATTAGTTTACTCTAAGTATTAAAATAGGTTGGAGGGACTAAATGCTTTTGCTTCTGACAAGTTATAAATATTTAGTTATCTAATTTTTGTTTGTTTGAGGAGGCCTTTTTGCACTTTACTCTGGAAAAGGTAAATATGGGTGACATCATTATTTAGGAAAGTTGACCTCCTAAGCTGCCAGACCAGTACTGACGATAATTGTTGAAGGAATAATCGCTCGTGTGATGCCAGCTATAATTCCTTTCAAGATACGAATATTTCAAGATATGAAGTAACCCGTGTCTTCTTTGTATTGTGGCTACTAGTAGACGATTGTATTCACCTTAATTAAGGGAGAGGCAGTCGCTTTTGCATGTTTACCATAATTGTTTTGAGATTTTAAGACGTTCGTTCTGTTAGTTTGGCGATTTTGAGACCTTTCACCTAATTTCTTTGTCAATATCAAGACCTTTCGTTCAATTTAGGTGTCGATTTCTTCCTGGCGAGCGATAGCAAGTCTGTAATTTTAGATGGAACCGGCCTTCGGCCGGAAAATATTTCTGCCGAAAGGGGGTCTAGGGGGTATTTTTTAAAGCTTGATGGAAGTCTGGGGAGGAAACTAAAACATATATGGCTACACGGCCGTCCTAAGCTGAATAAAATCGTCTACTAAGTGTCGAAATATAATGAAAATGGACATCACCGGTACAGAATGGGTTAACTGAGCTATGTGAGTCTATGACTATAAATATGTCAAAAGACAGAATACAAAATGGTACGCAAAGTCCAGCTGCGGGGACAAAACATGATTGACTGCAATATGGCGTGCGTTGGACGTTTAGCTCTCTGTTGGGGTTTGGAATTTTCAGTTTTCATTGCTTTTCTCCATATTTAGGTGTGGTAAATTAAGGGGGGGTGGGCGTATTTATTCTGCTCATTTATGTATCATTTATGTATCATTTATGTATCATTTATGTATCATTTATGTATCATTTATGTATCATTTATGTATCATTTATGTATCATTTATGTATCATTTATGTATCATTTATGTCATTTATGGCATGTATGTATCATTTATGTATCATTTATGTATCATGTATGTATCATTTATGTATCATTTATGTATCATTTATGTATCATGTATGTATCATGTATGTATCATGTATGTATCATTTATGTATCATGTATGTATCATGTATCATTATGTATCATGTATGTATCATGTATCATTTATGTATCATGTATGTATCATTTATGTATCATCTATGTATCATGTATGTATCATTTATGTATCATGTGTGTATCATTTATGTATCATTTATGTATCATTTATGTATCATTTATGTATCATGTATGTATCATTTATGTATCATTTATGTATCATGTATGTATCATTTATGTATCATTTATGTATCATGTATGTATCATTTATGTATCATTTATGTATCATGTATGTATCATTTATGTATCATGTATGTATCATGTATGTATCATTTATGTATCATGTATCATGTATCATTTGTATCATGTATCATGTATCATTTGTATCATGTATCATGTATCATTTGTATCATGTATCATGTATCATGTATGTATCATGTGTATCATTTATGTATCATGTATCATTTATGTATCATGTATGTATCATTTATGTATCATGTATGTATCATTTATGTATCATTTATGTATCATGTATGTATCATTTATGTATCATGTATGTATCATTTATGTATCATGTATGTATCATTTATGTATCATTTATGTATCATGTATCATGTATGTATCATGTATGTATCATGTATGTATCATTTATGTATCATGTATGTATCATTTATGTATCATGTATGTATCATGTATGTATCATTTATGTATCATGTATGTATCATTTATGTATCATGTATGTATCATGTATGTATCATTTATGTATCATTGTATGTATCATGTATGTATCAGATATGTATCATTTATGTATCATGTATGTATCATGTATGTATCATTTATGTATCATTTATGTATCATTTATGTATCATGTATGTATCATTTATGTATCATGTATGTATCATTTATGTATCATTTATGTATCATTTTACTATTTTTCTTTTTCCTTTTTGTTTTTAGTTTCCTCCCTAGACCTCCATCAACCTTAAAATAACACCCCCCTAGACCCCCTTTCAAGATCAATTTGTAAATTTTTCGGTAACAAAATGTCCCGGCCGAAGGCCGATTCCTTCTAAATGGACAGGCTCGCTATCGCTCGCCAGGAAAATGTCGACACCTAAATGGCACGCAAGGTCTTAAAATTGACAAATAAGTGGGGTGTAAGGTCTTAAAATCGACAAACTAATGGGGCAAACATCTTAAAATCTCAAAACTAATATGCTAAACATGAGGGAGAAGGGGGTCCTGAAAAACACCCCATCCCCCCCTTAAATAGTGAGTCCCGGTGGTAAGTTAGATAGACTCCTGACATTTTATACACAATTGACCACTTGCGAATTTCAGGCTATAAGGAAGTTGGAGCCGTGAACATCGAAATATAAAAATAACTGCAATAATAATGTACGTTTGTGATGCATAAATGGTATGTTGAATTGGGTTTTATGTATATATAAATGTACTACGACCGTATTTTAGCTGTAAATCCTGTTAAATATTGATGTCTACAGCTCCAACTTCCTTATAGCCTGAAACTCGCAAGTGGTCAATTTTGTGATAATACAACAACTACTACTACTACTACTACTACTACTACTACTACTACTACTACTACCACTATTACTTTTTTTTTTTTTTTTTTTTTTTTTAGACCACTCAGTCTGTGCATCCCCTCTTTGGACCCTAGACCAGGTCAGAATAGTCATCAAAGCGCCTGACTTCGTTGTCATTCAGCTACTTCCTATTCCGGGGTAAGCACTCAGACTCATCATCGTGGATTACTACTACTACATTGATTTTTATTTAATATTTTTCATACATTTCATGTTACTACTACTACCATCACCACCTCCACCATCACCACCACCACTACCATATATTTAATATTGTACACATACTAAATTTCACAAGCATCAGATACTACTATTCTACACCATGCAACTTCAATCCAGTCTCCTTCCTATGCGACCCTCTGCCACTGCTGCCTCGTAGTCTACTTCTGCCACCGTCACTGGTTGTGGTGCAGACCTTCTTGTTCCCCGCAGGCATAGTAGTGCTGATCTGAGCAATGAGAAAGATAGACGGCATCTCATCCAGGCTACGACGTGGCTCCTAGGCTGTTGCTTCTTCTCTGCGATGATCTCTGCTAGCCTTGAATAGAAGCACTGGGCCCTGGGTCCCATCCCTCCTGATGTGGTGAAGACTAGTGGGGTAAAGCTGCCATGTTCGACGTGCAAGATCCTTTCTCCATATGTCCTGACCTTCTCTTGTTCGTTCCTCTTGTGTGCAGCCTCCAGAGACAGCTCGCTGTAGCTGTGGGCCATTGGGTCATATACTCTTATGTCAAAGAATGCTCGCTGTGCATTTGTCCAAAAGCCTCTTGCACTAACGTCCAATCTTGCTTCAGTGGATGTGTTGGCCGTCCTGTGCTGCATGATCTCTCCATCCAAGGGAATGAGTGATGGTTCGCTCACCACATCTCTACACACCTCCCTGAGCATGTTCGCTGTTACATCTCTTACTTCATCGTGCCTGATGCTGATGAATCCTCCTTTCTTACATATCATGGTGTGGTCTGTATCGTTGATGGTTCCACAAACGCATCGATCGGGCAGTCCTTCAATCGGCCAATCATACCTCAGTGTAATAGCATCATTAAATTCTTGTTTGTTGAGATTGAAGCTTTTTGCCTTGATTGGTAGTGTTGTCAGCCAATTTGAAGCGCCCGTTTCTTGTGCTATTTGTAGTTTTCTTGTTTGTCTCGGGTGAAGTTGTCCCATCAATTGTGCCAGGTCATTTTTCTGTGAGTTTTGCCTCTCTGACGTGATGGTCTTTCTGATGTTGTAGATGTCTGCCTGGTCTACTTCACCGTCAGAATCTTGTGCTATGATACGGTCAGTGAGAGATCCTGTTATCTTTACCGAGTTCTGGTATTCCGTTAACGCCCTCTTCACTGGGTCGATGATTCCCATCCCTCCCAACCTAGGAGGCAGTGCGAGCAGCTCCCTCTCTGTATCATTCGGGGTGTGCAACTTTATCCACGCTGGGATGAGTTTGTCTCTGATGGCATCTACCAGCGGTTGAAGTAATGCGCTCACATTTGGAACGGTTCTCATCAGGTAGGTCCAGCGATGTTTGACCCCATATGTGAATGCCGAATACGCGGCCTGTGGTTCCGTCTTTGCAATATTGGCCAGTTTCTCAATTTCTTTTACCCATTCTCTGACCTTCTCCTCTATGTATTTGTTCTTGAACTCTTCTGTGCCGATCACCGCCCCAAGGTGACGCTGTCCGTCCTTTGTTACTACCACTTCACTACCGCTGAAAGCTTCTACCGCCCTTTCATAATGTTCTGTTTTTACTATTAGTATTGACTTTCTGGCATTTGGATGGTACCCTATTTTTGGTCCTACCTCTGATATTTGCTCCCACCAGTGGGAGTACAGTGAGTAGTACTACTACTACTACTACTACCACTACTATTACTACTACTACCACTACTACTACTACCACTACTACTACTATTACAAATACTGTTACTACTACTATAAATAATGATATTAAATATAATAGTACTAATCATAAAAATAATAATAATACAAATAATAATAATAATAATAATAATAATAATAATAATAATAATAACAACAATAATAATAATAATAATAATAATAATAATAACAATAATAATAATAATAATAATAATAGTAAAGAAAGGCAAAATAAGTGAAATAAATGTTGTTTGTGTCTATTAAACTCCGTGCAGAATTAAATGGAATGCGAGTGTTTGCATGTTGAACGTCCTGTTTTTACATTAGCTATTTTTAGTTAGAGTATGAGAGAGGCAAATTAAAAAATATGGCGTTCATATTTACAGTATTAATCTCACTGTAGAATTGAAGAGTGAGAGAGAGAGAGAGTGTGAGTGAGAGTGAATGTGTGTATGGGTGGGTGTGTGTATATTATGTTTGCCTGTGTCTATCTATCCGTGTGACCTGTATGTGTGTGTATTATTTGTGTGTGTATGCGTGTGTGTATGTATGTGTGTGTGCTATAATTGTGTGTGAGCGTGTGTTTGTGTGTGTGTATTATTATTGAGCCTGTGTGTGATCGTGTGTGTTAATAAGCTTATATGTCTATTTAACTTCCATTGTGTATGTGTGTTTGTGCACGTATCTCTCTCTCTCTCTCTCTCTCTCTCTCTCTCTCTCTCTCCTCACACTTTGCAACGCTCTGATACGGCCTCTCCTGGAGTATGCTATTCAATTCTGGTCTCCAGCACTCAGGAAAGATATAGAGCGACTGAAAAGAGTACAAGCTAGGGCTACAAAGCTTATTCCATCGCTTAGAAGAATGAGCTATGAGGACCAGTTGAAAGCTCTTGATGTCTTCCCGTTGGAAACAAGATTACGAGGTCAGCTCATTGAAGTTTAAAAAAAAAACTAATGGGTTTGACTATGTGGATTATAGCAAAATGTTTAGCTTCAATATGAATACAACACGCAACCATGGCTGGAAATTAGAATTGAAAAGGTTCAGCACTAGTATCTGTGGAAACCTTTTAACATATAAGATCTGTTCTACCTGGAACAAACTTTCCTCCGAAGTTGTAAATAGTTCTTCAGTAGAGAAGTTCAAGGAGAGAGTAGATAGTATTTTGCACACTCTGTAAAGATAACTAAACAGTCTCTTTCTCCTTCCACTTCGGGTATCTCCTCGGAATGGACCGCAAGGTCTCTAAGATACTAACTATTCCTTGTAACTCCTTGTAAATCTCTCTCTCTCTCTCCCTGTGTGTGTGTCGTGTGTGCCTGTGTATCTCTCCGTGTGTGAGTGTGTGTATGTGCGTCTGTCTGTGTACGTTTATGCTAAGAAAGCCACCAAGGTACCGCGCCACATACATATGCAGTGACCCACAGGGAAAGTGAAAAAGGAAACAAGGAGAGACCCCAACCATTCTTCAAGGAGAGACCCCAACCATTCTTCAAGGAGAGACCCCAACCATTCTTCAAGGAGAGACCCCAACCATTCTTCAAGGAGAGACCCCAACCATTCTTCAAGGAGAGACCCCAACCATTCTTCTTTACTTCAGGAACATCCCCTTCAGTACCGGCGACGTCTTTTTTTATTGTATGCTAGTTATATTTAGACGATTTTGTGCAGCTTAAGAAGGATCTGTGGTAGCGAAAAGGATTAAATAAGATGGTTCGAAGCCTGGGGGGCTCTTCTTAAACTGAATAAGATCGTCTTTTAGGAGCCAGTATAGCATGCAAAGGACGGAACTGGTACTAAACGTGTGTGTATGTGTGTGTGTTTGTGCATAACTGAGTGTGTTTAATGTGTGCTCGTTTGTATGAGGCTTGTTTGTTAGCCTGACTGATTGTATGTATGTGAATATGTGTATGTATATCTGTCTGAGTGTGTGTGTGTGTCAGTGTGTGTGTGTGTTTGCATGCGAGTGAGTGTATGTGTGTGTGTGTTTGCATGCGAGTGAGTGTATGTGTGTGTGTGTGCATGCGAGTGAGTGTATGTGTGTGTGTGTGTGCATGCGAGTGAGTGTGTGTGTGTGTATGTGCATATATCTACCTGGTGCGTACATAGGCTTTAACTCCGCACACCTGTTAACACCTGCAGTTAATGTTCTCGCAACACTAACACACCACCCATTTACACACACACCTATGTACTTTATGTGTGTGTGTGTGTGTGTGTGTGTGTGTGTGTGTGTGTGTGTGTTTGAACTGTAAGTGTCTATGTGTGTATATGTGTTTATATATATATATATCTATCTATCTGTGTATGTATATGTTTATGTGTGTATATATGTGTTTATGTATCTACCTATGTGTGTATGTGGCCTTTAACTCCGCTTACCTGTTAACACCTGAAGCTTCCAACATACGTACCAATTACAGATACTATTATGTGTGTATTAGTGTATGTATGGTTGTAAGTATATGTGTATGTTTCTACCTGTATGTGTATCTGGCCTTCAACTCGGCGCACCTGTTAAATTAAGGGGAGACTGACCGTTTGTTTGGTCTATTAATTAATTTATTCATACATTTTTTTAGTTTCCTCCCTAGACCTCCATCAAGCTTAGAAAAACACCCCCTAGACCCCCCTTCAAAATAAATGTGTACATGTTTCGGTGTTCCTCTTAAAATTGCAGGCTCGCTATCGCTCGCTATAAAATAATCAACACCTAAATGGCACGAAAGGTCTTAAATTTGACAACGAAATGGGGCGAAAGGTGTTAAAATCGCCAAACTAATGGGCCGAACATCTTATAATCTCAAAACTAGTGGGGCTAAACATTAGGGAAAAGTGGGTCCAAAAAAACGGTCTTCCTCCCCTTAACTCGGCGCACCTGTTAACAGCTCCATCCCCCCACTTCCGTATACCATTTACCGACACCATGCTAATATCCGGCTTATACTCGGGAAATGATCTACGGTCGTTCCGTATAATGTTTAGTCTGACAGTCTTCCTTCCAGCCTATCTACTAGCTACAGAACACAACACAATAATTAAGTAACCCGTACAGTACCGGAAGCGTCCTTTTCAACATATTATGGACATTATTAGACGATTTTTTTCAGCTTAGGAAGGACCTCTAGTAATAATAAGGCTTCAAACTATCTCAACCAACCCTTTTAACTACCTCAGATCCTTCCTAACCTGCATAATATCGTATAAATATAGCTAGAATAAAATACAACACACGTCGCTGGTACTCAAAGGGTTAACTAACTCAATAGTGTATATGTAAATGCTAAAATAATATTGTCTGATTTTCATTTCTGCTAGCTACCTTAATATTCATGAGTAGATTTTTGATAAATTAATGCAATAATGAAAACAGGTTAATGACAAATTAAGGGGACACTGACTGCTTTTTTGGCCTATACATTAATTCTTTCATAAATTTCTAGTTTCCTCGCTAGACATCCCTCAAACTTAGAAAAACATCCCTTAGACCCCCCTTCAAGATATATGTGTACATTTTTCGGTAGAAAAATGTATGGCTGTACATTTCCTTACCTACTCCCTGGCTGACCCTTCCCAAATGGTAGAAATGTCAGCTCCATTATTCTAGTCTTTTGTGAGGTATAGAGGTTAATGTTCAAGAGTTTTGGCCTACTTATTAGGAACAGTGTATACCTCCAAAATTTCACCTCTAGTTATCTTCCTAACCATAAGATAATTTTTGTTATGCTGAGAGCCATGATTTTTGACCCTGCGTGTACCGTGCAGGAAGCCATTGAGCAAGGTTGATGATGATGAAGGGTAACTGGAGGTCTTAATAGCACACCCCACGGTTTTCTTGACCCTCTTATTCCTCATACTAAGACCCATTCATTTTGAGATTTTAAGACGTTCGCCTGATTACTTTGTTGATTATAAGACATGTCGTCCCATTTTGGAGTCGGTTTTCTCCTGGCGAACGATAGCAAGCCTGCAACTTAGGAGGAATCGTCCTTCGGCCACCAAATGCACAAATATATCTCGAAGGGGGGTCTTCGGGAAATTTGTAGTAAGCTCGATGGGGGTACAGGGAGGAAAGTAAAGAAAATAATGACAAAATATATAAATAAACAAACACATTTAAATTTCCCCTAAATAGAATACCCAGGAATAGACAAAGTGCTGTACAGTGCAGTGACTTCTGTGCGCGAATGTACAGTAAGCCATTGAGCAATGTTGATGATGATGAAGGGTAACTGGAGGAGGGGGCTACGTAATAGCACACCCCGGGAATAGACGTTACCGGGCCTATCAAAGTGATGGACGGTATTGGGGCGGGGGGCGGGGGGGAGGTGGTGAGATGGGGGAGTGTATTTGAGGGGGAGGGTGGGAACAACTCAACGACACATGGAGGAAGGGGGCGGGGGGGGGGGGGGGGGCAACTCAACTACACCAGGGGGGTGGGGGGTAGGGGGGGGGGGGAAATTGGGTGTGCATTTTAGAACGCGCCGACAATGCTGGTTCTTGCTGTATACATTGTCATTCGAGTACATTTGTAAAAGCTTAATTACATTGGTAGACTCCGTGTGTCCAGACATCTGGCTCGAACATTCCTTGATTTTGGTCCTGTCACTCTTTCAACTCTGGGGGAGGCACTTGTCACAGGCAGTTTTGCCTTTTGTCTCCCTCATCCACATATTGACAAAAATGGTTCTTGCTGTAAACATAGTCATTTGAGTTCATTTCTGAAAGTTTGATTGGTTTGGAGGAAGCAATAATTTTACATTCACTTGTGGGTTGAAGTAATTTGAGGGAGTATACGAATGGAATATACTGTATACGAATGGAATTATATTGTATATGAATGGAATATACTGTATATGAATGGAATATATTGTATATGAATGGAATATATTGTATATGAATGGAATATATTGTATATGAATGGAATATATTGTATATGAATGGAATATACTGTATATGAATGGAATATACTGTATATGAATGGAATATACTGTATATGAATGGAATATACTGTATATGAATGGAATATATTGTATATGAATGGAATATATTGTATATGAATGGAATATATTGTATATGAATGGAATATACTGTATATGAATGGAATATATTTATTGTATATGAATGGAATATATTGTCTATGAATGGGAATATATTGTATATGACATGGAATACTATTGTATACGAATGGAATATACTGTATACGAATGGAATATATTGTATATGAATGGAATATACTGTATATGTAATATGATGTATGAATATTATTGTATATGAATGGAATATATTGTATATGAATGGAATATATTGTATATGAATGGAATAACTGTATATGAATGGATATATGTATATGAATGGAATATGATATGAATGGAATATATTGTATATGAATGGAATATATTGTATATGAATGGAATATACTGTATATGAATGGAATATATTGTATATGAATGGAATATATTGTATATGAATGGAATATATTGTATATGAATGGAATATATTGTATATGAATGGAATATATTGTATATGAATGGAATATAGTATATGTGGAATATATTGTATATGAATGGAATATACTGTATGAATATATGTATAGAATGGAATATATTGTATATGAATGGAATATATTGTATATGAATGGAATATTGTATATGAATGATGAATGGAATATTTGTATTGAATGGAATATATTGTATATGAATGGAATATATTGTATATGAATGGAATATATTGTATATGAATGGAATATACTGTATATGAATGGAATATATTGTATATGAATGGAATATATTGTATATGAATGGAATATATTGTATATGAATGGAATATACTGTATACACATTAAATATTATGATTGGTAGCGTACATTACATTGATCAATATTCTAGGTATACGACAAATATATTACATGGAGAGAATATATTAGTTTCTGAGGGAAGTAATCATATACCTTGTTTTATTATGCAATGTATGTTATGTAATGTATGAGCAATTGGAGTGTCAGTTAGTCAGTAGCCAACCCATACTCCCACAAGGGGTAGGCAGGATCAGCATGAGATGTTAGTTGGTGACGAAAAATAGTTTGAAGTTCGCATTTAATTGATCATTGATTCTAGATATACAATAGTCATTATATGTATCTAAGAGCTTTTTCTGGACCCCCTCCTGCCTCATGTTTAGCTCCATTAGTTTTGAGATTTTAAGTCATTCGCTCCATTAGTTTGGCGATTTTAAGATCTTTTGTGCCATTTAAATGTCGATTTTTTTTTCTTCGCGAGTGATAGCGAGCCTGTAAGATTAGGAGGAACCGGCTTTTGGCCGGTTCCTCCTAATCTTACTTTTTTCTACAGAAAAATGTACATATTTATCTTGAAGGGGTGTCTTGGGGGTGTTTTTTTAAATCGTGAGGAAGGTCTTGGGAGGAAACTGAAGATATATATATATATATATATATATATATATATATATATATATATATATATATATATATATACACATTATATCACACAAACAAGGACTAGATGACATCAATTACAGAAACAAGCACACCCACCCTCCTCTCTCTTTGAAGCTATTTTTTGGACCAGTATTTTCCCCGGTTAGCGATACCCCAGACAACTTCATTAACGCTCAGTGATTATTCCTTTATCACAATTTAAAAACTCGCAGGAACGCAGTCAAAAAAGAAAAAAAAACAAAAATGGTGACTCGTGCCTCGGTCCCGAAATAACTCCGGTAATAACGTTGGCTGATCTTATTTTTTGACTTGTAAAGGGGGTAGTGCTTGTTTGTTGATCTATGTATTAATTAATTTATTGTATTATTCATTACATGTATTATTAATTAATTTATTTATGAGCTTCCTCGCTAGACCTCCATCAAGCTTCAGAAACACCCCCTAGACCCCCTTCCCAGATAAATGTGTACATATTTCGGTAGAAAAATGTCCAGGCCGAAGGCCGATTCCTTCTGAAATTACAGGCTCGCTGTCGCTCGCCAGTACAAAATCGACACCTAAATGGCACCGGAAGGTCTTAATATTGACACAAAATGGGGCGAAAGGTTTTAAAATCGCCAAACTAATGGAACGAACGTCTTAAAATCTCAAAACGAATTAATATAAGGGAGAAGGTGGCCAGAAAAATCGAGTACCTCCCCCTTAAGTGATTTTTTTTTTGCATTGTTTTATAATGTTAATTTCTAATCTCGTGTTGTTAATGGGACGCTGTTATTTTTGAGTCGTGTATTAATTACCGTTTTATTTTGTATCTTATTTTTGAGTCGTGTATTAATTACCGTTTTATTTTGTATCTTATTTTTGAGTCGTGTATTAATTATCGTTTTAATTTGTATCTTATTTTACTCGGTTTTAATTAAATACGAGGCGATATTTAATTGTTACTCTGGCTCTATACTTTAACACTCAACGAGCGGCCTAGGCGGTAACTTCTACTACCTGCCAAGCGGGGGGTTTTACCCTAAACCAGCTTATTTCCGTGCTCTTTTTCATGCATAAACAAGAGCCAGAGCGTAATACAATTATGTATCCCTGAAAGGGCTCTTGATTGAGATAGTATTTACCCCTTTAGTTCCTATATATCTATATAATATTTTCGATTGTCTGTGTGTGTGTGTGTTCTTAATAGGCGGCCGGCCGCAGTTTTGGATCTGGGGAGCTGAAACTTTGCATGTGGGTGTCAATTGACCTGGGTCAGGTCATAGAGGGGGCGAGGCCACGATCGGAGGTCGTTTCGAGGCCGAAATTGAAAACAAAATTACAAAAATTGAAAAAAATGGCCGTTTGGGGCAGAAGGAGGCCTCCGATCAAAAAGGTGTATGGAACGAAAGTTGTTCGCAGCCCCTCAAAATGGGGGTACGGATGAGGTCAGATCCAAAATCGGAGGTCATTTAGCGGCCGAAATCGAGGTCGCCGTTTAATGAGGCACGGGAGGTCGAGGCCGGTGATTATGGTAGTAGTAGTATTGTGATGATTGTGGTAGTAGTGATTGATGATGGTGATTATGGTAGTAGAATTTAAACCCGGGCAACGCCGGGTACCCCTGCTAGTCTATATAATATTTTCGATTGTCTGTCTGTGTGTGTGTGTGTGTTCTTAATAGGCGGCCGCACTTTTAGACCTGGGGAGCTGAAACTTTGCATATGGGTGTCAATTGACCTGGGTCAGGTCATAGAGGGGGCGAGGCCACGATCGGAGGTCGTTTCGAGGCCGAAATTGAAAAACAATTGAAAAAAAAAATGAAATAAATGCCTGTTTGGGGCAGGAGGCCTCCGATCGAAAAGGTTTATGGAACGAAAGTTGTTTGCAGCCTCCCAAAATGGGGGTACGGATGAGGTCAGATCCAAAATCGGAGGTCATTTAGCGGCCGAAATCGAGGTCGCCGGTTAATGAGGCACAGGGAGGTCGAGGCCGGTGATTATGGTAGTAGTAGTATTGTGATGATTGTAGTAGTAGTGATTGATGATGGTGATTATGGTAGTAGTAGTGATGGTGATTATGGTGATTACCCGGGCAACGCCGGGTACCCCTGCTAGTCCTTCCTAAATTGCATAAAATAGTCCCTTTCCATGTTTAACTGTCTTCGTGGTGCAATGCATAAGTGTGTTGATTTTCGTTGTGAGCATCCTAGGTTCGAATCCCCGGACTGCCACATGTGTTTGTTAATTTCATTAATCGAGTTTAGGAGTAAAGTTGGTTGGTGGAGAGAACATAATAATTACAGTAATTCGACGCTTATTTTTTTTTTTTTTTTAATGTATATAATTCGTATAATAATTCGTTATTGAGCGGTTTGGTTGATTTTACTAATATCGAACGTATTACGTAATTTGCTCTCTAGATACCCTTCAGTAAAACAAATAAAAATAAAAATAAATAAATAAATAAAATTGAAAAAAATAAAACCTTAATGATGCGATACGTCTTGTAATCACCAGTCTAATGGTGCGAAACAACTTAAAATCCCCATGCTACTGATGTGAACCAAGTCATAAAAGAACACCCCTCGGATTAGAAAGTGTTAGGGAGCTCGGCTAACAACAAGATAACTCAATATTCCAGACCAGAATGAGACGGATGGGCAGCCTCCTCACGTCCCTGTTTACGTAGTAGAAAGTAGGTACAGTCATGAGCCATAATACCTGGACACCCATTTGAATCTGTATCAAACCCAAGCGAGACAATCCAATGTTCTGTTTTATTTGTTTTATCCCAGGGGTTTCGCTACTTGGGCCCCCATCTCGCAATCACAACCCAACAAACTACAGCTCACACAAAACAAAGCACTACGCACCACCGCAGGCTGCACACAGACACAACCCATAGAACACCTACATGCTCAAACTAAGATACTCTGCTTTTGATCAATAATTGGTATCAGCAATATCAAGTTTCATTTCTTCATATCGAGTGAAATATACAAACATGATCCTACGTTTACCCACTCTATTCAACACCTGACAGACATTAATTAATACAGCACAGAGCAAGCCAAACGTAATGACAGGTCGAACATGACTTATTAGCGCGATTGTACACAGTAGCCTACATAGCAGCAGCAAAACAGAACCTACAACACCCATCACACTACATGAGCAACCACCACCCAGATAGCCTACATATAAAAACAAAACAAAATCAAAAACACAAAAAATACACACACACACACACCCAGAACACTATTACAACACAGTACACCCCCCCCCCCCCCTCCCAGCCACACAATCCTGACACAGCGAGCACTAGATTACCTAGGTCCCAATACCCCAATAGCCTCCACCACTCCTTCACGAATCAGAGGCCCAACTAAACAGAACAGGGTAGCCTACACATCCACAGACTACGCTATGGACACCACCCAATACCATCATTCAGAATATACGAATACCACATAGATACCACAATAGACGACACATACCTACACTGCATCACAGTAACAGTAACACACATAATCTCAGGTTATAGGCTACAACACTGGCAGCACACAGATACAGGTAACACCTCAACATCAGTGGTCGGCACCGATTTTAGGCAGTCGGCTTCCTACGTAGTTACGGTTTCTTCGAACAGAGACACTGTGGGTTTAACAACAACAACATCAACCTGGAGTTGGTGGATATTTGTGACTTCCCATTTGAGGATGGAAATATTGGTAAACTGGGATGGATATGTAGGCTACCAACTAGCACGGAGATGATCGCCGTGGTAATTGTCAGACATAAAGGATGCATATTACTATAGTCTATTTTGTTCCCGCTGATCGTAAATTGAATCTCTTATTAGCTGATTTCTCGATACTTAATGGAAATATATGAAACTGCTATGGCTGTGTGTCATATTAATGCCAAGTTTTCAGAATAACCATCATCTTTCGCTACAAAATCTACCTTATAGCCGAGTAAGCAGGATGGAGAGATAGCAATTTAGTATCAGCTGGAAAAAAACAGAGTATAGTATTTTGTTTTGTTTTGTTATTGGGACAAGAGATAGGCTACACTGACTGTCAACCATTGAAGCTGCAGTACGGGAATTGACAGTAGCATACACGTGATTATTATATATTAAATCTACTGTAAGACTATTTAATTATTAAGAATTGTTCGTCCATAAGTTTATATAGGTCTGCTTTTGTAATTGACTGTCATGCATGGAACTCCATTGTAAAATTAAATCGAACCCACTTTCCACGGGAGGCGATGCCTGCAGCACCAAATCCTTCCAAACTCACCATCTGCGCATGCGCGGCTTTTTCCCTAATATTTTTATTTTGTTATTTAGGCTCAACTGTTAGGTTAATTTAAGGTTAGGTTAGGTTAGGTTAGGTTAGGTTAGGTTAAGATAATATAATAGTATAAAGGACAAAAAAATCGTGCCAAGGGGCCTAAGATTCTCACGCATGCGCAGAGGACAGGATTTGGAAGGATTTGGTGCTGCAAACATCGCCTCCCCTTTCCACCTTCATCAATTATTAACGTGAGAAGATAAGTGGTAACATGGTGGAGGGCGACACCAAGTAAAGTCAACAGAGGAGCCATCCAGATGACTGTAAAATATAGAGGTGATCACGTGACTCCTCTGGCAAAATCCTCCACCCTCATACGCTTCCTTCCACCTCGACCGTCAACGTGCTCGCCTGCTCGGGCGTTTGTTTACATTCTCCTGTGTAGTGTTCGTACGTTTCATAGAAGATCCATAGCGTTGCCGAGCATGGGCTCGTGTTGCAGGCGGCGTGCATGTGGGTGCCGTGGAATAAAAGTTGCAGCTGAGGAGAGTACGCCGAGGAGAAGGTATGTGATGAAAACGTGTTGGGAGGAGTTGATCTGTAATGGCGTGGGTTTTAAATGCAGGATAGTTTTGATTCACGATGCAGCTACTTATAATTGTGCATTGATACTACCTCATCGTTTGTAGCTAAGTATTGATATGTGGTGGATAATATTAGCTAGCCTATCATAAACATTTGAATATAGCCGTATTACAGTAGCTTGTGGAGGAGTTCTGAATGGGATTGGGAGGAGAGAGAAAGGGGAGGGTGGGGAGAGGTTGGTTACATTGGCCGAGTTGCGTAGGCCTAGGCTAATCGTTGTTTTTTTTTGCACCATATTATTGCTACGGTTATCTGTAGTTTAGGACGTAATTGACGATTGGTATATCTATATGTTATGCCTTTATGGAGAATATTAGGAATGCACACGTTTATATAGCCTAGCCTATGCATTTCGATAGGCCTAGTTGGAGAGTAAAATTTGGCTTACATAACCTAATATGGTGGAGCCAATTTTTTTTATCCAGGGCTTCTTGCTGACATTTCACCCATGGGCCAGAGGTCGGATATTCAGAATATTTATGGCATCTTATCTCCCACTGATTGTCGTATCCTAAATGACATCGTAATTCTAGCGCCACTAACAATACAAATAAGGCCTAGGCTATCTGGGTATTATAAGTTATGGTAGCCTATTCTTCCTTAGCATGAGTTTGGTAGGACGAGACATATGCTACCGGTATTTACTTCATTAGTTTTGTATATATCTTGACTCGACGTAACTTAACACATCTTTCAGTATTTCTTAGGCAATCATACAGTAGTTTGTCTATGTAGGCCTATAGTGTGCTGAGTATTGCTGACACGAGACTTAATACATTAGCTGTTAAGATACAACCGTCATAGAAGGACAGGAACTAGGCACTATACTCAATTTTTTTCCAGCTGATGGTAAATTGAATCCCTTAGTAGCTGATTTTTCGATAGTTAATGGCAATATATGAAACTACTATGGCTGTGTGTCGTATTAATGCCAAGTTTTTATAATTAACATCGTATTCGCTACAAAATTATCTTATAGCTGAGTAACTAAGATAGAAACATGACAATTTACCCTCAGCTGGAAAAAAATAGACTAGCCTATAGCCTAGTAAGTTTTTGAAGATTCGGCACCCTGTTAACTTTTTATATAGGCCTATTTTGTAATTATTTATTGATTGATTAATTGGTTTATTTACTTATTTGTTTATATATTTATCTGGCACCAGTGCCAGATAAATATTTTCACGTTTTCGTGACGAGTTGCCAATATTTCGGAGTTAGGCTAGCCTAGTGCACATTTTTGTACTGATGCTTTGTTGTTGTGGAGAAGAGACAGGTTGTGTGTTCGGCAGTTTTGTTTAGTTAAGCTGTATCTAGCATCTCGATAATGCCACATGAAACAATGGTAGTCGCGATACCTTAGTAAATTAAACTTAAGTACAACACAGGACAGAAATATCGAGTCATTATAATGTAAAACGTGCAAAATAAACAAACCAAAACTGGGACGGCACAATATAAAGGCAATATAAACACAACATAAAGGTAAATCTTTTCTCTTCAACATCTAGTATAGCCTGCTGTAATTATTTTTCATTAATCTATCGCTAAAGGTTTAAGTAGTAAGAGAGCCGTAGCCTAATGATCAAACAACGTAGAAGATACCGGTAGCCTATTTTACTTTTGATCATGTATAACGTAGCACCGAAGCCCACACCTATACTGTATATCTTGTACCAGTAATGTTCAAGGTATATTACGGGCATGGGCTTATAATTAGGAGTGTATAGAGAGGATGATGACCCCAGGAATAGCCTACCAATACCGGTAAGGCGGAATTTAGCCGATCTTTGTTAGCATAGGGTCTCTTAAGTTGACATATTCCCCAAGTTCAATGCAATGTCACGACCGATTTGTCCATCAATTTTCGATTAATCAGTTTGTTTTCATACTAGTTTTTTTTAGCTTTTTCGCATTGGAATCGACAACTAGACATAATGTATATGATTATTAAGAGACTGAAGTAGTATATTCCTTTAATTAAGAAGATGCCAGAGCATAATTGCCGGAGAAAGCGCTCGTGTAACACCAGCTTGACAAGTTCATACGCTTTAGCAGCTCTTGTTGTATCAGGAAGTTTATGGCAACTCATCATACCTTAACATAACCTACCCTAGCGTAAGAAGCACATTTAGATTACGTTTGGTTGTGTTTAGAGGGAGTTGGAACAGGTTAGGCTAGAATAAGTTAACGCAATCGTTCAAGTAAAGTAAACTAACGCTAGATAGCTTCTGAACACCTTCAAACTTCGGGAATATGAGAGATTGGCAGAGAGAGACAAACAAAAATAAGGAACACCCCGTTCTTAACATTAATCCTCCATTACAAACCCCAATGCACTAGAATAAACTAATGAAAGCATGCGATTCTCCCGGGATTTGAACTCGGGACACCACACCCAGAACATAAGCATCTAAACCATTACACCACCAACACAGTTAATACAGAAAAGTGAGCGTGCATAAATGCTCTTAATCACACGCTGAGTTCGGCCTACTATTAGCCTATGCACAGGTCCGTTTTGAGCGCTTGAGGGGTTGGTATGCCTGACTGCAGATCTCACAGGCATGCGCACGTCAAACCAACCCCCAACACATGCTTTCGAACTAGCTTGTACGATATGGGGCCTGGCATGTCGAACTGAAAGTGTGTAGAGGCTTTAAGAAAGGAATGTAGATAGTCATAGCCTCACTTGTTTTAAAATCGTTATTTTTCTTCTGTTTGATATCATGTGCACACTTTCGCTTCGCCATTAATGATTTTGTTTTCAATTCGATAGGTATGATATAGCTTTGAAGCATAATTATTTTTGTATTTGTATGGAGACAAAAAGCAGGTTGCCTTTTGCCCATTATAAAGCATTTAATTACCTACTGTGATTGATAGGCTCAAAATATATGACGAAATGCACTTCTCCACGACTATTAACTTCTACAGCATCTGCGATTTACTATTGCATAGCTTTGTCTCGTTTGGGTTCGATGCAGATTCACATGGGCGCATATAGCTACTGTGGCTCAGGGTTGCACACTTTTGGACACACATTCCGGTCCTTTCTCCCCAAACAGCCTGAATGGATTCCCGAAGTTAATATAGTAAGCAAAGTATTAATAAGAACATTCCATTCAGTCTGTGATAGTTTCGATAAGTAATGGCCAGCATTTAGGTACTTGTCTGTACACTGACATATCATGGCCGTAAGATCTTGAAGCTTTCTCGAAGCTTTGAAAGGGGTCTGGGTGTCGTATATTTTAGCTTGAAGGTCTGGGGAGGAGGTTTTCTTAGTATAGTGTGCAACTAAAAAGACATTGGTCGAAAGTGGCAGGAGCAATCAAAACCCTCAATGACAATATATAATAATAACCCCTGAGCCGTTGCACCAGATAGTGTTAAAGATTAGTCAAAGCCGACCTAAGAATGCCAATTTATTCGTATGACTAATGCTAACTTGGTGCAGATTGGTTGAGGGTCACTTTCAATTTGCATATAAGTACATAATTCGTTATTTGATTTACTTGGCTATCTAGTTTCCTGAGTTTTTATCTACCTTGCTGTTCGTTGATTAATTAATTAACGTTGTATAGTCCCCCCCCCCCCCCCACCGCCTCTCTCTCTCTCTCTCTCTCTCTATATAATATATAATATATATATATATATATATTAATATATATATATATATATATAATATATATATATAAAAATAAATAATATATATATATAATATATATATATATATATATAGATAGATAGATAGAGATAGATAGATAGATATTATATATATACCGGTATATATATATATATATATATATATATTATATATATATATATTATATATATACTGTATATACTGTATATACACACAACCGAATGAGTTACGTGTTTCTGAAGTATCGGGCAGGGTGAGTGATGTACCGGTATGTTATAGGGAAAGATGAAGTGATATTGCCAGTGGTAAGGTAAGGGGGAGGACCAATTACTCAACCAGCACAAAGACGGTCGTTAAGGGGAGATGGGCCGTTTTTCCGGTCCCCTTTCTCCCTCGGGTTTAGCCCCATTAGTTTTGACATTATTAAGATATTCGGCCTATTTGTTTGGCGATGTTAACACCTTTAGCTCCATTTCGTTGGCAATTGTACACATTTATCTTGGGGGGGGGGGGGGGCCTTTTTCTAAGTTTGAGGGAGGTCTAGCGAGGATACTAACAAAAATATATGAATACATGAATTAATAGACCAAAATAACAGCCACTAGCCCCTTCAGTCCCATCTTCCGGATATAATATAAGGTCTTCTTTTCTCTCCTGTATGTGTATGTGTAGCCTATGTGTAGCCTATGTGTATATGTATGTATTGTTATGTTTGTTACATGTACAGTACTACACCTTTTAAGATTTCCTAGTAGGCTTAGGCTTATTCTATGTATGTATTTAGAATGGTGAATAAAATCGTTTTATAGTAGCCAGAATTAAGTTAAAAGGACATCGTCGGTACAGAAGGGGTTAAACACGGAGACGGAGTACTCGCAACCTCATATTATTAAATGCCAAGTAAAGACCCGAGTGTTGATATAATTATACTGTATGTGATTAAGGGGAGAGGGGGCGGTTTTCTGGACCCCCTTCTTCCTCATGTATAGCCCCAGTAGGGTTTTTTTTCGTCAGATTATAAGACGTTCGACCCATTAGTTTGATAATTTTAAGACCTTTCGCCCCATTTCTTCGTCAATATTAAGACCGTGTCATTTAGGTGTCATTTTTTTTCCTGGCGAGCGAAAGCGAGCCTGTAATTTAAGAGGAACCGGCCTTCGGCCGGGAATTTTGTCTATTGAAAAATGTACAAATTTATCTTGAAGGAGGGTCTTGGAAGGGTGTTTTTATAAGCTTGATGGAGGTTTAGGGAGGAAACTAAAAATAGATGATAACAAGATACGTAAATGAATAAATAAATACACCATCCCCCCTTAAATAAATACACCATCCCCCCTTAAATAAATAAATACACCATCCCCCCTTAAATAAATAAATACACCATCCCCCCTTAATAAATACACCATCCCCCTTAATAAATACACCATCCCCCCTTAATAAATACACCATTCCCCCTTAATAAATAAATACACCATCCCCCCTTAATAAATACACCATCCCCCCTTAATAAATACACCATCCCTCTTAATAAATACACCATCCCCGATTAATAAATACACCATCCCCCTTAATAAATAAACCATTCCCCCTAATAAATAAAACATCCCCCCTAATCAAAAAAACATCCCCATTTATAAATACACCATCCCCCTTAATAAATACACCATCCCCCTTAATAAATACACCATCCCCCCTTAATAAATACACCATCCCCCTTAATAAATACACCATCCCCCTTAATAAATACACCATCCCCCCTTAAATATATCCACCATCCCCCCTTAAATAAATACACCATCCCCCCTTAAATAAATAAATACACCATCCCCCTTAAATAAATAAATACACCATCCCCCTTAAATAAATAAATACACCATCACCCCTTTAAATAAAAATACCATCCCCCCTTAAATAATAATACACCATCCCCCCTTAAATCAACCATCCCCCCTTAAATCAACCATCCCCCCTTAAATCAACCATCCCCCCTTAAATAAATAAATACACCAACCCCCTTAATAAATAAATACCATCCCCCCTTAAATAAATAAATACACCATCCCCCTTAATAAATAAATACACCATCCCCCTTAAATAAATAAATACACCATCCCCCTTAAATAAATAAATACACCATCCCCCCTTAAATAAATAAATACACCATCCCCCCTTAAATAAATAAATACACCATCCCCCCTTAAATAAATACACCATCCCCCCTTAAATAAATACACCATCCCCCCTTAAATAAATACACCATCCCCCTTAAATAAATACACCATCCCCCCTTAATAACTTCCTATACAACCGTGCCCGTGAACACTTTATCGCCCCCCCCCCCCAATTCACTTACCGACACGAAAGCTTTCATTGAGTTAAACTTAATGCACAGGGAACTTATTGCGCACGAACACGCAGCCATTTTCACTTGCAAATATTAAGGCATGGATATACGTAACGAGTAAGGATAAAAAACTCGATATATGAACACGCTGACACACGCACACACACGTACAAACACACGTAAATACACACACACACACACACACACACACACACACACACACACACACACACACATACATACATACATACATACACCGCTAATTCTCTATATTTTTCTCACACATTCAGGCGTATGCATTTATGATTTGATGTCACACATGCATACATACTCGCCACACACACACATACATACATACATACATACATACATACATACATACATACACCGCTAATTCTCTATTTTTCTCACACAGGCGTATGCATTTATGATTTGATGTCACACACACACACACACACACACACACACACACACACACACACACACACACACACACACACACACACACATAACTTACTCAAAACGTCATTATCTCGTATTAGGCTTAAGAAAGATTGTCAAAGGGTTAATTAAGATAGTTTTAGCTTAAGAAAGAT
Organism: Paralithodes platypus; assembly: GCA_032716605.1. Lineage (NCBI taxonomy): Eukaryota > Metazoa > Arthropoda > Malacostraca > Decapoda > Lithodidae > Paralithodes > Paralithodes platypus. The sequence goes on along the minus strand of CM064570.1, from coordinate 5,651,916 downwards.
ATATGGGTTCTCAAAGGGCTAAGCTAATGAAGAAAGATAGCCTTATTTACCCCATTTTACTTCCAAAGCTGCAGAAAATAGCCTAATGATGACCAGAGTAAAACCTTAGCAAGAAAAACATCAAAAGAGAAAGAAAAACATCAAAGTGCCCGACAGTTAATATTGCCTTCCTTCCTCTCTGAATAGGACTCTCCACACAGATAACTCCCTCATGTTTAGCCCCATTGCTCTTGAGATTTTAAGATGTTCGCCCCAGTAGTTTGGACATTTTAAGACATTTTGCCCATTTCTGTCAATTTTAAGACCTTTCGTGCCATTTAGGTGTCGATTTTTTCCTGGCGAGCGATAGCGAGCCTGTAATTTTAGACGGCCGGGACATTTTTCTACCGAAAAATGTACACATTTATATTGAAAGGGGGTCTAGGGGGTGTAATTTTAAGCTTGATGAAAACGTAGGGAACAAACTAAATACCTCCCCTTAAGCAATATTACTAAGCTTAGGAGAGTTCTGTGAGAATGAAAAGGTTAGTGAAGATAACTTTGCACCCTTTCTAATGTGTATACTGCCTACAAGTTGCCTAAGAAGAGTTACCTGTATGTATTTCTAGACATCGTGTGTGTGTGTGTGTATGTATGTATATGTTTGTGTAATATCCCGAACACAATGGATACAACAAACTAAAAACCAAAATAAAAAACGTAACTACCGGTATTACGGGGAGATTTCCACTGGAGGGATTTTTTTCTTGACCCCTTTCTCCCTCATGTTTGGCCCCATTGCTTTTGAAATTGTAAGACGTTCGCCCCATTAGTTGGATTACTTTAAGAACTTTAGCCCCATTTCTGTAAATTTTAAGACTTTTCGTGCCATTTAGGTGTCGATTTTTTCCTGGCGAGCGATAGCGATCCTGTAATTTAAGAGGAATCGGCCTTCGGCCGGGACATTTTTCTACTGAAAAATTTACAAATTTATCTTGAAAGGGGGTCTAGGGGGTGTAATTTTAAGCTTGATGGAGGTCTAGGGAAGAAACTAAATACCTCCCCTTAATGCAGATCTAGGCTGTACCATTTATTTTTTAGAGATCCTCCATAATTTGAAAAAAAGAAACGGAAATACAGCAACAACATGTACCCATTTTGATCCTAGAGCGCTTTAAAAATGGCCAAAAAAAAAAAAAAATACTTAGTTATAACCGAATAAGATGTGGCATAAAAAAAAACCCAAGTACGGTACTCCAGACGTTAATAACCCGCCTCCCTCAATCACAAAAAAAAAAATAAAAAAATAAAAAAAAATAAAAAATAAATAAAAAAAAAACTCTAGCTCGCTATTTCACCTCTCAGAATACGACTCTAAAGGGAGGGGATGCGCTATTTATTTGCTAATTTATTTATATTTTTGTTATTATATAGTTTCCTCCCCAGGTCTCCCATCAAGTTACACAAAAAACATCCCCTAGACCCCCCTTCGAGATAAATTTGTACATTTTTCCGGTTCTTCCTACAATTACAGGCTCGCTATCGCTCGCCAGGAAAAAATCGACACCTAAATGGCACGAAATGTCCTAACATTGACAAAGATATGGGGTGAAAGGTCTTAAAACCGCCAAACTAATGGGTCGAACTTCTTAAAATCTGGAAACTAATGGGATTAAGCCTGAGGGAGAAGGGGGACCTGAAAAACAGCCCATCTCCCCTTATAAGAGAGAACTCCCTCCCTTGGATCCTTTGACTCTTTCATTACTCGCCTCTCTTATCATTTAGACGATTTTAATTAGCTTAAGGGGGGTGACCTGCTCTATTTGTCTCTCCTTTTCTCTCTTTCCCTGGCTTGTATCCATTCGGCCCCATTCAGCCTACTGTTTTAAGACGTTTATCCCCATCCATGTGTCGATTTCTTCCTGGCGAGCGATAGCGAGCCAGCATTGTATGAAGAAATCCGGCTTCGCCGGAGAAAAATGTCTCTACAAATTTAGCCTGTTGCCAATTTTTTGTTTTGAAATATGCTGGCTCGCTACCGCTCGCCAGGAAAAAATCGACACCTGGATGGGGATAAACGTCTTAAAACAGTAGGCTGAATGGGGCCGAATGGATACAACCCAGAGAGAGAGAAAGAGAGAGACAGAACTCCCTTCCTTCGCTCCTTTCCTCTCTCATTACCCGCCTCTCCCAACCAGCAGTCTTCAAAACAAATCTTCCAAGGCTTGGTTCTCGTCTTTCAACCCTTCCTGCACCGTCCCTCCTTTGCTGACTTGAATTACCTCCCCCTTCGCTTTCTCTCTCTGTCTGTCTCCCTCACTCTCACTATCACACACACACACACACACACACACACACACACACTCTCTCTCTCTCTCTCTCTCTCTCTCTCTCTCTCTCTCTCTCTCTCTCTCTTAGATTTTCAAAAAGCTTTTGACAAAGTGCCTCATTGCAGGCTACTGTCAAAAGTGAGTGCACTAGGTATCAATTCAGAGGGATACAGGGATCTGTCCTTGGCCCACTACTGTTTATCATATATGTAAATGACATCGATATTGGTCTATTGAGTGTAATCTCCAAGTTTGCAGATGACATAAAGCTTGGAATGAATGTAAAAGACCCCAAAGGAGTTGCACAGCTCAGGATGGACCTCAACAGACTGGGTGAACGGTCGGAGACATGGCAGAGGCCTTTACACTTGGAAAAGTGCAAGGTGATGCATATCGGCCAAGCAAACCCCAATTCAGGCTATTCACTATTGGGAATGCCTCTGGAAGTGACTGACTTGGAAAAGGATGTGGGTGTTCTGATTAGCAGTGACCTAAAGTTTTCCAAGCAGTGCATTGAAGTTGAGAAGAAAGCTCAAAAATTATTGGGCTAAATTAAGAGGCAATTTAAGTATAGAAATAAGGAAATAGTCCTCACACTTTACAACGCTCTGATACGACTTCTGGAGTATGCTGTTCAACTCTGGTCTCCAGCACTCATGAAAGATATAGAGCGACTGAAAAGAGTACAAGCTAGGGCTACAAAGCTCATTCCATCACTTAGATTAGAAGAATGAGCTACGAGGATCGGTTGAGAGCTCTTGACACGCAGACTTACGAGGTCAGCTCATTGAAGTTTTTAAAATACTTAATGGGTTTGGCAATGTGGATTATAGCAAAATGTTTAGCCTCAATATGACTACAACATGCAACCATGGCTGGAAATTAGAATTTAAAAAGTTTAGCACTAGTATTTTTGGAAACTTTTTCATAATATAAGATCTGTTCTACCTGGAACACACTTCCCACCGAAGTTGTAAATAGTTTTTAAGTAGAGCAGTTCAAGAAGAGAGTAGATAGTATTTTGCACACTCTGTAATGAGTGTAGCCTAGTGCACTAATCAGTCTCTCTCCTTCCACTTCGAGTATCTCCTCGGAATGGACCGCAAGGTCTCTGAGATACTAACTATTCCTTGTAACTCTCTCTCTTTTTCTCTCTCTCTCTCTCTGTCTCTCTCTTTCTCTCTCTCTCTCTCCCTCTCCCTCTCCCTCTCCCTCTCTCTCTCTCTCTCTCTCTCTCTCTCTCTCTCTCTCTCTCTCTCTCTCTCTCTCTCTCTCTCTCTCTCTCTCTCTCTCTCTCTCTCTCTCTCTCTCTCTCTCTCTCTCTCTGTGAAACTACTGCACCTTTCCCCTAAGCTTCGAACATTTTTAGCGTAACTTAAGATTGAAGGTGGGGCAGGTTGGATGAAGACTTGCTTTCAAGTCTTTGTAAGTGCAGTCATTTAATCAACTTGTCAATGCAGGTGTATCGATTTAAGGGGTGTTTCTTATGGACCCCATCTCCCTCGCGTTTAGCCCCATTAGTTTTGACCTTGTAAGACGTTTACATTTGTATGTATGTATGTATGTATGTATGTATGTACTCTGGCACATACCCCATGTTTGTATTTATTTACATATTATTATTATTATTATTATTCTTACTTTTTTTTTTGGGGGGGGGGGTGACTCGAGACAGCCTCATTAGGTTTGGCTATTTTAAGACCTTTCGCCCCATTTCTTTGTCCATTTTACAACCTCTCGTGCCATTTAGGTGTTGATTTTTTCCTGGAGAGCGATAGCGAGATTGCAACTTAATACATTTTTGCAACTTAATAAATTCGTCGAGTATGTTACCTTTGTTTTTCGATCAAGTTATATTTCAGTTATCATTAGGCCGCTTTTCTGTACACCTTAGGAAGAACATCCAAGAATCAAAGGGGTACTACTTAGAAGATCTTAAGGGGAGATTTCCACTTGAGGGATTTTTTTCTTGACCCCTTTCTGCCTCATGTTTAGCCCCATTGCTTTTGGTATTATAAAACGTTTGCCCCATTAGTTTAGCGATTTTAAGAACTTTCACCCCATATTAAGACCTTTCGTGCAATTCAGGTGTCGATTTTATCCTGGCGAGCGATAGCGAGCCTGTAATTTAAAAGGAACCGGCCTTCGGCCGGGAAATTTTTCTACCGAAAAATGTACAAATTTATCTTGAAAGGGACTCCAGGGGGTGTAATATTAAGCTTGATGGAGGTCTAGGGAACCAACTAAATACCTCCCCTTAACACAATCAATGTTGGGTCCTTATAGATATGTAGTTGGGAGTCTGACCATATATATATATATATATATACATGGTTTTGAGAGTCTGACCAGAAATGTACATGTTTTTGAGTCTGACCAAAAATACATGTTTTTTCAGACTCTGACCAAAAATATACGTGTTTGAGAATCCGACAAAAATTACCTAAAATATCCATGTTTTAGAGAGTCTGTCCATATTTATACAGTTTTCGAGTCACTAAATATATACATGTTTCTGAGAGCCTGACCCAAAATATACATGTTTTTGAGTCTGACCAATTGTATATATATTTTTGAGCGTCTTGTTCGTGTTTCGTGACCCAGATCGTGCAAGGGGAAGAACACGAAAACCTGAATATTGCACTGATTTCTAGGTTGACACGCCTTGACAGTTTTCTCTCTCTCTCTCTCTCTCTCTCTCTCTCTTCTCCGTCTCTCCTCCTCTTCGTCTCTCTCTCCCTCTTTCTCTCTCTCTCTCTTTCTCTCTTTTTCTTCTTT
>CM064570.1:5580412-5646729 GCA_032716605.1 Paralithodes platypus | reverse complement strand
CCATCTTTGCCCACAACCAATAATAATGTCACCCTAAGTATCTATAATAATGTCACCCTAAGTATCTATAATAATGTCACCCTAAGTATCTATAATAATGTCACCCTAAGTATCTATTCTATAACTGCCATACGTCTTCCAATCATCCTATAACTCCCATTACACATCTTTCATCATATCTACCCTAAAACTATACCATTAAACATCCTTAACTATCCCCTACAAGCATCATAACTATTAAACATCCTTAACTATCCCCTACAAGCATCATAACTATTAAACATCCTTAACTATCCCCTACAAGCATCATATAACTATTAAACATCCTTAACTATCCCCTACAAGCATCATAACTATTAAACATCCTTAACTATCCCTACAAGCATCATAACTATTAAACATCCTTAACTATCCCCTACAAGCATCATAACTATTAAACATCCTTAACTATCCCCTACAAGCATCATAACTATTAAACATCCTTAACTATCCCCTACAAGCATCATAACTATTAAACATCCTTAACTATCCCCTACAAGCATCATAACTATTAAACATCCTTAAACTATCCCCTACAAGCATCATAACTATTAAACATCCTTAACTATCCCCTACAAGCATCATAACTATTAAACATCCTTAACTATCCCCTACAAGCGTCATAACTATTCTATAACTATCATACATTTTCTTTCCTCACACCCTATAATTATTACATCATAATTATCTACCCTATAATATTCATAGCTATCCTATAACTACCATAAAACATCTCTCATCATAACTATCCTATAAATACCATTAAACATCTTTCAACAACCCCTATAACATCCTGTCTAAACTACAACTACCATACAACATCTTTCACTATAACCACATCTACCTCATTTATAAATACATTGAAGGACCCTCTTATTAGCCATAGAATTAACCAATACATACATTACATTACCCTTCATAACCATATAAATACACAATATCAACCCAATATATTGAACAACCCCCTATTAACCATATAAATACACTATATCAACCCAATACACACACTACAATACCTCTCACCATACTCTATTCCCATTTATTCATCATCCAGGCCTATCCAGTAGTCAACCTGGAATTAGTTGAGGTATTGGTGACAAACGCTATGGTAGACAACCGAAGGTTTTATAGAAACGCAAGACAACAATAATTGTAATAATGGGAAACGAGGAGCGCACTGTCATTACTGTTGCGAGTGTTCAGGTCAAGGAACATTACCGAAAGCCCTGGTGGCGATGGCAGAAAAATAAAGTAGAGCAAGTTGACTGCGTCAAATTTCGCGTGAAAACACCCGTATGCAAGTGTTTCCCATTTATTAAAAGATATAAAACAATTGCTAAAATCCACGTGGGAGATACTGAATTTGGGTTTTGGCGTAGCGATATTTCCGATAGTTTAGAAAGTAACGTTGGTGAATCAAAACACACGTTTACCTATTGGCTGCCACAAGCAGTGTGCTTGCCACATTAAGCCTACAAAGAGGTAAAAATGGTATTATCGTCTGGCGGGTGGACATGTGAATCCAAAACATTTGTGGTGACTAAGGAGTGTTACATAGAGTACCCAAATGTATATAATGATGATGAATGCCCCACATCCAAAGATGTAGAATGTTACAATATTAAAATGGGTTTGACCGGCATATCAGATGATCCCCCACAGACAAGTAAAAATAATACCTATAAAGGAGAAGATGCCTCCACAGTGGATAAAAGCTTACCATTGGCCGATGATCCCCCACAGACAAGTAAAAATAATACTTATGAAGAAGATGCCTCGACAGTGGATAAAAGCTTACCATTGGCCGATGATCCCCCACAGACAAGTTCAGTAAATATAGTGTCGGACGCAGCTATATTATTGGAACAGTTTTAACCCCTTAAGAAGTTGGGAGAAGGGACATTTGGTCAGATATATTTGTTTCTTCGGAAGGAGGGTACCTTTGGAGTTGCCAAAATTGGGAAGGATAATGCCTCCGTTAAAGAGTTTTTAGAGGAGGCGGATATTTTATGTTTACTAAATGGTGCTGGTGGTGCTCCTTACATCATAGCGGCTGCTCAAGACTCACCCTTATTGATCACATCATACTGCCCAGGGACGGTCCTAACATACCTCAACTGTCCCGAAGATATCGAAAATAAATTTTTCTTTTGGCTCAGCGTGTTTCTTAGCATAACTGAAAAACTGATAGAGATTCACAACAAAAACTGCATTCATAATGACATCAAGGGAGATAATATTCTCATTAATATCGAACCCCAGTCTTTACCAGAAGTTCACATCATTGACATGGGATTGGCCCGAATATCAGATGGTCCCCCACAGACTAGTAAATTCATTACTTACGACGACGTGAAAAATTACACCCAAAACAGCCAAGGTAGGACTTTTGAAAACTACAAAGAATTTCAGCAATATGCACCGGAATATTATTATGATGATGTCAGTCATCCCGGCTGTGACGTATTCAGTCTAGCGGATACTATTATCAATAAATTGTAACACGTGGATTATGACACCCAGGCGATTCACTTTTGGCCTACAGAATTCCTGAATCTCCTCTCCTCCATGAAGTCATTGGATCATAACGCCCGGCCACCGTTGTATTACGTTCATCAGTGCTTATCATTATTCCTTCAAGGGGCACCAGGAAGTGGATGGCAGAGTATAGACACCATTACAAACAGCATGGATTGGAATTCCTAGGAGGAATACGGCTAGGAGGAGGGCTGTGTTTTGTCGAACTTGTTGTCGTTACCGAAACCTTTGACGCACTACTCCTCCTAAACGGCTGCCTCCAAACAGTCAAAAGGCAAGTCAAATGAAGAAGTCATTGAAGGTTAGACTTCAATAGGAACCTGATCACAAGGACCTGGCAAAGCCACCTGTGACAAGTATCTCCCTCAAAGTTGAAAGAATGATAGATAAAAGTTCAAGGTACGTTAGAGTCAAAATGTCTGGACACACGGAGGTTGAAGCAATTTAAGTTATATGGATGAGGGAAAGACAGATTGAGGAGGATAATTCCAAAGCTTACTTGTTGAGTAGAAGACTGGGAAAATAGGTTCACTCTTGGGTTTGAGAGTTGGACAAAATAGGGGTGGAAGTGTTGAAAGGCGGGTGCCCTCCACTGTCCGTAAGGAAGGAAGGTATACGCTGAGAAAGCTCTGAAGAACATTGATTATTGCAGTGGCCGTAGAAGAGTGAGCGAGATGCAACATTACAGAGTGTAGATAGAAATTATAGTGAATTAGTAGAGGAAGTGAATTAATGAGACAAAATGTTTGGACCCTTTCGAGAAGTGCGGTATGGGTGGAAACTTCGGTAGAAATATGGCCCGGCCAAAAAGTTGATGCCTATTAATAATTACAGGCTCGCTATCATTCGCTAGGACAAAATCGACACCTAAATGGCACGAATGGCATCGTATAAGGATAGCCAGAATAGACTGTCAAAAAACGCGTCATAATCCTCAAGGGGTTAAGGGGAGGTATTTGGCTTGTATTCTGGATCCCCTTCTCCCTCATGCTTAGCCCCATTAGTTATGAGATCTTAAGACGTTCACCCCATTAGTTTGCCTATTTGAAGGCCTTTTCCTCTCATTTCCGTGTCCATATTAAGACGTTTCGTGCCATTTACGTGTCATTTTATTTTTCCTGGCGAGCAATAGCGAGCTTGCTATTTAGTAGGAACCGGTTTTTGGCCAGGACATTTTTCAACCACAAAATGTAAAAAATTATCTGGAAGGGGGGGGGGGGGGCTTATGGGGTGTTATTCTTAAATGACAGGCTCGCTATCGCTCAACAGAAAAAATCGACACCTAAATTGCATGGAAGGTCTTAATATTGGCAACAAAATGGGGTGAAAGGTCTTAAAATCTGAAAACTAATGGGCTGAAGGTCTTGAAATCTGAAACTAATGGGGCAAAACTTGAGGGAGAAGAGCGACCCCAAAAAAAGAATCCCCCCCCCCCTAAAACGTTCGCCCCATTAGTTAGGTAATTTTAAGACCTTTCGCCCCCATTGGTTTGCCAGTATTATGATCTTTTGTGGCATTTGGGTGTCTATTTCTTCCTGGCGAGCGATAGCGAGCCTGTAATTTAGTAAGCCGCCATTATCGAACATCTCGTTCTTTAAATTAAGGGGGAGCTAGTTGCTTTTTCTCCCTCGTGTTTAGTCCCATTAGCTTTGAGATTTTTAGACGTTCGTTCCATTTGTCGATTTTAAGACCTTTCTCCCCATTTTTGTATGTCAATATAAAGACCTTTCGTGCCATGTAGGTGTCATTTTTCTCCCCATTTTTGTGTCAATATAAAGACCTTTCGTGCCATGTAGGTGTCATATTTTTGTTTACTGGCGAGCGAGAACGAACCTGTAATTTAGTAGGAACCGGCTATCGAAAAATGTACATATTTATCTTGAAAGAGGCCTGTGTGTGTGTGTGTGTGTGTGTGTGTGTGTGTATGAATGTGTATATGTTTTTTTTTTTTTTTTTTTTTTTTTTTTTAAAGGGGGTCTGGGGAGGCGTTTTGCTTAGTCTAGGGGTAAACTAAACTAAAATTAGCCGACATTAGCAAACACCACCCAAAACCCTCAATATAATAATACAACACAATATCCTAATAACACCAGAGACGTTGCAACCGATTCTGTTAAGGGGAGACGGTCGTTTTTCTGGTCCCCTTCCTCCCTCGCGTTTAGTCCCATTATTTTTTAGATTTGTAGACGTTCGGTTCGGCCCATTTGGTTGGCGATTTTAAGACCTTTCGTCCCATTTTGTTATAAATGTTAAGACTTATCGTGCCATTTAGGTGTCAACGTTTTCCTGGCGAGCAATAGCGAGCCTGTAATTGTAAGAGGAACCGGCCTTCGACCGGGAATTTTTTCTACCGAACAATGTACAAATTTATCTTGAGGGGGGGGGGGGGGGGGGGGTCTAGGGGATGTTTTTCTAAGTTCCCGGTGGATGACATAATTATATGCTTTCATTAATTTCATTGGAGGTGTTTGATGTGGTGGTGAAATTAATAAAAAACAGATTTTAGGGATATCTAGCGAGGAAACTTAAGAATTTATGAATGAATGAATTTATAGGCCAAACAAGCCGTCAGTGTCCCCCTTAACCCTCAAACAATCTACCCTTCCAGCTTGAGAAGTACCTGAGTGGCGTGGAAGAAATGGACGGCACGCACTGGTTGACCTGGCTGAGCCTCCGGAACCTGCGGCCCAGTGACCTGTCGGGGTATCGGTGTCGGGCCAACAACTCCGAGGGCGGTGCTGAGGCTGGAGTCATGATGTACCGTGAGTTAATAGATAGATAGATAGATAGATAGATAGATAGATGGATAGATGGATAGATAGATAGATAGATAGATGGATAGATGGATAGATAGATAGATAGGTAGATAGTGACCTGTCGGGGTATCGGTGTCGGGCCAACAACTCCGAGGGCGGTGCTGAGGCTGGAGTCATGATGTACCGTGAGTTAATAGATAGATAGATAGATAGATAGATAGATAGATAGATAGATAGATAGATAGATAGATAGATAGATAGATAGATAGATAGATAGATAGATAGATAGATAGATAGATAGATAGATAGATAGATAGATAGATAGATAGATAGATAGATAGATAGATAGATAGTGACCTGTCGGGGTATCGGTGTCGGGCCAACAACTCCGAGGGCGGTGCTGAGGCTGGAGTCATGATGTACCGTGAGTTAATAGATAGATAGATATAGATAGATAGATAGATAGATAGATAGATAGATAGATAGATAGATAGATAGATAGATAGATGATAGATAGATAGATAGATAGATAGATAGATAGATAGATAGATAGATAGATAGATAGATAGATAGATAGATAGATAGATAGATAGATAGATAGATAGATAGATAGATAGATAGATAGATAGATAGATAGATAGATAGATAGATGGATAGATAGATAGATAGGTAGATAGTGACCTGTCGGGGTATCGGTGTCGGGCCAACAACTCCGAGGGCGGTGCTGAGGCTGGAGCCATGCTGTATCGTGAGTTGGTGCTTGGGTCTGTACGGTGTTTGAGGTTGTTAGATAGGCAGATAGATAGATAGATAGATAGATAGATAGATAAATGGATAGATAGATATAGATAGACATAGATAGATAGATAAATGGATAGATAGGTAGATAGATAAATGGATAGAGATAGATAGATAGATATATACTGTAGATAAATGGATAGATAGATAGATGGTTCGTACAGTCTTTCAGGTAGTCATGTCAGTTATATATACGCATAGTATATTAAAACATCTTTGAAAAGTAGACATAATGAATATAAATACCATTATGAGAAGGAGTACTTTATTGAAAACGTTTCGCAGATAGCTTCTCCAGGTTCTGAAGAAGCTATATGTGAATCGTTGTCAATAAAGTGCTCCTCCTCATATGGTGTCTATATTTATATGTGTAGTAGTTACATGGCATCACTACACATTGAGATACCTAAACTAACCGATTCCACGCACCCAAAATTCTACATTTGACCGGATTTTAGGACTATCACCCCCTTGTGCAACACCGACTTGAGTTTTGACAAGGTCTGTTTGCCACCTAGGTCAATTCCTAACGGGCATTAGTTTCAGTAAATTATTATTTGGCCATTTCGGATTATTTCCACCGGGTATCTGCGGTCATTATAGATCTGGTGCTGAGACTACATTGAGAAAGAAGGAATTAGGGTTTGAAACGCGTCGGGCAAACAAACTTCATCTTCCCTATGACTTTAACCCCTTCTGTACCGGCGACGTCTTTTTGTTTTCATTTCAGATGCATTTAGACGATATTATGAAGCTTGGGCAGGATATGGGCTAGCTAAAAGGATGAATTGAGATAGCCAGCCTTCTTTGAGCGGGTAGACGTCCTTGCTAAGCTGAATAAACCCGTCTAATAGTTGCCATAGGATAATGAAAAAGATCTCACCGGTACTGAACGGGTTTTGATCAGGGTTACCAAATCAAGTCCGCTCAATAGAAGAATAAATGCCGATAATTGCTAGAATAACGGCACAATCTCTACAATGTTGTCTCTAAAATGGCTCAAACTACAGAATATCGATACAATTCATGTCGCTAGATGTCAAAATGTGCCTCTAGATCGAAGTCAATACCTAGATCGAAGTCAATACCTCTAGATCTATCGGAAAAGTAGCTAAATTGGCCTCACTGGTTTTGATACCGTCACTACACAACACTTCCATACACTACTGGTTAGTGTGGTGCATAGCGATACTCAAAGTCACTGTGGAGCATCTATCGGCAATATAATGATCGCTTACCATAATTTGATTGATCTTGTGAACCTATTAAACACTGGGGAAATGCGTAAACATATCTAGCTAAAAGGTCGAAAAGCAAAAGAGGAAATATAAACTATTTGAAAACCTTTGCCACACTATATTTGTATTATCTTTCAATCCAGAAATCCCCACCACCACCACTTCCACTACAACCAGCTCCACCACTACCACCACCACCACCACCTACGCCCCCCCTCTCTACACCACCCCCCTCTTCACCTCCAGCAAGGGGGGCACTGACATCGTTCTGTGGATACCTGGCATAGGTAAGTGCGTAATATCACTTAACAAAAATAAATATTCACGATCCTCTGTTTTCAGTATGGTTATAGACATTCATAGAGGTAATTTTCCATTCTTTATAAACCATATATGCATACCTGTATATCCTTTCGGGACTTCGGTGAGACCTTTTCTATTGCACTAGACATATCGAAGGCCTTCAATAAAGTCTGGCACAAATCTCTAATTTCTAAACTACCCTCCTTCGGTTTCTATCCCTCCATCTGTGCCTTTATCTCTAATTTCCCTTCCGGCCGTTCCACATATATATATATATATATATGCCTACCCTATATTGGCCATAATACTAGTCATATTCAATAACTAATTTCTTGTGCATCTGGCAGCGACGAACGGCACGTCGTACGGCCTGGTTGAGGGGCAGCGACAACAACAACAACAACAGCAGAAAGGCCAGCAGACAGCAGGGGTAGGGGGGCCACAACAGGAGGACGGAGGGGGTGGGGGAGGAGGGGGAGGTGATCTATGGAGGAAACAACAGGGCAGCACTACATATACGTATAGTGGGGCAGGTGAGTCCAGGGCCAAACCTAAAGATCTAAGGTTCTAGTCCCAGAGAGGCAAGAAAGATGGCCAAAATCATGGTAGTTCAGAGATAATGTAGTAAGTAAGAGAGGTCATATTTGTCTTAGAAAACCTATTATATTTAATTGTTTTCTTTTATTATTTGTTATTTATATTATTTGTTATTTATATTATTTGTTATTTATATTATTTGTTATTTATATTATTTGTTATTTATATTATGTTATTTATATTATTTGTTATTTATATTATGTTATTTATATTATTTGTTATTTATATTATTTGTTATTTATATTATGTTATTTATATTATTTGTTATTTATATTATTTGTTATTTATATTATTTGTTATTTATATTATTTGTTATTTATATTATTTGTTATTTATATTATTTGTTAATTATTATTTGTTATTTATATTATTTGTTATTTATATTATTTGTTATTTATATTATTTGTTATTTATATTATTTGTTATTTATATTTCTAACCATAAATTATCATACAAGTTTAAAGTTTATTTTAGTTCATAGTATGTAGAATATTGTAGGAAAGTTGCAGAACAATATTTCTAATATATATATATATATATATATATATATATATATATATATATATATATATATATATATATGTGTATATACTGTATATAGGCTATATATTATTTACTCAAAATAGATAAAATAGTGTACAAACCTCCAGCACAGTCGCGTTCGACAACTGCAATTTATTCCTGGACTTTGGCACTAGGGTTTCTTTTAATGAGATAACTTGCCGTCAACACACCTAATGAATGAGTTTAAGGGGAGATGGACGTATTTATTTGCTTATTTATGTATCTTTTTAATATTATATTTAGGTTCCTCCCTAGACCTCCATCAATCCTAAAAAAAAAAAAAAAACACCCGCCCCAGACCCTCTTTCAAGGTCGGGTTCTCTTAATTTACAGGCACGCTATCGCTCGCCGGGAAAAGAATCAACACCTAAATGACACGAAAAGTCTTAATATCGACAAAGAAATGAGACGAAAGGTCTTAAAATTGCCAAACTAATGAGCCGAACGTCATCAAATCTGAAAACTAAATGGGGCTAAACATGAGGAAGAAGGGGGACCAGAAAAACGACCCCTCTCCCCTTAAGGACAAACTTAGGATGACTGTGTTTAACAAGGGGCCTTCAGGAAATGTACAAGAGTTGGATAGATAGATAGATAGATAGTGGATAGATAAGATAACGGATAGATAGATAATGGATTGATAGATAATGGATAGATACATAATGGATATAGATAATGGATAGATAGATAATGGATAGATACATAATGGATAGATACATAATGGATATAGATAATGGATATAGATAATGGATAGGTAGATAATGGATAGATACATAATGGATATAGATAATGGATATAGATAATGGATAGATAGATAATGGATAGATAAGATAATGGATAGATACATAATGGATATAGATAATGGATATAGATAATGGATATAGATAATGGATAGGTAGATAATGGATAGATAGATAATGGATAGATACATAATGGATATAGATAATGGATATAGATAATGGATAGATAGATAATGGATAGATAAGATAATGGATATAGATAATGGATATAGATAATGGATAGGTAGATAATGGATAGATAGATAATGGATAGATACATAATGGATATAGATAATGGATAGATACATAATGGATAGATAGATAATGGATAGATATATAATGGATAGATAGATAATGGATAGATAAGATAATGGATAGATAGATAATGGATAGATAGATAATGGATTGATAAATAATGGATAGATAGATAATAGATATAGATAATGGATTGATAGATAATGGATAGATAAGATAATGGATAGATAGATAATGGATAGATAGATAATAGATATGTAGATAATGGATTGATAGATAATAGATGGATAGATAGATAGGTAATGGATAGATAATTATAAATATACACGAATTGAATAGATAGATAATGGATATATAAGATAGATACAATTATATTAAATGTACACGAGTTGGATGGATAGATGATAGATAGATAAATTAGATAGATAGATAATGGATAGACAAGATAGATAAAATAAAAAAGGTGAAATGTACACAAGATAGATAGATAGCTAATGGATAGATAATATAGATACAATTAGAAATATGAAATGTACAAGAGATAGATAGATAGGTAATGGATAGATACAATATATATAATTAGATAGATGAAATGTACACGAGTTACATAGATAGGTAATGGATAGATAAGATAGATATTGTATCTTGAAAGGCTTAAGGGGAGGTATTTAGTTTGTTCCCTACGTTTTCATCAAGCTTAAAATTACACCCCCTAGACCCCCTTTCAAGATAAATTTGTACATTTTTCGGTAGGAAAATGTCCCGGCCGGAGGCCGGTTGCTCTTAAGTTATAGGCTCGCTATCGCTCGCCAGGAAAAAATCGACACCTTAATGCCACGAAAGGTCTTAAAATTTACATAAATGGGGCTAAATGTCTTAAAATGTCCAAACTACTAGGGCAAACGTCTTAAAATCTCAAAAGCAATGGGGCTAAACATAAGGGATAAAGGGGTCCAGAAAAAATTCCCTCAAGTGGAAATCTCCCCTTAACCCGTTCAGCACGATGACCCCTGTTTCCCCTTGATGCTGGCTAAAATTAAGACGGTCGTATGCAGCTTAAGAAAGACCTAGGTCATTCCGAGGGTTGATTGCGATCTGATTTACCCCTTTGAGTCATAATCTGGTTACCATTAAACGATTTCCTTAGCTTGTAATGTACCTCTACGACTCAAAGGGGTAAAGTATATATCGTAATTAACCCCTTAACTTCCACAATAACTTCCTAAGCTACATAAAATCGTCTACTAATAGCCAGAATAATATAAACACTTGCTCAAATATACGGAAGGGGTTATATATATATATACATATATATATATATATATAAATACATAAATAAACAAACAAACAAATACATAAATTAATTATATTTGTTATGGAATCACCGAGATTCTTGACGTGTTTGTGTGTGTGTATCTTTTATGTACGAGAAACTAATACAAACTCTCTCTCTCTCTCTCTCTCCCTTACTCACTCATTCACTCACACTCGTTCACTCACTCTCTGAGTCTGAATCTCTCTCTCTCTCCCTTACTCACTCATTCATTCACACTCGTTCACTCACTCTCTGAATCTGAATATCTCTCTCTCTCTCTCTTCATCCATTTATCTATCAATCTATCCCCCTCATTTGTTGTTACTATTATCTTATTCCTTATTATTACTTTCTCTCGTAATCCCATTTTCTATCGCCAGCCAAGTCTTCGGTCCCTCCTTTAATTCCTTCGTCCTTCCTTCTACTTTCTCCTCCTCCTCCTTCTTCTTCTCCCTCCTTCCTCTTCCTCCCCTTCCTCTTCCTCCTCCTCCTCCTCTTACGGTTCGACGTTCATTAGCTCCTCTTCATTTTTCCCCTAGTTATCTTCCGCTCTGCCTTTTTTTATGTTTTGCTTCGGTTTCGCGTCGATGATTTCTTGGGCGTCCTATATATTTTAGCCTGGCCTCTAATTTTCCGTTTTCTATATAGGTCTCTTTTCATTCATTTCTTTCTCATCCGCGCCCCTCGCTGCTCTCTGTCTGTCTCTCTCTCTCTCTCTCTCTCTCTCTCTCTCTCTCAGGAGCCGCCACGTATTGATGGAGACGGCAGGGCATAAAGGATGACAAGAGGCTAATGAAGAAGCAGCAGCAGAAGCAGAAAGACAACAGAAGAAGAAGAAGGCAAGGACAAAGAAAACGACACGTAATGAAACCAAATAATCAACTTTGAAGTGAGAAAGCAAACATATGAAACAAGTGACACAATTGAAACAAGAAAGGCAGATATTAAAAAGATAACCATTAACCCCTTCTGTACCAGCGACGTCTATTTATTTTGTTTGTGCAGCTTAATTAAGAAGGATCTGTGGTCGTATAAAGGGGTTCAGGGCAGATCTTCACTCGAGGGATTTTTTTCTTGACCCCTTTCTCCCTCATGTTTAGCCCCATTAATTTTGATATTATAAAACGTTTGCCCCCATTAGTTTAGCGATTTTAAGAACTTTCACCCCATATTAAGACCTTTCGTGCCATTCAGGTGTCAATTTTATCCTGGCGAGCGATAGCGAGCCTGTAATTTAAGAGGAACCGGCCTTCGGCCGGGAAATTTTTCTACCGAAAAATGTACAAATTGATCTTGAAAGGGACTCAAGGGGGTTTAATTTTAAGTTTGATGGAGGTCTAGGGAACAAACTGAATGCCTCCTCTTAAGTAAAACAGTCCAAAGCCTGTTCATGGCTCCGGAAGCCCTTTTTAAACTGAATATAATAAGTCTAATAATTCCCCCAAAAATATAGTTAAAAGGAGGGCATCGGTAATGAAGGGGTTAAGGGGAGATTTCCACTCGAGGGATTTTTTTCTTGACTCCTTTCTCCCTCCTGTTTAGCCTAATTGTTGTTTTCTAATTTTAAGACGTTTGCCCCATTATTTTGATGATTTTAAGAACTTTCAACCCATTTCTGTCAATGTTAAGACCTTTCGTGCCATTTAGGTGTCGATTTTATCCTGGCGAGCGATAGCGAGCCTGTAATTTAAGAGGAACCGGCTTCCAGCCGGGACATTTTTCTACCGAAAAATGTAAACATTTATCTTGAAAGGGGCTCAATGGGGTGTAATCTTAAGCTTGAAGGATATCTAGGGACCAAACTAAAAACCTCCCCTTAAGAAAAGATAAGGGGGTAGAGTGCTTGGTTTTTGGTCTATGTCTTTATGGATTTATTTATTTTTCAGTTTCCTCGCTAGACCTCCATTAAGCTTAAAACAAAACACCCCCTTAAGTAATAATGAAGGAAGGAAGGAAGGAAGGAAGGAAGGAAGGAGGGATAAAGGAAGGAATAATACAGGGAGAAGAAGAAGTGATATAAGTAATAAGGAAGGAAGGAAGGAAGGAAGGAAGGAGGGATAAAGGAAGGAAGAATACAGGGAGAAGAAGAAGTGATACAAGTAATAAGGAAGGAAGGAAGGAAGGAAGGAGGGATAAAGGAAGGAAGAATACAGGGAGAAGAAGTGATAAAAGTAATAAGGAAGGAAGGAAGGAAGGAAGGAGGGATAAAGGAAGGAATAATACAGGGAGAAGAAGTGATAAAAGTAATAAGGAAGGAAGGAAGGAAGGAAGGAAGGAAGGAAGGAGGGATAAAGGAAGGAAGAATACAGGAAGAAGAAGTGATAAAAGTAATAAGGAAGGAAGGAAGGAAGGAGGGATAAAGGAAGGAATAATACAGGAAGAAGAAGAAGTGATAACAGTAATAAGGAAGGAAGGAAGGAAGGAGGAATAAAGGAAGGACTAAGAAAGAGAAAGAAGGAGGAAGGTGATAACAGTAATAAGGAAGGAAGGAAGGAAGGAGGGATAAAGGAAGGAATAAGAAAGAGAATGAAGGAGGAAGGTGATAACAGTAATAAGGAAGGAAGGAAGGAAGGAGGGATAAAGGAAGGAATAAGAAAGAGAAAGAAGGAAGAAGGTGATAACAGTAAAAAGGAAGGAAGGAGGGATAAAGGAAGGAATAAGAAAGAGAAAGAAGGAAGAAGGTGATAACAGTAAAAAGGAAGGAAGGAAGGAGGGATAAAGGAAGGAATAAGAAAGAGAAAGAAGGAAGAAGGTGATAACAGTAAAAAGGAAGGAAGGAAGGAGGGATAAAGGAAGGAATAAGAAAGAGAATAAGAGAGAAAGGAATAACAGCAATAAGGAAGGAAGGAAGGAAGGATAAAAGAATGAGAGAGAGGAAGGAAGGAGGGATAAAGGAAGGAATAAGAAAGAGAATAAGAGAGAAAGGAATAACAACAATAAGGAAGGAAGGAGAGAGTGATGGAGGGAGTTTCCTTCAGAGAGTGAGAGCTTCATCATTCACACTCTCTCTCTCTCTCTCTATCAATTTATCTATCTATTATCTAATTATTTATCTATCTCACTATTCCTCCCCCCTTTGACTCTCCTGCCTCTCTCACTCTCTCTCTCTCACACACACACTCTCTCACTCTCATTAATACAGTATAGTCATCATTAAATAGAGCAAATCTGATCTATTTGTAGTTGTTTTAAGCCTTAACTTTACTCTCTATCTCTCATGCATTTATATTCTCCCTCCTTCGTCTGTCTGTCTGTCTGTCTGTCTGTCTTTCTCACCAGTGTCTTATCCTAATTTACGTTTGTCTCCTTTTCTCATTGCCTCATCCTGCCTGACACCATTTTTTATTTTCTCTCTCTCTCTCTTCCATCTTTTCCACCCCCCTCTCCCTCACATGTCCTCCCTCCTTGCCCCCCACCAGATTCCCCCCCCTCTCTCTCTCTCTCTATCTCATGCCTGCCAACACCGTGAATAACTAACAGAACAGGAAGAAGATATGAGAGAGAGAGAGTACAAAGGAGTACAAAGGAAATCAAGCAACAACAGATCTAGTGACCCTTCTAGGTTGCTTGTCCTCCAAAACACTGAGGATCAAGTGTCCAAACAGTGGTTTAGAGTGGGTAAGGGAACATTGGAAAGGGAACTACTGCCCTGCCACTAACGTGGCAGGACTAGGAAGTTAGTAGGGGACATATGGGTTAGTAACTGAGGGGAGGATAAAGTTATTCATTTACAAACGCAGTCAGTCGCGGGTTTGATGCGAGATATTTGTCTAGGCGGAATTTAAATGAATCAACGGTGCTGCAGTCTATAACGTCTCGGGGAAGCCCATTCCACAAGTTGACAACTCGATTGAAGAAGAAATTCTTAGATTCGTGCGAGTTAAAAGATTTACCAATAATTTTGCAACCGTTTCCCCGCGTGTAATTAGATTGGTCGATAGTGAAGTACTTACTACAGTTCATATTGTCGATGCCTTTGATGATTTTGAACACTTGAATTAAGTCGCCTCTTAATCTGCGCTGGGTTAAAG
The DNA here is from genome assembly GCA_032716605.1 of Paralithodes platypus. Classification (NCBI taxonomy): domain Eukaryota; kingdom Metazoa; phylum Arthropoda; class Malacostraca; order Decapoda; family Lithodidae; genus Paralithodes; species Paralithodes platypus. The sequence goes on along the minus strand of CM064570.1, from coordinate 5,631,516 downwards.
GAAATAGATTTAATTCTCTAAGACGCTCTTCGTATGGTTTGTTCTTTAGGCTAGGTATCATTTTGGTAACTCTACGTGAACTCGTTCTAGCTTGTTTATATCTTTTTGGTAATAAGGGCACCAGGATTGAACGCAGTATTCCAGAAGAGGGCGGACTAAGGAATTGTAAAGGGTTAGGATAACTTCTTTGGATTTATGCTCAAATGACCTGCCTATAAAGCCAATTATTTTGTTTGCCTTCTTAACAACTTCTGAACATTGTTGACTCGGTTTTAGGTTACTCGATATTGTACTCCCAGATCAGTTTCTCTGTTTACATTCTTAAGCTGAGTGCCATTCATCGAATAGTTTGCTTTCTCATTTAGGTATCCGACATGTAGTACTTTACATTTATCCGCATTGAAACTCATTTGCCAAATTTGGGCCCAACATGACAATTTATCTAGATTGTGTTGCATATCGTCAACTTGTTCTTTTGAGAGTACGCTATTTGCAATTTTTGTATCGTCAGCAAATTTTGAGATTGTGCAGGTGAGACCCTCATCTATGTCGTTGATGTAAATTAGAAAGAGAATTGGTCCTAGTACCGATCCCTGGGGTACCCCGCTACTTACATTGGTCCATTTAGATGCCTTACCGTTTATGACTACCCTTTGCTTTCTGTTGCTGAGCCAATTTTCTATCCATTTCAACACACCGTCTTGTATTCCATGCGCTTTTAGTTTTAGCAGTAAACGTTTGTGGGGAAAGAGAGAGAGAGAGAGAGAGAGAGAGAGAGAGAGAGAGAGAGAGAGAGAGAGAGAGAGAGAGAGAGAGAGAGAGAGAGAGAGAGGGAGGGAGAGGGAGAGAGAGAGAGAATATTAAAACTTATGTCCAAAATTAAAGGGCATAATAATAAATAATAATATAATTACTAAATAATAAACAAATAATAATTAATATTGAGTCAGAAAACGTGTAACAATCAAAGAAATACAAGAAATTCCAATGTAAATAATATATAACAAAATATAAAATTATACTAAGCAATCGATTTATAGTTAAGTGTTTCAAAAGCAAAAATGAAAATACTATTAGATTGGAAAATGTGAAATGTGAAGACGATGTAGGATGGAAAGTATATACAACATTCGGAAGTATATACACCATTCGGAAGTATATACAACATTCGGAAGTATATACAACATTCGGAAGTATATACAACATTCGGAAGTATATACACCATTCGGAAGTATATACAACATTCGGAAGTATATACAACATTCGGAAGTATATACAACATTCGGAAGTATATACAACATTCGGAAGTATATACACCATTCGGAAGTATATACAACATTCGGAAGTATATACAACATTCGGAAGTATATACAACATTCGGAAGTATATACAACATTCGGAAGTATATACAACATTCGGAAGTATATACACCATTCGGAAGTATATACAACATTCGGAAGTATATACAACATTCGGAAGTATATACAACATTCGGAAGTATATACAAAATTCGGAAGTATAATACAACATTCGGAAGTATATACAACATTCGGAAGTATATACAACATTCGGAAGTATATACAACATTCGGAAGTATATACAACATTCGGAAGTATATACAACATTCGGAAGTATATACAACATTCGGAAGTATATACAACATTCGGAAGTATATACAACATTCGGAAGTATATACAACATTCGGAAGTATATACAACATTTGGAAGTATATACAACATTCGGAAGTATATACAACATCGGAAGTATATACAACATTCGGAAGTATATACAACATTCGGAAGTATATACAACATTCGGAAGTATATACAACATTCGGAAGTATATACAACATTCGGAAGTATATACAACATTTGGAAGTATATACAACATTTGGAAGTATATACAACATTCGGAAGTATATACAACATTCGGAAGTATATACAACATTCGGAAGTATATACATTCGGAAGTATATACAACATTCGGAAGTATATACAACATTCGGAAGTATATACACCATTCGGAAGTATATACAACATTCGGAAGTATATACAACATTCGGAAGTATATACAACATTCGGAAGTATATACAACATTCGGAAGTATATACAACATTCGGAAGTATATACAACATTCGGAAGTATATACAACATTCGGAAGTATATACAACATTCGGAAGTATATACAACATTCGGAAGTATATACACCATTCGGAAGTATATACAACATTCGGAAGTATATACACCATTCGGAAGTATATACAACATTCGGAAGTATATACAACATTCGGAAGTATATACAACATTCGGAAGTATATACATTCGGAAGTATATACAACATTCGGAAGTATATACAACATTCGGAAGTATATACAACATTCGGAAGTATATACAACATTCGGAAGTATATACAACATTCGGAAGTATATACAACATTCGGAAGTATATACAACATTCGGAAGTATATACAACATTCGGAAGGCAAAAATGAGAATTAAAATGTAAAACTTGCCAACTAAACAAACCAAAACTGGGACAAAGACAATATAAAGTCAAATTAACTTATCAAAATCGTTATGTGGAAACAACGGCGAGCAGAGTGTGGAATTATTGCAAAATATTAAAACACACATACGAACACATACAAACACATACGAACACATATACTGCATATAAAACACACATACGAACACATACTGCATATAAAACACACATACGAACACATATACTGCATATAAAACTAAACTGTATAATACGATATGGCGCGAGTAGCAACATTAAGGGGGGTGACCTGTTTTGGTTCTGTCCTTTTCTATCTTTCTCTGGCTTGTATCCATTTGGCCCCATTCAGCCTACTGTTTTAAGACGTTTATCCCCATCCAGGTGTCAATTTTTTTACTGGTGAGCGGTAGCGAGCCAGCATATTTTTTATTTTTGTTTGACAGCAGGCTAAATTTGTACATTTTTCGATAGAAAAATGTCTCCGGCGAAGCCGGATTTCTTCATAAAATGTTGGCTCGCTATCGCTCGCCAGGACGAAAACAACACCTAGATGGGGATAAACGGCTTAAAATAGTTGGCTGAATGGGGCCGCATGGATACAAGCCAGAGAAAGAGAGAAAAGGACAGAAATAACCAAAAGCAGGTCACCCACCTTAAACTAAAATGTACGGGTGACGTCTTTTTAATTATATTCTGGCAACTATTAGAAGATTTTTATTTAGTTTAGGAAGGACCTCTAACCCATATAAGACTATACATACTATCTTGATTGATCCTTATAGCTACCCCAGATCCCCTTCTATAGCTGAATCTATCTATCTATCTATATGCTCAGGCCCAATCCCCATTTTGGGGGTAGCCGACTCAAGACAGAGCAAGAACAGGGAAAACACAAAAACAACATAAAACAAAAAATAAACACTGATAAAAAACACAAACTCACACACATCCAGGTCACCCAGGAGAAGACCCAGAGACCAGGGTTACCAAGGTCGCTCCAGCACTCCCCCGGCCCCTGACCACCCGGAGAGGTTCCGATCTCGGCAGGCAGACATGCAGCGGAGCCAAAGCCACAAGCCCTCCCACCACACTTCCAGGCACACCCTTCATATTAATCGTCTCCCCGGGCCAGGCGCCTGATGGACTATTATCTAGTCCAACTTAAGCCCGACCCCTTACTCCAAATGACCACGTGTTCACTCAACTATTCACAAGCATTCTCCATTCACTCCTGTCCACCACCACTTCCCCTGCCTGATCTATAGTCATTCCTCTATCATCCAAAGCTTTTCTTACACAGTCTCTCCATCTCAATGGGGTCTTCCTGCCCTTCTATCTCCCCTTGTACCTGACTCACATATTATCTTTGTAAGCCTTTCATCTCCCATTCTTTCAACATGACCATACCAGCTCAGCACCCTTCTGTCCACTCTGGCTGACAAATGTTCCTGCTGCCCCACTCTCCTACGTATCTCTTCATTCCTCAATCTGTCTCTACGAGTAACTCCACACATACTCCTCAAGCAGCTCATCTCCATCACATCCAGCCCTCTTTTCTCCTTTTTCTTCAGAGCCCATGTCTCAGCCCCATACATCACTGTTGGCACAACAATTCCTTGATATAGTGCACTTTTTACTTTCACTCCGAGATTTCTCGTCTTCCACATACTTTCCATTGCTCCGAAAACCTTCCTTCCTTCACACACTCTCTGTTTTACCTCCACTCCTGCTTATCGTTCCTCCTAGATATTTAAAACACTCTACTTGTTCCAATATTTCCCCATCCAGCCTCACATCTAGATTCACCCTATTCAGCTGAATGAAATCGTCAAATCGTTGCCAGAATATAACGTTATTAAGAGGACGTCGCCGTACGGTACAGTATGGGTCAAACATAGTAGGTCTATACTGTACTAAAAATACATACTGACATCAGAATAAAACCTGTAAAAAAAAAAAAAAAATGAAACGAATATGAATAAGGCAGAATTTTGGAATCGGTGAAAAACAGAAGAGGAGTAATTCGATAAATGAAGAGAGCAGGCAGAAGGCATATTAACTACTGTAAACTTAGGGGGAGATGGACCGTTTTTCTAGCCTCCCTTCTTCCTCATGCTTAGCCCCCATTAGTTTCCAGATTTTAAGATGTTCGCCCCGTTAGTTTGGCGATTTAAGACCTTTCGACCCATTTTTTTGTCAATCTTAAGACCTTTCGTGCCCTTTAGGTGTCGATTTTTTTTTTTCCTGGCAGGGCGATGGCGTGCCTGTAATTGTGGAGGAACCGGCCCTAGGCCGCGAAATTTTTCTACCAAAAAAATGTACAAAATAATCTCGTAGGGGATGTTTTTCTAATCTTAATGGAGGTCTAGCGAGGAAATCCAAAAATAAATAAATAAATAAATATATAGACCAAAAACCAAGCACTATCCCCTTAACCCAAAGGAAACCTAAGCCACAGAAAAACTAACCCAAATAAAAGCTAAGCCAAATAAAGCCTAACCCTCCTTTGGCTTCGGTAGAGGGCGGAGGAAGAGAGAAGAAATACAGGACAACGTAGGAGAGGAGAAGAGGAAGGGTGGACAATGGGAGGAGGAAGAGCTAAGAGGGGAATAATTCAGGGGTAAGAGGAGGAGGAGGAGGAGGAGGTAGGAAGAATAAGGAAGAGGCGTAGGGGATGATAAACATGCCCCCGTATAGCATAACCAGTGAGAGAGAGAGGGGGAGGGAGGGAGGGAGAGAGGCAAAAGTGGCGTGCGGCTGGAGATGTAAATAGTCGGAGCCGTATGTAGAGTCCAGTCCAACTCCATTACAGTGAACGCCATCTTGTTTCCCTAGTAAAGTGATCCTTTACGTATTTCAAGGAATATATACCACTTAAGCCTTCCATACATTTGTGAACTATCGTGTTTCTTATGTTATAAAAATGGTAAATGTAAATGAAACTTTAAATATCCTACAGAAAAACCTACAAAATATAGTTACAGGTGTACAAAATGGTGGTTATAAAAAGCAAGGAAGCGAAAATTCTCCCTCTTTGACGGCGCCGTGAAGAGTGGGAACAGGAAGCCCTCTTGTGATTGGTCCAGGAACTTCAGCCAATCGTGGAGCTCGCTGGCTACACTCTGCTGCCTGACGTATGATGTTTCGCCGTTATTGTTCTTTTTACTGAGACAAAGTTCTAGTGGTTTAACCTTTTGACTTCAAGAGATCCTTTCAAAAGCCGGGGGTGTCGCAAGTGCCATTTTAGTAGAGGAGTGCATCAGAGCCAGGAAATCCGCTAGATATATTCATGTAATTTTGAGATTTGTGCATCTTTACTCTTGAGCTTTCGAGGATCATGAAGTGTTTTGAGTTATTCTGGCTATTGCTAGACGATTTCATTGAGTCAAGGAGGGATCTGCGTAATACCATGATGAGTTAGCTAGCGATTTTTACTTTGTTTATATTGATTGGGATATATTCGGTGTTATTTAGTATTTAAGAAATGTATTGTAATGATGACTTAGAGGGTGATGTTCAGTATGTTTCATCAATGTAATTAATTGGGATATATTTTGTATTATCAAGCATATAAACATTTAATGCCATGATGAATTTTAGTCTGTTGTATTAACTAATTTGCATATATGTTGTGGCATATGGATGTACAAAAATTAATGGATTGAGGATTTATATTAGTTTGTTTAGTTTTGTGTATTAATTAACTTGCATATAATATTTTACACGGATAGTCATAATGGAAGAACTTGTATATATATCAAGGGGAGGCAGACCGTTTTTATGGACCCCCTTCTCCCTAATGTTTAGCCCCACTAGTTTTGAGATTATAAGACGTTCGGCCCATTAGTTTGGCGCTTTTAACACCTTTCGCCCATTTTCGTTGTCAATTTTAAGACCTTTCGTGCCATTTAGGTGTCGATTATTTCCCGGTGAGCCTGCAATTTTAACATTTTTCTACTGAAAAATGTACAAATTTATCTTGAAGTGGGGGGGGGGGGGTCCTAGGGGATGTTTTTCTAGGCTTGATGGAGGTCTAGGGAGGAAACTAAAATAATATATGAATTAATAGACCAAACAAACGGCCAGTTTCCCCTTAAGTTAGAAGGTGACTTATACTTTGTGTTCATAAATTAACTTGCCCGTATTCTGTAGTTATATACGGATGTTAATTAACTTGCCCATATTCTGTAGTTATATACGGATGTTAATTAACTTGCCCATATTCTGTAGTTATATACGGATGTTAATTAACTTGCCCGTGTTCTGTAGTTATACGGATGTTAATTAACTTGCCCATATTCTGTAGTTATATACGGATGTTAATTAACTTGCCCGTGTTCTGTAGTTATATACGGATGTTAATTAACTTGCCCATATTCTGTAGTTATATACGGATGTTAATTAACTTGCCCATATTCTGTAGTTATATACGGATGTTAATTAACTTGCCCGTGTTCTGTAGTTATATACGGATGTTAATTAACTTGCCCATATTCTGTAGTTATATACGGATGTTAATTAACTTGCCCATATTCTGTAGTTATATACGGATGTTAATTAACTTGCCCGTGTTCTGTATACGGATGTTAATTAACTTGCCCATATTCTGTAGTTATATACGGATGTTAATTAACTTGCCCATATTCTGTAGTTATATACGGATGTTAATTAACTTGCCTTCTGTAGTATACGGATGTTAATTAACTTGCCCGTGTTCTGTAGTTATATACGGATGTTAATTAACTTGCCCATATTCTGTAGTTATATACGGATGTTAATTAACTTGCCCGTGTTCTGTAGTTATATACGGATGTTAATTAACTTGCCCATATTCTGTAGTTATATACGGATGTTAATTAACTTGCCCATATTCTGTAGTTATATACGGATGTTAATTAACTTGCCCATATTCTGTAGTTATATACGGATGTTAATTAACTTGCCCATATTCTGTAGTTATATACGGATGTTAATTAACTTGCCCATATTCTGTAGTTATATACGGATGTTAATTAACTTGCCCGTGTTCTGTAGTTATATACGGATGTTAATTAACTTGCCCATATTCTGTAGTTATATACGGATGTTAATTAACTTGCCCGTGTTCTGTAGTTATATACGGATGTTAATTAATACTGGAAGGACTTGTAGGTTAAGGGGACCCACCTCGCTTCTTTCTCTTTCTCTCCCTCTCTCTTTGGCTTGTATCCAATCGGCCCCATTCAGCTTAATGTTTTAAGACGTTTACCCCCATCCAGGTGTTAATATATTCCTGGTGAGCGGCAGCGAGCCAGCATATATATATTTTTGTTTTGACAGCAAGCTAAATTTGTAAATTTTTCGATAGAAAAATGTCTCCGGCGAAGCCGGATTTCACCATACAATGCTGGCTCACGAAATCGACACCTGGATGGGGATAAACGTCTTAGAACAGTTGGCTAAATGGGGCCGAATGGATACAAGCCAGAGAAAGAGAACAGGAGAGAAAGAGCAAAAAAGCCGGGTCCCGCCTTAAGTGATAGACAGTTTTATTGCCGCCTTTTACTCCATTAATTAATTAATACGGTGGGTACTGTACATTAATTAATACGGTGGGTACTGTACATTAATTAATACGGTGGGTACTGTACATTAATTAATACGGTGGGTACTGTACATTAATTATACGGTGGGGGTACTGTACATTAATTAATACGGTGGGTTTACTGTACATTAATTAATACGGTGGGTACCTGTACATTAATTAATACGTTGGGGTACTGTACATTAATTAATACGGTGGGTACTGTACATTAATTAATACGGTGGGTACTGTACATTAATTAATACGGTGGGTACTGTACATTAATTAATACGGTGGGTACTGTACATTAATTAATACGGTGGGTACTGTACATTAATTAATACGGTGGGTACTGTACATTAATTAATACGGTGGGTACTGTACATTTGATATTACTAAGGCTAATAATGGCTAGGAGGCACGTGTAAATAATTATTGTTTTAATTTCAACATTATTTATTAACTCACTCTCAATCTCTCTCTCTCTCTCTCTCTATATATATATATATATATATATATATATATATAAAATCCATCTATCTCCTGTATTCCAAAGTATAAATATGATTAAGAATAACCACAGGATAATATAATGAAAACATGTGTGTTTAGACCGTAGACTTGTTGTAGAAAGCCGTAGTCAAATTCAAAACAAAAAATACTGTATAACGATGCGAAGGGGCCTTATTTTCTTACTGTAAAGGCAGAGAAAGTAGATAGGGTAGGCTAGAACCATTAAACAATATAATAATAACAATAATAACAATAACATAATAATGCCATAAACCGTACGGGGAAATAGGACTTAGATAAGGCTAGTTCAGTCTAGCCGAGTGTACCCCGTTTTCTTTGCCTCCCGTTTTCTTTGTCTCTCGTTTTCTTTGTGTCCCGTTTGCTATGAGACCTAGATGTGCAAGAGCCAGTGATGAATACACTTTTTATTTTCAAATTCGGCTTAATTTTAATTGATCAACTGATAAAAATGGAAATAAACAGAGAAAGAAAACGAAACAAAGGAAGACAGATTATGACAGAAGAAGAAGACGACGAAGAAGAACTAACATGAGGAAAAAGATATTATTACGAATCTACTTAAACCATTCAGTACCGGTGCCGTCCTTCGAACTTTATTCTGGATACTATTAGACGATTTTGTTCAGTTTCAAAATGACCTTCTCTAACAGTTAACAGACTTCGAACTATCTCACTAAACCTTTTTCACTACCACAGATCCTTCTTAAACTGCACAAAATCGTCTAAATATAGCTAGAGTACAATTAAAAAGACGCGTCGCCGTTACGGAATGGGTTAACCCCATCTGTACCGGCGACGTCATCTAAACTGTATTCTAGCTGTATTTAAGCGATATTGTGCAGCTTAAGAAGGATCTGTGGTAGTTAAAAGGGTTTAATTGAGATAGTTCGAAGCCTATTTATTGCTGGAGGCCCTTTTTAAACTGGCCAAAATCGGCTAAATATAGGTAGAGTACAATTTAACAGACGCGTCGCCGGTACGGAGGGAGGTTAATCAACGGGTACACTCGGCTGCCTGAGTTTACACCCACTGTAGTTAGGTTAGATGTTGGAATAAATAAATAATACAAACTATACAACCGTGCTCATGTTCTATCCATATAAATACCTATAGCCTATAAACCATTATATATATATATATATATATATATATATATATATATATATATATATATATATATATATATATATGTTAACCCAGTGATGACTTAACCCCTTCAGTACCGGTGTCGTCCCTTTAACTTGATTATGGCTACTATTAGATGATTTCATTCAGTTCATAATGGGCCTCCAGCAATTAACAGGCTTTAAACTAGCTCATTTCAGCCTTCTTACTACCAAACATCCTTCTTATATTGCACAACATCTTCATAATACAACTAATATATAATGAATAAGACGTTGCCGGCACGCAAGGGGTTAATGGACCCTTTCAGTACCTTGGTCGTCCTTTTAGCTTTATTCTGGCTACTATTAGATCATTGTATGTAGCTTAAAAATAGGCCTCCAGCAATTAACAAGCTTGGATGATCTCACTCAATCCTTTCTACTACCACAGAGCCTTCTTAAGCTGCACACAATCGTCTAAATATAACCAGAATACAATATTAAAAAACGTCGTCGGTACAGAAAGGGTTAACAAAAGGGGGACATAATATGATCAACAAACTTATTATATTTATTTGTTACTTACTGTATATGCTGATGTTATGGGGAAATTTCCAATTGAGGGATTTTTCCTGGACACCTTTCTCCCTCATGTTTTTTTCTAAAGACGTTCCGCCTCCATTAGTTTGGCAATGTTAAGAACTGTCGCCCTATTTCTGTTAATTTTAAGAACTTTCGTGCCATTTAGATGACGATTTTTTCCTGGCGAGCGATAGCTACCCTGTAATTTAAGAGGAACCGGCCTTTGGCCGGGAAAATTTTCTACCGAAAAATGTACAAATTTATCTAGAAAGGGGGGTCAAGGGGGTGTAATTTTAAGCTTGAAGGAGGTCTAGGTAACAAACCAAAAACCCTTCCCTTAAGTCAATGCGTATACTCTATAATACTAATGCTACTCTTAACCCTCTCAAGATCCGATTACGCATGCCTTTCTTGTGTTCTGGCTACTATTAGACGATTTTGTTCAGTTTAGGAAGGGTATATGGAAGTCAGAGGGTTACTTAAGATGGTCTTTACCCATACCATCCCCACAGATCCTTCCTCAACTGCATACAATCGCCTAATGCTAGCCAGAGTAGTGTCAAAATGCGCCATCATGTTCAAAGGGCTAAATTTGGAAGCCATACACGACCAAAAAAAAAAAAAAAAAAAAAAAAAAAAAAAAAAAACACACACACACACTCGCCACAATTGACCACTTGCGAGATTCAGGCTACAAGGAAGTTGGAGCCGCAGACATCGATATCAAACAGAAATGTAATACTGGATGTAGTAATCTTATGGTTAGAAAATAGTGAATCTGATTGTATGGATTTATAGATGCACTACAACCGTAATTAAGTTGGTAATTCTGTTACATATCGATGCCTAAAGCTCCAACTTCCTTATGGTCTGAAACTCGCAAGTGGTCAAGCTTAAAATTACACCCCCTAGACCCCCTCTCAAGATAAACGTGTACATTTTTTCGGTAGAAAATTGTCCCGGCCGAAGGCCGATTCCCCCTAAATTTACAGGCTCACTATCGCTCGCCAGGAAAAATCGACACCTAAATGGCACGAAAGGTCTTAATATTGACAAAGAAATGGGGCGAAAGGTATCAAGGTATAAAAATCTCAAATCTAATGGGGTTAAACATGAGGGGGAAGGGGGTCCAGAAAAACGAACCATCGCCCCTTAGTTACATTATATAATACTCTCTGACCTCAACAACGTGTGTGTGTGTGTGTGTGTGTGTGTGTGTGTGAGCCAACACACATCTCTCGCTAGAAACGTCCATAGAACACCAATAACAAACAACAAATTCTTACCCCCATCTAATGCAGGTATCACACGAGAGCTTTTATAGTCAACATTCGATGATCAACATTTTCCTGGCAACATTTCTGGAATATTGTACACTGGTATGGGAACTAGAATGATGATAGATGAATTTATAGGTGACCGAATTATTATAAATGTTAACCTCATAAGCTGCCAGACCAGTGTTGAGGATACATTGTGAGGGAAAACGTGCTCGTGTGATACCGGCTTAACACACTCTCTCTCTCTCTCTCTCTCTCTGGGGAGGAAATGTTCAGCGAGAGATGTGTTCACCGTGACTCTTAGCTAATATGAACAACAATGAGAGAACGAGAGGCGAGAGAACAATAGCGAACACAAAATAGGGCAAAGAAATGAGCGCTTTGTTTACATGTGTGTGTGTGTGTGTGTGGAACGTATAGCCTCGGGGGTTGCCAGACGTACGATAAGATGGGCGCCGGAATACAATTACAGATACGTCGACGGTACAGAAGGGGTTAAGGAGTACGGTTGAAGTCTTTGAAGATTGTGACGCACTTTGACTATATTCTGACTATCATTAGACGATTTTATACAGCTTAAGATGTGGGTGCCGTACGAGATGTTGGTGTATCCCTGTTTATGTTGCCTTTATATTCAGCCATTTTCTTTCGCTTTCCTCAGAGTCGTTTTCGTAAACATGTTGTAAATCGAATATTAAATTATGTATGAGGAACTTGGTGGTAATCCCTTCTGTACCGACGACGTTTTTTCAATTATACTCTTGGTATATTTAGACGATTTCGCGCAGTTTAAGAAGAATCTGTGGTCGTTTAAAAGGGTTACGTGAGATAGTTCAGAGCTTGTTAATTGCTGGAGGCCCTTCGTAAACTGAATATAGCCGTCTCATAGTAGCCAGATTCATATAATTAAAAAGACGTCACCGGCACAGTCGGTGTTAAAGGGGGTAGTGCTTGGTTTTTGGTCTATGTATTGATCAATTTATATATTTTTGAGTTTCCTCGCTAGACTTCAATCAAGCTTAAAACAGGACCCCTTAGACCCCCTTTCAAGATAAATGTGTAAATTTGTCGATAGAAAAATGTCGGGGCCAAAGGTTTCTTCTAAAATTAAGAAAGTTAAAAGTTAATTGTGACTGATAAGCACCAATAAAATGTCTGTCTTTAAACAGTACATAATATTCATTTTATTACCATTATATACTTAAGAAAATTAATATAGTTTCGTAAGATCTGAAGCCAAGTTAAGGGGAGAAAGGCCGTTTTGCGGGCCCCCCTTCTTCCTCATGTTTAGCCCCATTTGTTTTCAGATTATATGACGTTCGGCTCATTAGTTGGGCGATTTTAAGACCTTTCGCACCATTTCTTTGTCAATATTAAGACTTTTCGTGTCATTTAGGTGTCAATTTTTTCCTGGCGAGCGATAGCGAGCCTGTAATTTAAGAGGAACCGGCCTTCGGCCGGAACATTTTTCTACCGAAAAATGTACAAATATATCTTGAAGGAAGGTCAATGGGGGATTAATGGAGGTCAAGGGAGGAAACTAATCAAATAATAAAAAGATTAAAAAATAAACAAATAAATACGCCCATCCCCCTTCAACGACTGAATAATGGCTTGGTATTGGCACTGTTTCCTTCCCTCTAATACCTTATAATCGAGCCCCCCCCCCCCCCCTCTCCGATGATAAATAAATAACAATGATGATAATAATGATGATGTGAATGTTCATACAAAGCCACCACAGCATATCAGAACAGTGTGGTAGCCATGTTAATTAATATAGGTGTTGCCTGTGTCTTTGTTAATAAAAAGAAAGGGAAATGGATGAGTGTGTTAAGGAGTTTGATTTCTGCCTTAATTGGTGCTATGTTAGGGTAGGTGACGTTGGGAGGAATATTTAGTGTGTGTGTGTGAGAAAGAGAGAGATATAGATAGATAGAGAGAGGTAGATATGTAGACGGACACATATCTATCTATCTATCTATATATATAAACAAATTGGCGAGTAAAACGGTGGTCTATTATTCTTTAAGAGGGGATTTCCACTTGAGGGACTTTTTTCTTGACCCATTTCTCCCTCATGTCTAGCCCTATTGCTTTTGAGATTTTAAGACGCTTGCCCCATTAGTTTGGCGATTTTAAGAACCCTCGCTCCATTTATGTCAATTTTAAGACTGCCATTTAGGTGTCGATTTTTTCCTGGCGAGCGATAGCGAGCCTGTAATTTAAGAGGAACCGGCCTTCGGCCGTGACATTTTTCTACCGAAAAATGTATAAATTTATCTTGAAAGGGGGTCTAGGGGGAGTAATTTTAAGTTTGATGGAAGTCTAGGGAATCAACTAAAAACCTCCCCTTAAGTAATATGAATCCCAAAGGAGTATATAATAATGTGTGGTACAGTAAAACTTAATAAATATATAAAGTACTAATGAATAGACCAACACACACATATATCGCTCACCTTCCCAACCTGTCCCCCCCCCCCCCCACCGCCCGCCCCCCAACATCCTCTGTTCATGAGGTATGTATAACCAATAGTTTTGAACGGTTGCTAGGTAGAAGGCTGGAGTTGTTGTTGTTGTTGTTGTTGTTGTTGTTGTTGTTGTTGTTGTTGTTCGGAAGTTTGGATTTTGATTAACTGTGAGCATATCCTAGGTTCGAATCCTGGGCGTACCGCTTGTATTCCTTGACTTTCTTTGTTTTCAATAATTAGGTTCGTTTGTAAGTTAACTGGTGGGTTAGTGATATTACGAGATTGTTCTAAGTAACTGTCAATGAATATATACGGACTAGACGGACGCCAACTTACAAACATAACATATATATACGGTACAAGTTAATATTATATAACATATATATACGGTACAAGTTAATATTATATAGAGATGTAGCGTGTTCGGTCCATTAACATCATCATAAACACAACCTGAACTGGAGTTACTGCGAGTTGCATGTTCCAAAGTGTTCAAACTGTGATATTCGGCATACACTCTGTTACATATAGCATAATATTGCAATATATACAGTATATATATATATATATATATATATATATATATATATATATAATAAATATATATATATATATATATATATATATATATATATATATATATATATATATATATATATATATATATATAATTATATACCGGTATATATATATATATAATTATATACCGGTATATATATATATATATATATAACTTCAGTGCGGATAACATATTTTTTCATTGCATTTGGGCTCATTGTACTTTTTTTCAGATTAGAAAATACATCTCATAGTCGAAGCTCAAAACTACCTTTGAAAACTAGTTCAAAACCATTATGCCTTGATTTATTGCTTGCTGGCTAACATGAAGGGGAGATTTCCACTTGAGGGATTTTTTCTTCTTGACCCCTTTCTCCCTCATGGTTAGCCCCATTGCTTTTGATATTTGAAGACGTTCGCCCCATTAGTTTGGCGATTTCAAGAACTTTCACCCCATTTCTGTCAATTTTAAGACTGCCATTTAGGTGTCGATTTTTTCCTGGCGAGCGATAGCGAGCCTGTAATTTAAGAGGAACCGGCCTTCGGCCGGGACATTTTTCTACCGAAAAATTTAAAAATTTATCTTGAAAGGGGTTCTAGGGGCTGTAATGTTAAGCTTGATGGAGGTCTAGCGAACTAACTAAAAACCTCCCCTTAAGGAGGGATGGGAGTATTTATTGGCTTATTGTGTTATCCTTATATCATTGTTTAGTTTCCTTGCTAGACCTCCATCAAGCTGTAAAAAGATACATTTGTAAATTTTTCAGTAGAAAAAACCCGGTTGCTCTTAAAATTACAGGCTCGCTTTCGCTCGCCAGGAAAACCAAAAAAAGTGACACCTAAATTGCACGAAAGGTCTTAAAGGGCATAACGTCTTAAAATCGACAAACTAATGGGGGCAAACGTCTTAAAATCTAAAAACGAATGCGGATAAGCATGAGGAAGAAAGGGAACCAGAAAAAAGGCCCATCTCCCCTTATGACAACAAAGTACGTACAGGTTTTTAGTTGATTCCCTAGATACTTCCATCAAGCTTAAAATTACTCCCCCTAGACTCCCTTTCAAGATAAATTTGTACATTTTTCGGTAAAAAAAAATCCCGGCCGAAGGCCGGTTCCCCTTAAATTACAGGCTCGCTATCGCTTGCCAGGAAAAAATCGACACCTAAATGGCACGAATGGTCTTAAAATTGACAGAAATGGGGCGAAGGTTCTTAAAATCGCCAAACTAATGGGGCAAGCGTCTTAAAATCTCAAAAGCAATGGGGCTAAACATGAGGGAGAAAGGGGTCCAGAACAAAAAAAGTGGAAATCTCCCCTTAAACCCTCTTACGCCGACCAAGTACAGTAAAGCGTATCCCATGCCCGGTAATCGCTCGCCAAATATATACCGCGTAATCCGGACTCGTAGCCTACATGCATATTCAGAACAGCCTTTAAGGGGGGAGGTTTTGGGGGGGGGGGGTTTTCTGGACCCCCTTCTCGCTTATATTTAGCCCCATTAGTGTTGAGATTTGAAGACGTTCACCCCCCATTAGTTTGGCGATTTTAAGACCTTTCACCCCATTTATGTGTCAATTTTAAGATCTTTCGTGCCATTTAGGTGTCGTTTTTTTCCTAGCGAGCGATAGTGAACCTGCAATTTAGGAGGAAACCGCCTTCGACCGGGGCATATTTCTCCCGAAAAAATCTATAGATTAATCATTGGATTAAGTCTTGGAGGTATTTATAAAGCTTGATAGAGGTCTAGGAAGCCAACTAAAAACCTCCCCTTATACATAGAGCACCAAGAGTGAAAGTCGCGTACCTCTCCTGAAAGAATTAAGGAGAGATTCTTAGTTTCCTTTCCTAGACCTATATCAAGCTTCAAAACAATACCTCCAAGACCCCCCATCGAGATAAATGTGTACATTTTTCGGCAGAAAAATATCTTGGCTGAAGGCCGATTCCTCTAAAATTACAGGCTCGCTCTCGCTCGTCAGGAAAAAATCGACACCCACAGGGCACGAAAAGTCTGAAAACATTGACAGAAATGGGGCAAAAGGTCTTCAAATCGACAAACTAATGGGGGCAAATGAGGAAGAAAGGGGACCAGAAAGACGGCCCATCTCCCCCTAACCCTCTGACTATCATATCCGACACCACCACCTTCATAACCCAGGACAGAGCCACCACTGAAACCACCGCCTCTCCCACACCACCCAGGAGACTCATTGGCTTCGTAGGGGCCATCTCCCGTGACCTAGGGGGGCGCAGGAGACTCATTGGCTTCGTAGGGGCCATCTCCCGTGACCTAGGGGGGCGCAGGAGACTCATTGGCTTCGTAGGGGCCATCTCCCGTGACCTAGGGAGGCGCAGGAGACTCATTGGCTTCGTAGGGGCCATCTCCCGTGACCTAGAGGGGGCGCAGGAGACTCATTGGCTTCGTAGGGGCCATCTCCCGTGACCTAGAGGGGGCGCAGGAGACTCATTGGCTTCGTAGGGGCCATCTCCCGTGACCTAGGGGGGAGCAGGAGACTCATTGGCTTCGTAGGGGCCATCTCCCGTGACCTAGGGGGGCGCAGGAGACTCATTGGCTTCGTAGGGGCCATCTCCCGTGACCTAGGGGGGGCGCAGGAGACTCATTGGCTTCGTAGGGGCCATCTCCCGTGACCTAGGGGGGCGCAGAGACAACTCGGCCCGTTCCTTGTCCCACGATTTCGTCCAATACAATGAATAACCCGAACCAGATTAATGGGAGATATCGACTTGAGGGATTTTTTTCTGGACCCCTTTCTCCCTTATGTTTAGCCCCATTGCTTTTGAGATTTTAAGACAGGTGCCCCATTAGTTTGGCGATTTTAAGAACTTTCGCCCCATTTACGTCAATTTTAAGACCTTTCGTGCAATTTAGGTGTCGATTTTATCCTGGCGAGCGATAGCGAGCCTGTAATTTAAGAGGAATCGGCTTTCAGCCGGGACATTTTTCTACCGAAAAATGTACAAATTTATCTTGAAAGGGGCTCAAGGGGGTGTAATCTTAAGCTTGATGGAGGTCTAGGAACCAAACTAAATACCTCCCCTTAACCCTTCAGTACCGGTCACATCCTTTTCCTCATATTCTGGCACCTATTAGACGATTTCATTCGGTGGCCGGTCAACTCAACCAGTAGACCATTTCAACCAGTAGCTCTCAACCAGTACCAAATCAACCAATAAGGCTAGGCTAGGTTAGGTTAGGTTAGGTTAGGTTAGATTAGGTTAGGTTAGATTAGATTAGATTAGATTAGATTAGATTAGATTAGGGTAGGTTAGGTTAGGTTAGGTTAGGTTAGGTTAGGTTAGGTTAGGTTAGGTTAGTACTATATTTTGGCACTGGTTTGGTTGGTCAGGGTTAATTTGGCACTGGTTGAGAGCTACTGGCTGAAATGGTCTACTGGTTGAGATGACATGGAACCATTTTATTCAGCTTAGGAAGGACCTATGGCAATAACCCTTTTAAGGGGAGATTTCCACTTGAGGGATTTTTGTCTTGACTCCTTTCTCCCTCATGTTTAGCCCCATTGTTTTCTAATCTTAAGACGTTTGCCCCATTATTTTTACGATTTTAAGAACTTTCAACCCATTTCTGTCAATTTTAAGACCTTTCGTGCCTATTAGGTGTCGATTTTATCCTGGCGAGCGATAGCGAGCCTGTAATTGAAGAGGAACCGGCTTTCAGCCGGGACAGTTTTCTACCGAAAAATGTACAAATTTATCTTGAAAGGGGCTCAAGGGGGTGACATTTTAAGATTGCTGGAGGAGTAGGAAACAAACTAGAAACCTCCCCTTAACTACCACAGATTCTTCCTAAGCTGCTGCATACTATCGCGTGTCAATATAGCTAGACTAATACGCAACACACGCGTCGCTGGTACGCAAGAGGGGTTAAGATAACTGAAAACCTTATATCAATGGCACCGATTATCAACCTATTATTAGTATCACCACCACAATAACAATCAACATTCATAATACCCCCCCCCCCCCCCCAATGAAGGACAATAATTTCCGACGGATTATTATTCTCGGGTGATCCAGGAGCAGCAGCAGCCCCCCCCCCCCCTCCCTCCCTCCCCATGTTGAATTATACACGCTTTCACATTAAGGGGGGAGGTCACCAGCTTTTTTTTACTCTTTCTCTCCTTTTCTCTAGCTTGTATCCATGCGGCCCCATTCAGCCAACTGTTTTAAGACGTTTATCCCCATCCAGGTGTCGATTTCTTCCTGGCGAGCGATAGCGAGCCAGCATTGTATGGAGAAATCCGGCTTCGCCGGCGAAATTTTTCTATCGAAAAATGTAAAAATTTAGCTTACTGTCAAAACAAAAATACATTTATGCTGGCTCGCTACCGCTCGCCAGGAAAATATTGACACCAGGATGGGGTAAAAGTCTTAAAACAGTAGGCTGAATGGGGCCGAATGGATACAAGCCAAAGAGAGAGGGAGAGAAAGAGAAACAAAGCTAGGTGGGCTCCCTTAATAACATTCATCTCTCACGCCCGCCCTTCATCACACTGGCTTGTTGGCTGGCTGGCTTGTTCTGGTGCTGGCTTGCTTGCTCTGGTGTTGGCTTGCTTGCTGGCTTGCTTGCTCTGGTGTTGGCTTGCTTGCTGGCTTGCTTGCTCTGGTGTTGGCTTGCTTGCTGGCTTGCTTGCTCTGGTGTTGGCTTGCTTGCTGGCTTGCTTGCTGACTTGCTTGCTCTGGTGTTGGCTTGCTTGATGGCTTGCTGGCTTGCTTGTTCTGCTTGCTGGCTTGCTTTCTCTGGTGTTGGCTTGCTGGCTTGCTTGCTTGCTTTCTCTGGTGTTGGCTTGCTGGCTTGCTTGCTGGTTTGCTCGCTCGGCTGTTTATAGGATGCTTGGAATATGCATGTGGGTGGCTAAGTTCGGCTTGGCGTGTGTTTGCGATCGATTGTCGGTACTGAATATGATTGGCTTGTCCGCGTTGACACTCTTGGATGGTTTACTTAGCGATTGACGGTCCTGAATATGTTACACTTGTCCTCGTTGAGACCGTATTCGCGATGATTTTTGTGATATAAAGGCTGTTTTGAGAATGTATGTGAGTGTGTGTGTGAGGGTAAGTTCTCTTTGGTGGTTTATTGAGTGATTGGTTGAGAGCGTATTCGTGATTTTTTTGATATAAAGGCTGTTTTGATTGTGTATGTGAGGGTAAGTTCTCTTTGGTGGTTTATTTAGTCATTTGCTGAGAGCGTATTCATGATTTTGTGTTATTAGGTGAAGGTATTGAGGGATATATAGCCTTTACAACGGCACCTCGTACCTACTTTCTACTTTTCTTATTATTTTTTGTTTGTTTTCCTGAAGAGTGTAGAGAGGGGAGAAGGGGTGTTGGAGAGGGAGGAAGCTGTTGGAGTGGCTTTGTTATGTGTGTGAGGGTAAGTTAGGCTTGGACTCCGTTTGCGATTGGCGGTACTTGATAAGACTCTGTTCGACGGTATATGGTGTTTAAGGGGTGTGTCACCGTTTTTTTTTGTTTTTTATCTTTCTCTCCTTTTCTCTCTTTCCCTGGCTTGTATCCATTCGGCCCCATTCAGCCAACTGTTTTAAGACGTTTATCCCAATCCAGGTGTCGATTTCTTCCTGGAGAGCGATAGCGAGCCAGCTTTGTATGGAGAAATTCGGCTTCGCCGGAGATATTTTTCTATCGAAAAATGTACAAATTTAGCTTGCTGTCAAAACAAAAATATATATGCTGGCTCGCTACCGCTCGCCAGGAAAATATTGACACCTGGATGGGGGTAAACGTCCTAAAACAGTAGGCTGAATGGGGCCGAATGGATACAAGCCAAAGAGAGAGGGAGAGAAAGAGAAAAAAAAAAAGCGAGGTGGGCTCCCTTAAGGGGGAAGTGTAGTCACCAATTTGACGTATAAAACAATCGCTTAATGGCTATGTTATGTTCTATATTTGCTGTGTACAATCCTGACTGTCTTTGTTTGATCGTTTACTGTTTTTACTTATTGTATTTATTGATTGCATTTGTTGATGCTTGTATTTATTTTTCTTATTCACTCCTAACTAGCTAACCAAAACAATTAGCCTACAAAGATGCAATTTCGATACGGCACTACTGAAAAGACCCACCTTCAAACACTCTATGCACAAACGCATTTCAAACAAAAATAACTTAGGCCTCTTGTGGTCTAAATTAGTAAGTAAAATGCCCCCCCCCCACCCTCACAAAAGCTCATACACGATACCGAAACTAATATAATAATTTTGCGCCGCTGAATTGCCGAAAAAAAGGAATCACCGCAAGCTCCACTTATGGCGGGAAAAAAATGTAAACAAGGGGACAAGTGAGCATCAACTTGCGCGCCAATTACGGGGGCCATGGAAGAAAACGGGATAGAGACCTTGTAGTAACGGAGATTGGCCTACCTACCTCCGCCATATTGGTACCCTTGGTGTCATTAATTAGAGACCCTATAGTAACAGATGGGCCAACCTCCGCCATATTGGCACCCTTGGTGTCATTAATTAGAGACCTTGTAGTAGCGGCGATCGGTCAACCAAACTCCGCCACATTGGTACCCTTGGTGTGATTAACTACTCATTACTCTCAAATATGTCCACGCACTTACGGGGAGATGGGCGTATTTATTTGATAATTTACTTATCTTTTTATTATTTTATTAGTTTTATCGGAAAATGTACAAATTTAGCCTGCTGTGATTTTTTTTTTTTTTTTTAAACATGCTGCCTAGCTACCGCTCGCTAGGAAGAAATTGACACCAGGATGGGGATTAACGTCTTAAAACAGTAGGCTGGATGGGGCCGAATGGATACAACCCAGAGAGAGAGAGAGAGAGAGAGAGGGAGAGACAGAGAGAGGGAAAAAAAAAACGAGGTGGGCCCCCTTAATTACGGCACCAAAATGTCGTTCGAGGTAAACGATGTCCCGAACTACAAAATCGCTCATCTCTCAGAATTCGCTTTTATTCGCGGTTTATTTTTCGCGCGATTCACGGCAGAGTACTGGAAAATATGAGATTTATGTGATATCTTTAATAGCGTGTTGATGAAGGGGAGCACTAATGGCCGGAATCAGTTGCTGGAAGTGCTGTTTTGATGTCGAGACTCCCTTACTAATTTTTTTTCTTTCAGATGACTCTCTAATGTTTTTCTAAATTCTTATTTTGATGTAATATAGTTTAAAGGTGGTGGCTCATGGGTTGAGGTAAACATGGAAAAATAATCGTCACCCTGCATATAATTATCTTGTAAAATGCAATATCACTGAAATAATTATTAACAATGGTATAAAGGATTTTGCGGATCGTCTATACCGGGCCTGTGACGTCATAGTGACGTCACACCAGTATCCTTAGCCTAGACTGGATGGTGGACTTACACTCTTGTGACGTCACAGGCCCGGTAGAGACGATCCACAAAATCCTTTATACCATTGTTAATAATTATTTCAGTGCCATTGTATTTTGCAAGATAATTATGTACAGCTTGGCGATTATCATTCCATGTTTATCTCAACCCATGAGCCCCCACCTTTAACACCATCAGTAGAGCTAGAGCCATTCTTATGTTATTATGGTTACGTTATACGACATTATTCAGTTTAGTAAAGACGTGTAATAGTTAAAGTAGGGTTCTGAGTTAGCTATAAAGTGTGGAGAAGTATAATAGCTTTATTTTATGAGCCAAAAGTCTAATAACCAAATTCCCTCACTTACTCGCCCCCCCCCCCCCACCTCCCCTCCCCAAAAAATTAAATTATATATATATATATACAGTATATATATATATATATATATATATATATATATATATATATATATGAGCCATATATATACAGTATACATACACAAATACATAAAAGGCTCCGTCCAATTTCTTTGACGGAGGTAACCAGGTATGATATTAAAATACTAATTAGAATATCGACGATAATAATTATATGGATCTTGTCAATCGAGAAAGATAAATACAACATATAATTACTACAAACAGAGAGAGAGAGAGAGAGAGAGAGAGAGAGAGAGAGAGAGAGAGAGAGAGAGAGAGAGAGAGAGAGAGAGAGAGAGAGAGAGAGAGAGAGAGAGAGAGAGAACTACAAATACCAATACTACTGTATATACTGTATATATATATATATATATATATATATAATAGAAGGTCCCACCCCTTTCCCACTCTTAAGTAAGCCATTTTAGAATTACAGAAGAGCGACCAATACTTGCATTACTGAATGTCCACAAACATCTCAGTAATGTAAGCACGTTTCCTTCTATTTCTTCAACTACTACCGGTACTACTACTACTACTAATAATAATAATAATAATAATAATAATAATAATAATAATAATAATAATAATAATAATAATAATAATAACAACAACAACAATAATTAACACAAGGCTAACAATGATTCCTATTGCTCTCTATTCATTAAGAAACATGACAAATAATTCCCCCATATTCCTTTCATTATAATTCCAAGATAATTAGGGGTTATAATAATTTATGTATAATTATCAAAAGCTAAAAGTGACTGCCGGTATAATTCTCTCATATGAACCGTTTAGCCAACTAAATTAGGATTATTCATTAAGGGAGCCCACCTCGCTTTTTTTTTTTTTTTCTCTTTCTCTCCCTCTCTCTTTGGTTTGTATCCATTCGGCCCCATTCAGCCTACTGTTTTAAGACGTTTACCCTCATCCAGGTGTCAATATTTTCCTGGCGAGCGGTAGCGAGCCAGCATATATATATTTTTGTTATGACAGCAAGCTAAATTTTTACATTTTTCGATAGAAACATTTCTTCGGCGAAGCCGAATTTCTCCATACAATGCTGGCTCGCTATCGCTCGCCAGGAAGAAATCGACACATGGATGGGGATAAACGTCTTAAAACAGTTGTCTGAATGGGGCCGAATGGATACAAGCCAGGGAAAGAGAAAAAAAGGAGAGAAAGATAAAAAACCAAACGTTAACCCCCTTAATATTTATGATACAATTATTGCTTCGCCATAATCTCTGTACATAATCGGCTTGAATTATTCACATGTTGCTGTTTGGTCAGCATATATTATGTATAATTAACGTATTCATTTTACTGTCTCTGGTATTAATATATATATAATCAGTGTGTGTAGCTACTTATGTAAATCTTTATATATATATCTGAACCCCACAAAAATAGCCGCCCTTGCTAATCTCTCTATAAAAATCCCATGGCCAAATTCAGATCCCGTAAAAAAATAATCAACATCCCCGAAAGAAAAAAAAAAAGAAAAAAAAAAGAAAAAAAATCCATCATTATTTATTGTAAAAAAAAAAACATTTTATATATCCATCCAGATTTTTCCCGGTAATGCTAAGTCATGTAATTAAAAAAAAAAAAAAAAAAAAAAAAAAATAGATGGCACTTGCTGTTTACGTCGTTCGGTTCCCGGTATTTTGTAAACAGGCTTTTCGGTAGACTGCTCATATGTTGGTAATTAAGATTGATATAATTAAAGGGAGGAGGCCTGTGTGTGTGTGTGTGTGTGTGTGTGTGTGTGTGTGTGTGTGTGTGTGTGTGTGTGTGTGTGTGTGTGTGTGTGTGTGTGTGTGTACGTAACTAACTATACTCGTTCTATTCTATGTAGGCCAAATATTTAGACCACTAACCTCTATAACTAACGACGTTAGGGGAGATCTCCACTTGAGGGATTTTTGTCTTGACCTCTTTCTCCCTCATGTTTAGCCCCTTGCTTTTGATATTATAAAACGTTTGCCCCATTAGTTTAGCGATTTTAAGAATTGTTCACCCTATATTAAGACCTTTCGTGCAATTCTGGTGTCGATTTTATCCTGGCGAGCGATAGCGAGCCTGTAATTTAAGAGGAACCGGCCTTCGGCCGGGAAATTTTTCTCCCGAAAAATGTACAAATTTATCTTGAAAGGGATTCAAGGGGGTGTAATTTTAAGCTTGATGGAGGTCTAGGGAACAAACTAAATACCTCCCTTAAAATCTCCAAAATAATGGGGCTAAACATGAAGGAGATCGTCTATTAGTCGCCATAATAAAGTTAATTAAAAGAACATCGCCGGTACAGCAAGGATTAATTATTATACACAGGCCTTTCAGTTTATCAGGAAAGGGGTATTAAGGGGGTATGATCCGTTTCTCTGGACCCCCTTCTCCCTCGTCTTTAGTCCCTTTAGTTTTTGAGATTTTAAGACGTTCGTTCCATTTCCTTTGTCAATATTAATAAGTCCTTAGTGCCATTTAGGGCGTCAATTTTCTTCCTGGCGAGCGATTGCGAGCCTGTAATCTTAGGAGGAACCAGCTTTCGGCCAAGAAATTTTTCTACCGAAAATTGTACAAATTTATCTTGAAAGGGGGTCTACGTTTCATGTTTTAAGCTTGATTGGGGACTAAGGAAAACAAAAAAAAAGAATGCTACACAAGCCTATCAGCGTACCAGGACAGGTGTTAAGTCGAAATCAAAAGTCGCTAATTGTCCGCAAACTTGTGACCCTAATCGCCGCCTCAAGTCGCCTAATTAGCCTTAACGAAGAACAGACGAGGGGTAATTAGTGCGGCAAAATCCACGACTAATTCTGGGCTAATTACTCGTCAGAGCAGGTGAAGGTATTGAGGGATATATAGCCTTTACAACGGCACCTCGTAACTACTTTCTACTTTTCCTATTTGCTGAAGAGTGTAGAGAGAGAAGATTCAAGGGGTGTGGGAGAGAGAGAGGAAGCTGTTGGAGTGGCTTTGTTATGTGTTATTAGTCTGTATACTCGTGGAGGGCGCCGAAGCAGGGTTACCAAATCAAATCTGCTAGATAGTAAATAAATACCGAAAACCGCTACAATAATGGTACAATCTCTACAATATCCCTCTATAAAATGGCTCAAATCTACAGAATATCGATAGAATTTATGTCGCTAGATGCTACAATATATCTCTAAAATAGCTCAACTCTACAGAATATCGCTCAAATTCATGTAAGTAGATATACAAATTTGCCCCTAGATCGAAGCAAACACCTCTAGATCTAGTGGGAAATTAGCTAAATTGGCAACTCTGCGTCGAACATTCTCAAAACGAGTACGACATGTTTTCCCGGCAAGATCACGTCGCATGTAAACACTATTCTCATGATCTAGTGTGTTACCAATTTAGTATTTTTCCCCGCTAGCTCTAGAGGGTTTTTACTACAACAACCTGCCCTAACTCTAGCACACCTTTCACCCAAGCCAAAGTGTATTTCGCACCATCCCTCCATTTCCTCCTTGGTCTTCCTCTCCTTTTTACACCCTCCAACTCGGCTTTGTAGATTTTTTTGTTCTCACTTCCCTCAGCCTCTTCATACGCCCAGACCACTTGAGCCATCCTTCATCTGATCTCTCCAGTATACACCCACATCTCTCTCTCTCTCACTCACTCAGTCATTCACTCACTCTCACTCTCACTCTCTCTCTCACACACACTTACACACACACACACACACACGACAGTATATGCAGCATATCTATCTATCTATATACTGTATATATATATACCGGTATATATATATATATATATATATATATATATATATAATTATATATTATATATACGGTATATATATATATATATATATATATATATATATATATATATATATATATACAGTGTTTTAAAACAACACTGCCAGAGTATGACGACCACATTGATAAAAATATATAATACACATATTTCTATTCTATTTTTACCAAAAATATATTGTAACGGAGATAAATGGTTATTTAGAAATGTAGCAAAACAGGGTTCTGAGCTCAGCACAAAACATATGATACATAATATGAATGATTACCAAGTAAAAAAGGTAAAAAGGTATCCGAACACTGCTATAGGTAATTTAATCGTTCGTGAAACTGTTTGAATGGGAAACAAAATTTCCTGCGCAATTTACTGTTTCAATACAAATACCTCATTACGTTACTATTATCACAGAGTACTAACGAAATATGTCTCAGTTTTATGGTTGAAGTTTGACGATTTTACGTAGCTGTAGACATACAAGTATACGGTGTTCACTAATGAATATTTAAAATCATCTAATGGTACCCAAAACAAACAATTTACGTCACTTGGACTTAACGAGTATAAAATAACAAAGGCAGAGACACACCTAAATAACGACAATCCATATTTATGTGATATTATAAGGTAAATAAAATCACTATGACAGAAGAAGATAGCACCATGGCCGAGCAGATGATTAAACACATGAGAAGATTTGTTATGACTCCAAAGCTTCGAAGAAAAACTCGAACTGGGATGGGAGGCAAGAGGTAGGCTATTTGGGGGGGGGGGGGACACTAGCCCGTGTTCGGATTATAGCTCAAACCTGGGTGTCACTAATTATTTTACTCTATGCGGTTTAAATCATTAATGGTATATTATTTTGCATTTTGTCCTTAGATAATCTTCTTCGTTATTGTATTTACTAATTAGCAGATGAGGTCTGGCAGTGTTGTTTTAAAACACCCTGTATATAATTTTATTTACGTTTTGACCCCGACTAAGGTATTTTGACCAACGCATCCGGAAAATCACAATACCCCAGCCTCACATTTCTTTCCAGTTGTCAGATGGCCTCCAAGCAACGAAAACATTCCCTTCATACCAAACGATGCCTTCAACAACAAAAACTATATAAATATACTGTATACACACACATATATATATATATATATATATATATATATATATATTTATATATATATATTATATATATATATATATATATATATATATATATATATATAATATATATATATATATATATATATATATATATATATATATATATATATACACACACAAACACACAAACACACACCATAAATAAAAAGTGCTAGACCAGGCCAGATATATAAAAGTCTCAGTTTCGATGTGTACTATATATAAAAAATGTATGAAAGAGTAACTCTCTTTTATTGTCGGCTGATGAATGTACAGGTGTAACAGGGAGAGGCGAGGGTTAGCCATTAAGGAGGGATGGGCGTATTTATTTCACCATGTATATATTTATTTCACCATGTATATATATATTTCACCATGTATATATATATTTCACCATGTATATATATATTTCACCATGTATATATATATTTCACCATGTATATATATATTTCACCATGTGTATATATATATTTCACCATGTATATATATATTTCACCATGTATATATATATTTCACCATGTATATATATATTTCACCATGTATATATATATTTCACCATGTGTATATATATATTTCACCATGTATATATATATTTCACCATGTATATATATATTTCACCATGTGTATATATATATTTCACCATGTATATATATATTTCACCATGTATATATATATTTCACCATGTATATATATTTTCACCATGTGTATATATTTATTTCACCATGTATATATATATTTCACCATGTATATATATATTTCACCATGTGTATATATATATTTTGTTAGTATTGTTTTTTAGTTTCCACCCTAGACCTCCATCAAGCTTTAAGGGGAGATTTCCACCTGGAGGATTTTTTTTCTGAACCTCTTTCTCCCTCATGTTTAGCCCCATTGCTTGTGAGATTTAAAGACGCTTGCCCCATTAGTTTGGCGATTTTAAGAACCATCGCCCCATTTCCGTCAATTTTAAGACCATTCGTGCCATTTAGGTGTCGATGTTTTCCTGGCGAGCGATAGCGAGCCTGTAATTTAAGGGGAACCGGCCTTCGGCCGGGACATTTTTCTACCAAAAAATGTACACATTTATCTTGAAAGGGGGTCTAGGGGGAGTAATCTTAAGCTTGATGGAAGTCTAGGGAATCAACTAAAAACCTCCCATTAACAAATCACCTATTTATTTCATCAAGTATATACTGTATATGTTTATAATAGTATTAGTTTCCTCGCTAGACCTCCATCAAACTTTAAAGAAACACCCTCCAAGACCTTCCTTCAAAATAAATGTGTGCATTTTTCGATAGAAAAATGTCTCTTAAAATTACAGGCTTGCTATCGCTCGCCAGGAAAAAACATCAACACCTAAATGACACGAAAAGTCTAAATATTAACAATGAAATGGGGCGAAAGGTCTTAAAGTCGCCAAAATAATGGGCTGCACGTAATCAAAATCTGAAAAATAATGGGGCTAAACATGAAGAAGGTGGACCAGAAAAACCACCCAATTTACAAACGGTGAAGGCCAATTTGGGTATTGATTCTGGCTAACTTTAGACGATTGTATCAACCCTTATTTTGGTCGTTTTATTGATGTGGTTTAATTTGTCATTGATTGATTGTTCTCGGCCATAACGTCTTCTGTACAGTATATACTGGTATGGCCTGGTGATGGGCTGGTCTATCAGAGTGAGAACTGAGCGATCTCTGCCATACCCATAGCTTACCCTGACTGTTCCTTTTACTTATATATTTTCTAGATCTCGAGTGACGGCGTCTTTTCCGTGGATTGACCTCCCAATCTACCAAGATTGGAAGCCAAAGCGTCACATTTTTCCCTTGCCCCCTCAACTTTCTCTTCATAATTGCTCAGGGGCACAGGGCCCTGGGTGGGGGCTTTGGTTTCCCGGGCGTTTCCGCACCCTCCTCAGCTCCCCGCCATGGAGTGGCTTCGGTCACCCAGGCTTTATTGTGGTCGGCAGGGAGGGTTCTGTGGGGGCGCTCGGATATGGCCTTGGCCGTGCTCGGAGCCTTGGGGCTGTTCGGCCAGGCAGCTTGGGGAACAACAACAACAACAACAACTGGTATGGCTATTATTATTACACGATTTATTCAGCTTACGAGTGACCTGTGGGAGAAGAGCAGGGATTAGATTATGGTGATGTCGGTGATACCCCTTTGATTCCTAAAGGTCCCCCCTCCTAAGCTTGAGTAAATGAGTGTATTATTAGTCATAATTATAAATATTAGGGTCATATCGTATTAATGGGGAAGGTAGTGGATGTTCCTGGACCCCTTCTCCCTCATGCTTAAGGGGGGGCTTTTAGTTTGGTCCCTAGATATCCATCAAGTTTAAGATTACACCCCCTTGAGCCCCTTTCAAGATAAATTTGTACATTTTTCGGGTCCTCTTAAATTACAGGCTCGCTATCGCTCGCCAGGATAAAGTCGACACCTATATGGCACGAAAGGTATTAAAATTGACAGAAATGGGTTGAAAGTTCTTAAAATCGTCAAAATAATGTGGCAAACGTCTTAACATTAGAAAAACAATGAGGCTAAACATGAGGGAGAAAGTCAAGAAAAAAGTCCCTCAAGTGGAAATCTCCCCTTAACCCTATTAGTTTTGATATATTAAGACGTTCGCCCCCAATACTTTGTCGATTGGAAGACCTTTCTTCTAATTTTGTTTAACAATATCAAGACCTTTCGTGCCATTTAGGTGTCGTTTATTTCTGGCAAGCGATAGCGAGCCTGTATTTTTGCATGAACCGGCGGCATTCGGCCGAGACATTTTTCTACCGGAAAATGTACAAATTTATCTCGACGGGGGATCTTGAAGAAAATGTATTAAGCTTAACGGGGGACTAGGGAGGACACTAAAACCATAATAAATACAATAAATACACTAACTAATACACGGCTCATTCTGCCTCCATACAAACCAACTGTACAGCAACACTACATATATTTACATAGATACACTGGCCACACAGACCTCACGATCCAAACGAGGTGGTCAGGACTTTATTCTAGTCGAGATGGCATAACCGATAGAAAGGGAAAGTTGAAGGATAAAAAATGAGAGAGAGAGAGAGAGAGAGAGAAAGAGAGAGAGCGAGCGAGAGCGAGAGAGAGAGAGAGAGAGAGAGAGAGAGAGAGAGAGAGAGAGAGAGAGAGAGAGAGACTGTAACAGACACACATATACCGCAA
Organism: Paralithodes platypus; assembly: GCA_032716605.1. Classification (NCBI taxonomy): domain Eukaryota; kingdom Metazoa; phylum Arthropoda; class Malacostraca; order Decapoda; family Lithodidae; genus Paralithodes; species Paralithodes platypus. Next base: position 5,600,989 of record CM064570.1, on the reverse strand, counting down.
AATAGTAAACTCCTTAATATTCAACACACCAAGCTGCCAAAACCGAGACAGTCCCCCCAAACTCTCTCTCTCTCTTTCTTCTTCTTCTTCTTCTTGATGTTCCCCGAGATGTTATAGACTGCAACACCTTCAAAGTTTGCCTTGACAACCAACCTCTCTCTGAATCCAAGGTTGACTGCATTTGTAAATTATTTGTTTTCCTTAACTGTGTTATTTCATTAATAATGTCCCCCCTCCCTGCCATGTCAATCCCCAGGGAGGTATTTCCTTTTCACATCTTTATCTCTCCGAAATACTGTTGGACACTAGAACCAGCAGTATTTTGGAGGGCAAGTAACCTTGAGGGGTCGCAAGACCTGTTGTTGCTTGTTTACCTTTGTACTCCTTTGTACTCCTACTATTCCTCCTCCTCCTCCTCCTTCTTCTTCTTCTTTGCTATCCTTTTCTCTACCTCTTAGTCAATAGATTAGTAGCTTTAGATATCCAAACTGCCCCTTAAGGACCAATAGATCTGTTGCAGTTTGTTCACCTTTGTATTCCTTTGTAATCCTCCTCCTCCTCCTCCACCACCATTCCTCCTCGTCCCCCCCCCCCCCCCCACCCCCCTTCTTCCTCCTCCTCCGCTCGCCGTGTGCTAGCCAAGTTTATCTAGCATAAAAATCCATTATCTAACTCCCAAGGCCCTCCGCGAAACTTTAAAGTGAATTGTTATTGTAGAAATGTGTCTTCGGTGGCTTGGAAAAAATCTCTCTCTCGAGGACTTGAGGTTTTGGCAACTTTTTTTTTTCTACGTGTTACTTTTTTTGTTTTTTGTTTTTTTTTTTTTAGAGGGGGGGGGGGGGTTTAAGTACTTCGTTTTAAGGGTGTAATGGATAATTTCTGGCCTATATATCTTATTCATTCATATATTTTTTAGTTTCCTCGCTAGACCTCCATCAAGCTTAGATCCCCCTTCAAGAAATATATGTACATATTTCGGTGAAACAAAATTAATGTCCCGGCCGAAGGCCGGTTCCTCTGAAAATAACGGGCTCGCTATCGCTCGCCAGAAAATAATGGCACTAAGGGTCTTAAAATTGACAACGAAATGGGGCGAAAGTTGTTAACATCGCCAAACTAATGGGCCGAACGTCTTAAAATCTCAAAACTACAGGGGCTAAACTCGAGGGAGAAGGGGGTCCATCAAAACGAACCATTACCCCCTTAATGGGTATCTCTTACTCTTGGGTTGGGTGAGCTTGCATACTCTCTCGGTCTGTCTATCTATCTGTCTGTTTATCTATTTATCTATCTGTCTGTCTTTCTATCTATCTGTCTGTCTATCAATCTATCTTTCTATCTATCTGCCTGTCTCTCTATCTATCTATATATCATCTGTCTGTCTATCTGTCTGTCTGTATATCTGTGTCTGTCTATTCTCTCTCTCTCTCTCTCTCTCTCTCTCTCTCTCTGTATGTATGTCTGTTTGCTTTTGTTTGACTCTCTTTCGGTCTCTCGTCCTCACTCCAATGTCGAGCTCTCTCTCTCTCTCTCTCTCTCTCTCTCTCTCTCTCTCTCACATACCACAGCGGCACAGAAAACAATACTCAAACTAAAGAAAAGTTAATCCAGTCCTATTTGTAACTCTGAAATTAACTAACCCTAATAAAACCAGGCGCTAGTGAAATAGGGCTAATCAGAAGTTGGCCAATTGAGAAACAATAATTACGCTTGCCCAATTTATATATCTATCTATCTATCTATATGCTCAGGCCCAATCCCCATTTTGGGGGTAGCCGACTCAAGACAGAGCAAGAACAGGGAAAACACAAAAACAACATAAAACAAAAAATAAACACAGATAAAAAACACAAACTCACACACATCCAGGTCACCCAGGAGAAGACCCAGAGACCAGGGTTACCAAGGTCGCTCCAGCACTCCCCCGGCCCCTGACCACCCGGAGAGGTTCCGATCTCGGCAGGCAGACATGCAGGGGAGCCAAAGCCACAAGCCCTCCCACCACACTTCCAGGCACACCCTTCATATTAATCGTCCCCCCGGGCCAGGCGCCTGATGGACTATTATCTAGTCGAACTTGCGCCCGACCCCTTACTCCAAATATATTTATATATACTTAATCATTTCTGAGTAATTACTTGACAAATATTTATAGCAAGCTAATTAAAAACATAGGACTGGACTACTTTGTTTAACACGGATTGTATAATTTGAATAGTACTTCTGGTAATTTTAGCTCGAACGTGCCTTGATTTTGGCCCTGTCACTCCTTGAACTCTGGGGGAGGCACTCGCTGCAGGCAGTTATGCCTTTTGTCTCCCTCATTCACATAGACAAAACAAATAGTAGTAGACAAGTAGTAGTAGTAGTAGTAATAGTAGTTGTAGTAGTAGTAGCAGTAGTATACACATATCATTAGTAGTAACTAGTAGCAGTTGCATAGTAGTATGTGATCTAGTAATAGTCGTAGTAGTAGTAGTAGTAGTTATTATTATTATTAGTAGTAGTAACGATAGTAAATAACAGGATAATATTCTATTTATTAGTTTTTCTCTCTCTCTCTCTCTCATCCCAGCCAGAGAAGGAGAGGCGAGGGAGCGTCGAGAGAAGGAGGAAAGAGCTTAGCCATAACATGACTTAATCTATTGTAAAATTGTTGGCCAGTATCAGCCAGCACCCAGGCCCGACGCTAGTGTGTGTGTGTGTGTGTGAAGAGGGGGGGGGGGGGTGACGCTGCCGGAAATACGACCCAAGAGACGTGCGGCACTCACCACCTTCACTGCCAGACATACAGGGACTACAACAACCACTGCCAGACATACAGATGATGATAACATTAAGGGGAAGTATTTGTTGTGTATTCTGGACCCCTTCTCCTTCATGTTTAGCCCAATTAGTTATGAGATTTTAAAACTTACGCTGCGGGCATATCTACGCTATATTAGGGCTGATTCAGGCACTCCTGAATAATTGAGCAATTGTCTGAATGAAATTAAATGTATTCAGCCATAAACTTGAAGAAAATAGCTTCAAAATCATGCCAGAACGAGCTTCGTAGCACGCAGGAGTCATTTGCAGCACTACCATAGACATTTGCTAATAATGAGCCAATATTGCTAATGTCGCGTTACATTTGCCTTTGGCAGCGCTGCATATGTCTAGCGGGATATCCTTCATATCCCTCAGTGCCACGGCCGTCTGGCTGGAGAGCGGACGGGGGTCTGCCGCGCTCCCGCTCACTCAGACTCGTCCTCACAGGCTTTAAAATCCTGTAAATTGCTATAAATTGCTATCGCGTTCAGGAACATCTCCCGTAGCCAATGGGTTAAGACTTTCGCCCAAATAGTTTGGCGATTTAAAGACTCTTCGCCATATGTATGTGTCGATTCTTTCCTGGTGAGCGATAGCGAGCCTGTAATATAGATTAAGTTACAAGAGGTAGATTATGTTACAAAGAGGTAGATTATGTTACAAAGAGGTAGATTATGCTACAAAGAGGTAGATTATGTTACAGAGGTAGATTATGTTACAAAGAGGTAGATTATGTTACAAAGAGGTAGATTATGCTACAAAGAGGTAGATTATGTTACAGAGGTAGATTATGTTACAAAGAGGTAGATTATGTTACAAAGAGGTAGATTATGTTACAAAGAGGTAGATTATGTTACAAAGAGGTAGATTATGTTACAAAGAGGTAGATTATGTTACAGAGGTAGATTATGTTACAAAGAGGTAGATTATGTTACAAAGAGGTAGATTATGTTACAAAGAGGTAGATTATGTTACAAAGAGGTAGATTATGTTACAAAGAGGTAGATTATGTTACAAAGAGGTAGATTATGTTACAAAGAGGTAGATTGTTACAAAGAGGTAGATTATGTTACAAAGAGGTAGATTATGTTACAAAGAGGTAGATTATGTTACAAAGAGGTAGATTATGTTACAAAGAGGTAGATTATGTTACAGAGGTAGATTATGTTACAAAACCGTATACCTATATAGCTTTCACCACCACTACGTTATTTTCATCTTATGGCTACCATCAGACGATTTTCTTTAGTTGATAATCTAACTCTACGACTCAACAAGGGTAGAGTACGGGGGAGTGCTGGAGTGCCCTTAGTGATCCTTGGTCTCTGGGTCTTCTCCTGGGCGACCTAGATGTGTGTGAATATGTATTTATTTATTTATTTATTTTATTTTTTGTCCCTGTTCGGGCTCTTTCTCGAGTCGGCCACCCCCAGGTATGCAGTATGGGCCTGAGTATATATATATATATACATGCATACAGTACACAAACTCTCTTAACAACACATAATAGTCAAATATTAGCCAGAATCCAAGGTGAAAAAGGCGTCATGGTGCTAAAGGGGTTAACTCTCAACTTTCTCTTCATAATTGCTGAGGGGCACAGGGCCCTGGGTGGGGCTTTGGTTTCCCGGGCGTTTCCTCACCCTCCCCAGCTCCCCGCCATGGAGTGGCTTCGGTCACCCAGGCTTTATTGTGGTCGGCAGGGAGGGTTCTGTGGGGGTGCTCGGTTATGGCCTTGGCCTTGCTCGGGGCTGTTCGGCCAGGCAGCTTGGGGAACAGCAACAACAACAACAAACTTCAGAATCAGCAAGACTGCAAAGGATTGACGAAAAAAAAAAAAAAAAAAAAAACAATAAATAATAATAATAAATAAATAATAATAATAATAATAATAATAATAATAATAATAATAATAATAATAATAATAATAATACAAAAATAAAGAGGTCTAGTGTGTTCTGACTGTAAATGTATTGTGAAGTGAATGTGTGTATGAAGGGTTTGAAACACAGGAAGTCCTCGGTGATAGTGTCAGTGGTGTGTATTGATGCTTCTGTGTGTGTGTTTGTGACTGTGTGTGTGTGTGTGCTTTTGCTTCAGTGTGTGTCTGTGGTGTGTAATTTATTGCTGTGTGTGTGTAAGTTGTGTGTGTTGACGTGTGGGTGTGTTTGAATGTGTGTGAGTGTGTGTCAGTGGTATGTAATTGATTGGTGTGTGTGTGTGTGTGTGTGTGTGTTTGCTTCAGTGTCAGTGATGTGTACTGACGTGCGTGTGTGTGTGTTTGAGTGTGTGTGTGTTTGAGTGTGTGTGTGTGTGTGTTTGAGTGTGTGTGTGTGTGTGTGTCAGTGGTGTGTAATTGATTGGTGTGTGTGTCAGTTGTGTATATTGACGTGTGTGTGGTTGTGTCTGTGTTTGAGTGTGTGTCTGTGTTTTAAGTGTGTGTGTTTCAGTGGTGTGTATTGACGTGTGTGTATTAGAGGTCTGTATTGACGTGCTTGTGTGTGTGTGTGTGTGTGTACTGTATGTGTGTATCAGTAGTGTGTATTGACTGTTGTGTGTACTGACTCCTGGGGATATGATTAAGTGTGTGTGTGTTTGAGTACGTGTGTGTGTGTGTGTGTGTGTGTGTGTGTGATGCTAGAATTTCATAGTTCGCTATAGATTACAAGCTACACGGAATAGTTCGCATTTTATAGACCTTGTAGTCCGTTCTGGGGAGGTCTATCTGAAAAGAGAGAGAGAGAGAGAGAGAGAGAGAGAGAGAGAGAGAGAGAGAGAGAGAGAGAGAGAGAGAGAGAGAGTGTGAAAAAGCATCCCCCCCCCCCAGGAACAGATACGTCGGGCGAGAGTGAGCGATGGACGGAAAATAAGACCTTGAATATTTTGAGGCGGCGAGTTACGAGGCTTTACCAGGAGCAGTTAGTGTTTCAGAGACCTCGCGTACCGTCACAATAGGCTACATTTAGGGGAGATGGGTCGTTTTTCTGGACCTCTTTCTCCCTTGTCTTTAGTCCCATTTTAAGACATTCGGCCTATTACTTTGGCGATTTTAACACCGTTAGCTCCGTTTCGTTGTCAACTTCATGAACTATCGTGCCATTTAGGTGTCGATTTTTACCTGGCGAGCGATAGCGAGCCTGTAATTATAAGAGGAACCGGCCTTCAGCCGGAATTTTTTTCTACCGAAAAATGTACAGATTTATCTTAAGAGGAGGGGGGGGGGGGGTTAGGTTTTTGAGGGAGGTCTAGCGAGGAAACTAGAAAATAAATGAATACAATAATTGATAGACCAAAACAACAATAATACAATAATTGATAGACCAAAACAACAATAATACAATAATTGATAGACCAAAACAACAATAATACAATAATTGATAGGCCAAAAGAACAATATAATTGATAGACCAAAACAACATAATACAATAATTGATAGACCAAAACAACAATAATACAATAATTGATAGAAAAACAACAATAATACAATAATTGATAGACCAAAACAACAATAATACAATAATTGATAGACCAAAACAACAATAATACAATAATTGATAGACCAAAACAACAATAATACAATTGATAGACCAAAACAACAATAATACAATAATTGATAGACCAAAACAACAATAATACAATAATTGATAGACCAAAACAACAATAATACAATAATTGATAGACCAAAACAATAATACAATAATTGATAGACCAAAACAACAATAATACAATAATTGATAGACCAAAACAACAATAATACAATAATTGATAGACCAAAACAACAATAATACAATAATTGATAGACCAAAACAACAATAAAACAATAATTGATAGACCAAAACAACAATAATACAATAATTGATAGACCAAAACAACAATAATACAATCATTGATAGACCAAAACAACAATAATACAATCATTGATAGACCAAAACAACAGAAATACAATAATTGATAGACCAAAACAACAGAAAATCTCGCCTTCATAATATTGGGCTCGACGCTGAGGAATTATTTATATTGAGTGAACACAATCACATTTATTCCTTACTCATTCAGTAAAACATGACGCTGTTATACATATTTCTCTGGCTGTTATTTACCGATTGTGTATACATGTTCGTAAGAATAGGTGTTTTATTTCAACTGACGGTAAATTGCCATGTCTCCGTCTTAATTGGTCAGCTATTACGAAGATTTGATGCCGAAATATGATGTTAATTATGAAAACTTGGCATAATTACGACTCAGGGTTATAGTAGGGAGGGGGGGGGGGGCATTCCTGGTAGAATTGTCGGCAGACTTCAACTGTCATGTCGTGTGCAGACCTCTGGAGATCACATTGAGAGCCTAATATATTCATGGGTGAATTTGAGAACAGATAGATAGATAGATAGGTAAGTAGGTGTTTGGATAGATAAATGTATTGATTGATTGATAGATGGAAAGACAGTGAAAATTAGAGATAGATAGATAAATATAGATAGATAGATACAGACATATAGATAGATAGATAGATAAACATATAGGAAGACACAGATAAATAGATGGATATAGACAGATAACTAGATAGATAAATAGATAAATAGATAGCAAGAGAGATCCATTATAAATCTCTCGCCAAATGCATTACACCCAGTACCTCCTCCACTTTTTAGGCATCATACCCTCCTCATTGTGTGTGAGAGAGAGAGAGAGAGAGAGAGAGAGAGAGAGAGAGAGAGAGAGAGAGAGAGAGAGAGTGAGAGTGAGTGAGTGAGTGTGTGTGTGTGAGAGAGAGAGAGAGTGTGTGTGTATGTATGTGCGTGTGTACATATGTGTGTGTCTGGCACCTCCTCCACTCCTGAATAAAATCGTCTAAGTGTAGCCATAAGAAAAGCCAAATCTGGCGCCAATGTACACTCACACGTACTAAAAGCTGCTCAGGGGTGGGGCCTTCCTTCCCCTCCTCCAACCTGGGCAGGTGGAAGGGGGGAGTCGTGTCCAAGTCTACCCACAAACAATCGCCAACTCCCCCACCTTCCTCCTCTGGCTGCTAGTTAGTGATTAACAACGCATGTTCTCATGTCTTGTAAATTATAGCTAAACCACCATTGCAAACTAATACAATGGCCAACATTTAAAATGTATTGGGTATTTAATATACTGTAATATGTAATTGTATTCTTCAAATGTATTGGGTATTTAATATACTGTAATATGTAATTGTATTCTTCAAATGTATTGGGTATTTAATATACTGTAATATGTAATTGTATTCTTCAAATGTATTGGGTATTTAATATACTGTAATATGTAATTGTATTCTTCAAATGTATTGGGTATTTAATATACTGTAATATGTAATTGTATTCTTCAAAATGAGTCTCTATACATGCAACGTGCGTTACATAAATTTCGGCTCTCTCTCTCTCTCTCTCTCTCTCTCTCTCTCTCTCAACACGTATAGTCTTACTACGAATTGAGGTTATTGAAGTATTTCAAATATGTTATGGGTTTGACAATGTGGATTATAGCAAAATGTTTAGCCTCAATATTAATACATCACGCAACTATGGCTGGAAGTTAAAATTGATATGATTCAGCACGAGTATTTGTGAAAACTTGTTCACATATACGAACTGTTCTACCTGTAACAAACTTCCCTCAGAAGTTGTAAATAATTCCCTAGTAGAACAGTTCAAGAAGATAGTAGATAGTATTTTCCACACTCTGTAATGAGTGTAGTGCACTAAACAATGTTTGTCCTTCTACTTTGAATATCTCCTCGGAATGGACCACAAGGTCTTTGAGATACTATTCACTGTAACTCCTTGTAACTCTCACTGTCTCACATAACCAACACTATCTACGATCAAGATTTAATAGGTCTGAATGGGGTATATATCCCTTCATTTAATAGGTCTGAATGGGGTATATATCCCTTCATTTAATAGGTCTGAATGGGGTATATATCCCTTCATTTGTGTGTGTGATGAATGTTGCCTGCATTCGATACACATAGAGGAGAATTGATGGTAGAATTGTCTCTTGAACCTTAATCTGTAGGCCTAGTAGAGGGTTTGTAGAGATGAGAGGCTGGGATCAAAGACAGAGACAGAGGAGGGGGAAGTGAGAAGGCGAGCACTGCTACTCAGGGGCTCGATATTCAAACCTTACTATAAATTAACACCGACTTTGATTGTAATTGACATCGAGTTCTATATTATATTGATTGAAAAACGAGTGTATTAGCCACATAGAATGAAACATGATAATTTATAGTATATATGGTATTGCATAAATGGGATAATTTGAATGAAATGATAAACAAAACAATCAGTAACAGTCGCAACACTATTCCAGCCAATATTTGCCTTTTGTCCTTTCCTTATTTATTAAAAAGGCCCGACTGCCGTAAATGATTTAAGAACCTATGATTAGATGGTACCGGGCATGTAGATGTGTATGCCAATACTGGTGAATATATTATCCTTAATACTGTATGAGATTGGATTTAATTACGGTATCATCATATTCAAATCGCAGTAAACCTTGGACGGAGAGAGAGAGAGAGAGAGAGAGAGAGAGAGAGAGAGAGAGAGAGAGAGAGAGAGAGAGAGAGAGAGAGAGAGAGAGAGAGAGAGAGAGAGAGAGAGAGAGAGAGAGAGAGAGAGAGAGAGAGAGAGAGAGAGAGAGAGAGAGAGAGAGAGAGAGAGAGAGAGAGAGAGAGAGAGCCCTACAGCCGAAATTCATGTAACGCGACGTTGTATGTAAACTCATTTTGAGAATACAATTCCATATATTAAATTCCCAATACATTTTAAATGTTGGCTATTGTAAGAGTTTGCAATGATGGTTTAGCTATAATTTACAGTATAAGACATGAGAACATACGTTGTTAATCACTAACTAGCAGCCAGAGGAGGAAGGTGGGGGAGTTGGCGATAGTTTGGGGGTAGAAGGTGGGGTAGACTTGGACACGACTCCCCCCTTCCACCTGCCCAGGGTGGAGGAGGGGAAGGAAGGCCCCACCCCTGAGCAGCTTTTAGTACGCGTGAGTGTACACTAAAAGGGAGGAAACTAAAAAAATAATAATACAAAGACACATAAATAATAATACAAAGATACATAAATAATAATACAAAGATACATAAATAATAATACAAAGATACATACATAATAATACAAAGATACATACATAATAATACAATGATACATAAATAATAATACAAAGATACATAAATAATAATACAAAGATACATAAATAATAATACAAAGATACATACATAATAATACAATGATACATAAATAATAATACAAAGATACATAAATAATAATACAAAGATACATAAATAATAATACAGATACATAAATAATAATACAAAGATACATAAATAATAATACAATGATACATAAATAATAATACAAGATACATAAATAATAATACAAGATACATAAATAATAATACAAAGATACATAAATAATAATACAAAAGATACATAAATAATAATACAAAGATACATAAATAATAATACAAAGATACATAAATAATAATACAAAGATACATAAATAATAATACAAAGATACATAAATAATAATACAAAGATACATAAATAATAATACAATGATACATAAATAATAATACAAAGATACATAAATAATAATACAATGATACATAAATAATAATACAGATATATAAATAATAATAAAAAGATACATAAATAATAATAAAAAGATACATAAATAATAATAAAAAGATACATAAATATAATAAAAAGATACATAAATATAATAAAAAGATACATAAATATAATAAAAGATACATAAATATAATAAAAAGATACATAAATATAATACAAAGATACATAAATAATAATACAAAGATACATAAATAATAATACAAAGATACATAAATTAGCAAATAAATACGCCCATTCTCAATTAAACCCCTTCTGTACCAGCGACGTCTTTTTCATGTTACCCTGGCTATATTTAGACGATTTTATGTACAATAAAAAGGATCTGTGGTAGTATAAAGGGTTAAGTGAGATAGTCCGAAGTCTGTTAATAGCTTGGGGCTAATCTTAAACTGTATAAAGGGTTAAGTGAGATAGTCCGAAGTCTGTTAATAGCTTGGGGCTAATCTTAAACTGTATAAAGGGTTAAGTGAGATAGTCCCGAAGTCTGTTAATAGCTTGGGGCTAATCTTAAGCTGTATAAAGGGTTAAGTGAGATAGTCCGAAGTCTGTTAATAGCTTGGGGCTAATCTTAAGCTGTATAAAGGGTTAAGTGAGATAGTCCGAAGTCTGTTAATAGCTTGGGGCTAATCTTAAGCTGTATAAAGGGTTAAGTGAGATAGTCCGAAGTCTGTTAATAGCTTGGGGCTAATCTTAAGCTGTATAAAGGGTTAAGTGAGATAGTCCGAAGTCTGTTTATACAGCTTAAGATTAGCCCCAAGCTATTAAGGGTTAAGTGAGATAGTCCGAAGTCTGTTAATAGCTTGGGGCTCTTTTTAAGCTGTCTAAAATCGCGTAATAGTGGCCATAATCGCGTAATAGTGGCCATAATCGCGTAATAGTGGCCATAATCAAGTTACAATTGCGGCACCAGTACAGTCAGGGTTAAGAGGAGTGACCTGCTTTTCGTTATTTCTGTCCTTTTCTCTCTTTTTCTGGCTTGTATCCATTCGGCCCCATTCAGCCAACTATTTTAAGACGTTTATCCCCATCTAGGTGTCGATTTCTTCCTGGCGAGCGATAGCGAGCTAGCATTATATGAAGAAATCCGGCTTCGCCGGAGAAATTTTTCTATCGAAAAATGTACAAATTTAGGTACAAAAAAAAAAAAAAAAAAAAGGGTGGCTTGCTACCGCTCACCAGTAACAAATTGACACCTGGATGGGGATAAACGTCTTAAAACAGTAGGCTGAATAGGGCCAAATGGATACAAGCCAGAGAAAGATAGAAAAGGACAGACCAAAAACAGGTTACCCCCCCCCCCCCTCCCCTTCTCCCGCATGTTTAGCCCCATTTGTTTTGAGATGTTAAGACGTTCGGCCCCATATTCTTCCCCAGCTTCATGAAAACGTCAAGCTAGCATGAAATTGAAAAGACGTCGCTGGTACAGAAAGGGTTAAGGGTTACAGATGGGCGTATTAATTTGATCATTTGTGTATCTTTTTATTATCTTTTTTTTTAGTTTCCTCCCTAGACCTCCATCAAACTTAAACAAAACTCCCACCAAAACCCTCCATCAAGATATAGTTATACATTTTTCGATAGAAATAAATTATGTCCCGGTCGAAGGCCAGCTCCTCTTAAATTGCAGGCTCGCTATCGCTCGCCAGGGAAAAAAATCGACACCTAAATGACACCCAAAAGTCTTAATATTGACAAAGAAATGGGGCGAAAGGTCGTAAAATCGCGAAACAATAATGGGCCGAACGTCTTAAAATCTGAAAACTAATGGGGCTAAACATGAGGAAGAAGGGGGAACCAGAAAAGCAACCCATCTCCCCTAAAATAGTCGCTGTCACCTTTCCTGGACAACTCTAACGTAGTTCTGGACCATCACTGTCACGTTATTAGAAATGTCCAGTTAAGGGGAGATTTCCACTTGAGGGATTTTTTTTCTGGACCCCTTTCTCCCTCATGTTTAGCCCCATTGCTTTTGAGATTTTAAGACGTTCGCCCTAGTATTGGACATTTTAAGACACTTTAAGAACTTTTAAGAACTTTCGCCCCATTTCTGTCAATTTTAAGACCTATCGTGCCATTAAGGTGTCGATTTTTTCCTGGCGAGCGATAGCGAGCCTGTAATTTAAGAGCAACCGGCCTCGACATTTTTCTGCCGAAAAATGTACAAATTTATCTTGAAAGGGGGTCTACGGGGTGTAATTTTAAGCTTGATGAAAACGTAGGGAACAAACTAAATACCTCCCCTTAACCCCTTCTGTACCGGCGACGTGTTTGTAATTATATTCTAACTGTATTTAGACAATTTTGTTCAGTTTAAGAAGGAGCTGTGGTAGTAAAAAAGGGTTAATAAGAGATAGTTCGAAACCTTTTAATTGGTGGAGGCCTCTGTTAAACTGAATAAAATCGTATAATAGTAGTCGGAGTAAAGGTTAAAAGACGTCATCGGTACAGGTGGTGTTGATTTGCTCTGTCTAATTTGTACACGAATTATCATTAACCCTTGTTGTACCGGCGACGTCTTTTTAATGTATTCTACCTACTATTAGACGCTTTTCTTCAGCTTAAGACGGACGGCTGGCACTTCAAAGGTTGCAGACTATCTCAATTATTCCTGTTTGCAACCATAATATCTTTCCTAAACTTAATAAAATCGTCTAAATGTAGCTGAAATCTAATACAAAAAAGACGTCTCCGGTACAGAAGGGGTTAAGGTATTACTCAAGGTATTGATTGTGACTGTACATCTGCCCTCTACTGTAAGCAAACACAAATCCACCCCCTACTGTATAATATAAAGCAGGATAATAAAAATCCTCCTCACAGATGGCCCCCTCTCCATTGTGAAAGGGGGTCCACCATTGTTATGCCTTGTAGTGAGGTAATGGGGCTTGTACGGGCGCTGAGGGCTCTTGTTTACAATTCTATGGAGGCTTGTCTATATGGAGAAAGGCTTATCTTATTTGTCATTAGGGCCGCTTTCATTGGGGTACGACTCTGTTGCTTCGTTTGTTTATAGGATGCGCTCAAGCGGCTTTAGTAATTTATCTGAATTCGGTTTAACAAGGATTTCTTGTATGTACTTTCATTGAAACTTGTCTTTACAGAAATTGGCTCATCTTATTTGTCTTAAAGGGCAGGATTCCAAGAAACCCCAGAAGCAGAAACTGAAATTGACAATCCATATACCCCCCATATTCAACAGCAAGGAAGATGCTCTTTAACCCCCACGAGTTTGAATATTCTCCTGGATCACAGAACGGTTTGCGGGCAGAGCCAAACCGCCCTGATTGGTCCAGGGAGGACTTGCTGCAGCTCCTGGTATTAGCGTCCGCCTGCTCCGGGATATGGCCAGCTATTAATCATTTCAGCTCCTCAACTTCAGGACACTCGGAAGCCTGGACTGAGTCCAGTGGTGGTTGCAGCAGGCAAGATGGTCTAGTAAAAGGCTCTTCTTTAGAATTAGGGTTGTCAACCGTATTGTGTTTACATTTCTCTTCTTGGCTCTGTAAGTGCCAGTGTCGTCCACCAGTCTGGTCCTTCCGCATCGAAGTGGATGCGCTGAGCTCAGGGGGAGTCTCAGGTCGACTCGGAGGGGAGAAGCTGATCTCAAGAGGAGTCTCAGGTGTTCTGCTCTCCTGCTGCAGAATCCAGGGTACATACGGCCCAGCCCTGGATCGGAGAACCACATCTGAAATTCCTAATAATTGGCTGCTGGTAGAGGTGTTAGACCACCAGGAGTCCTCCCTGGACCAATCAGGGCAGGGCAAGCGTTCAGCTCACAGGGTGTTGAGAGTGTCTTGGGTAGAGGTGTTGGACTGTACCAGCATTGGAAGGATGAACTGCCCTGTGTTCTTCTTCTTGGAACAAGATAAAAATGGCCGACCTCTGAAGCTATGCTACCAAAACCACCAGTAATGCCGAAGCCCTCTGCCCGACCAAGATATTGTTGTACATGCTTGTATGTAGTCTTTGTATGGCTTTGTATGGTTGTTTCAACACGCTTCATGCCTGTGTCAATATACTATATTCCGTGTAAATCGTTTCGTACTCCCCAGCCAAGTACCCCTAATATAACGCTTAATAATATTGGCACTTCAGTCATTAAGCAGCTTTACGCTCAATACCAATAATTAAGCTTCTTAGTATTTGGTCCAGGAAGTGTTGAGGCTTCTTTAGTCATTTAGCTTGTTTTGGTTATCAAGTTCTTGTATACAATTTTATGGAAATTTGTTATTACGGAAAAGAAAATTAAGAGGCTAGTACTCGCTTTTTATGGACCTCCTTCTCCCTCATGTTTAGCATATTAGTTTTGAGGTTTTAAGATTTTCGTGCCGTTAGTTTGTTGATGTTAAGACCTTTCGCCCCATTTCTTCGTCAATGTTAAGACCTTTCATGCCACTTAGGTGTCGATTTTTTCCTAGCGAGCGAAAGCGAGCCTGTAATTTTCGAAGGAACCGTCCATCGGCAGGGAAATTGTTCTACCGAAAAATGTACAGATGTATCTTGAAAGGGGGTCTAGGGGTTGCTATTTTAAGCTTGATGGGGGTCTAGCGAGGAAACTAAAACATAAAAAAAAAAAAAAAATCATAAATACATAGACCAAAAACCAGGCACTACTCCCTTAAGGTGAGGTTTACTTATTTGTCTATTTATGTATATATTTAACTTGTTTAGTTTCCTCCCTAGAAGTACACCAAGCTAAAACATATAACACCCTAAAAAACCCTCTTCGAGATTCATTTGTACAATTTTCGGTAGCAAAACAATTCTCATAAACACGTCGCCAGTACAGGTGTTAAGTAGATATTAGGTATGTTGTAAATTATGAAAAGTAGCAAGCAACCTAAACAAATATTAATAACGGTAATAATAAATAATAAATGCTAAATTAATTAATACAATAACGTGCCCTTAACCCCTTCTGTACCGTTGATGTCTTATTAATTTGATGCTAGGCATATTTAGACGATTTTGTGCCGTTTAATCCTTCATCTGCGGTAGTAAACAATGGTGAATCCTGTTAATTGCTGGAGGTCCTTTCTAAACTAAATAAACTCTTCTAAAGGTAGCCAGAATAAAAATAAAAAGTAAGGCGCAGGTACAGAAGGGGTTAAAGCAAAACCCCACTAAAAATAAAAGGTAGTCCCCGTGCAAGACTCGGGCTCCGTTCTCTCCTCAGTGTAAATTGTTGGAGTAAAGTGTTGGGGCGAGAATTTGTTTTATCTTCACCTCTCTCTCTCTTTCTTTCTCGCTCTCGCTCTCTCGCTTTCTCTCGTTCTCGCTCTCTCTCTCTCTCTCACCAGATTTCTCTCTCTCTTTCACCAGTTTTCTCTCGCTCTCGTTCTCACCAGTTTTTCTCTTGCTCCCTCTCCTTCACCCCCCCCCCCTCTCTCTCTCTCTCTCTCCTCTCACGGGGCGCAACTAAGTCTCCCTGTATTCAGATCCTACTCAACATAAACTGAGGGTTTCGTGTTCAAAGGGGGGAGAGAGAGAGAGAGAGAGAGAGAGAGAGAGAGAGAGAGAGAGAGAGAGAGAGAGAATATATATGGGATAAAAGACGGAAGAACAAGCATTGCACACAATAACCGCCTCCGTCACTCATTCCAAAATACCCTAGCTAGTCACTGCAAACCATTTCCTTCCTCTGCTGCTCAATTATCATGAATCACCCCAACTTTGCGATAGACTGGTTAAATCGTAGTGACCAGTTATTTATATTTTATTGATTGATTGATTTATTTTTTGTCTATCTATCTATCTATATGCTCAGGCCCAATCCCCATTTTGGGGGTAGCCGACTCAAGACAGAGCAAGAACAGGGAAAACACAAAAACAACATAAAACAACAAATAAACACAGATAAAAAGCACAAACTCACACACATCCAGGTCACCCAGGAGAAGACCCAGAGACCTGGGTTACCAAGGTCGCTCCAGCACTCCCTTTTTTTTATCTATATTTAATCTCAGCAAGCTAAGGATTTTATTTGGTGGTCGCAAATCACTGAATGGTCAAATATAGCTTAATAATATAATGTCACCAAATGATCATAACTTGCCCATAGGTCGACTACTTCAAATTTGTCAAACATTATTATTGGGTTGTGTTCTTGTCTCTTGTTACGCCTACCTACACTTATATCGAGATGGAACCTTATGTTTTACACTTACTTCATAATTAAAGATAATTTAATCATTACAACACAAGAAAATTATCAAAGCAAAGCACCTGTAAGGTATAACAATAATAATAATAATTGCCTGGTTACTAATATAGCGCCTGTACCTCTTCCTTCGAGGCTTCACAAGCACTTGACCCTCTTTAATCAACCAGAGAGTATTACCCATTTCCATTGCTCAATAGGAGACGTTAACCGCCGGCTATAACCAGAAAAACGTTTCAACCTGAGCGGGGATTGAACTGCTGGGGTGGTCTACAGAGATGCTATCAACTCAGCCAGTAGAATGGCTGGTCTGTATATATAAATGAAGAACTGATAATGTATTGCCTATCTTCATATATTACCAATTGTTCAAAACCTGTAAAATTAGTAGGGCATTATGAAAAGTAGAATGAGGAAAAAACATTACCTAAATTTCAACAGCAAATGTTTTGTTAAATAAAACAGGCTTCCCAATAGAAAACCCATGGCTAAATAAAACAGAGAGGTCAGAACAAAAGCATCTCCACGCTCCTTTTGTAAAGAGAAAGCAGCTAAGTGGATTGAGAGAAAAGCTTATATGAAAGAGCAGCGATGGGAGCGGAGGAGGGAAGGAGGAGAATAGATGGGAGAACCCTCGGCAATGTTTACAAATCAGGTGGCGGCGTGTGACAACCCTACCAGGCGGGCGATCAGCTGAGTGGCTGTCGAGTTACCAACAAGTAAATAAGGACCACACACTATTATACACCTTATGCTACTGCTATAATGCAATTTGTACTCTGCTTTAGTTATTTGTAAAGATTGTGTATCACTTTGACAATATTCATTCTTTTATTTTCGTTTCTTAATATAAGAACAAAATGATTCCAATATATCTGAAACCACAATCGTGGCTATCTGTAACACAAGTATAGGCGTTATCAGTATTAGATAACAGTTAATAGTATCTATTTAGGTTCAAATGAAGATACTATACCCTGTTTCAATCATCCATAACTCTTGAGCATTAACCTCTATAACTCACAGATGGCAAGACTAATCGATTCAAGCTGGTATTCCTACCATTTGGGAAGGGTCCACCAGGGAATAAGTCCGGAAATTTACAGCTCATTTGCTCTAACCCTATTAGAGTTACAGAGGATAGCCTTCACGATTTCCGATCTACCTACTTGGAACAGGGTATCGCACAACTTTGTCAATATCTATTCATTGGTTCACCCACACAGACAAACAATAACACAGAATGATTACAATACCATTACGCTATGCAATTCTCCAGCAGAAAAAGGTAAAAATGCTTTTGCTCATGTGTATAAAAGAACATTTCTAGACTACAGTTTAAGGTAGGATGGGTTTTTGCCTGCCTGTCTGTCTGTCTGTCTGTCTGTCTGTCTGCCTGTGTCTGTCTGCCTGTCTTTCTGTCTGTCTGTCTATCAGTCTATCTGTCTGTCTGTCTGTCTGCCTGTTTGTGTCTACCTACCTGCCTACCTGTCTGTCTGCCTGCCTGTCTGTCTGCCTGCCTACCTGCCTGCCTGTCTGTCTGTTTCTGTCTCACCATGATGTCCTCGAGGTTACGGAACAGCTGTGAGTTGTTGCACCATTTATAATGTTATAGTATTAAGGTTGCGCCACTTTACTGAGATAACAAGGTCTGTGCGGGATGTGTAGATTCATTTAACGCACCACACATTCAAACTCCATTAAGGGGGGTCACGGGCTTCTTTTTACCTTTCTCTCCTTTTTTTTTCTCTTTCCCTGGCTTGTATCCATTCGGCCCCATTCAGCCAACTGTTGTAAGATGTTTATCCCCATCCAGGTGTCGATTTCTTTCTGACGAGCGATAGCGAACCAGCATTGTATGGAGAAATCTGGCTTCGCCGGAGACATTTTTCTATCGAAAAATGTACAAATTTAGGTTGCTGTCAAAATAAATATATACTGTATATATGCTGGCTCGCTACCGCTCGCCAGGAAAATATTGACAAATGGATGGGGTAAACGTCTTAAAACAGTAGGCTGAATGGGGCCGAATGGAGAGAGGGAGAGAAAGAGAAAAAAAGCGAGGTGGGCTCCCATTATCATTCTATGTCTATTCCTCTCTACTTTCATTTTCCTGTGTCTCATTATTCCTATTCTACACCATTTTCTCCCTTTCACGCCCCTCCTCTCTCTCACACTCACTCACACTCACTCCATACACTAGTACTCATACCCACCCACACACACAAACACTCACACACACCCACTCACACTCACTCCACACACTAGTACTCACAACCACCCACCCACACACACAAACACCCACCCACTCACACACACAAACACCCACCCACTCAGTCACTCCACACACTAGTACTCACAACCACCCACCCCCACACAACACCCACCCACTCACACCCACACATACTCACTCACTCTCACAGTTCACAAAGATATATAGCCCTCCGTAATTATAAACTGCACACTTAAAAGGTCAAAAGAATCAGGGACTAGAAGAATTACTACCAACGCCACACTGAATTTTCTCATGGGGGTGGGGGGGGGGGGGGAGTGACAAACATTAATGCATAACTCTAGAAGAAGAATCTCAAGGAGTTATTTAGTTAAGGGGAGAATGACGCGAAAAGTCTTAGTATTGACAAAGAATTGGGGGCGAAAGGTCTTTCAATCGCCAAACGTCTTAAAATCTGAAAAATAATGGAGTTAAACATGAGGAAGAAGGGGGATCTGATTACTGGAAGTTTGTCAATGTGATAATGGTTTTCTTGGATTGTAAGGTCTGTGTATCTATGTAAGTCTATGTTACCCCTCTCTCTCTCTCTCTTTCTTTCCCTGACCCTGAGAAAGAGAGAGAGAGAGAGAAGAGAGAGATGGACGGGAAGTGCGGAGGGGGGGGGGGGTGGTCTCCATCACCCTCTCATCTCCTCCATTCCATACAGGCGTCGTACCAGCTCGTGGTCGCCGGCTAATAATGTAAAGCACACACACACACACACACACACAGCACGCAGGCACTTACACTCCACTGTCCATTTAGCGAGAGAGAGAGAGAGAGAGAGAGAGAGCGAGAGAGAGAGAGAGAGAGAGAGAGAGAGAGAGAGAAGAGAGAGAGAGCAAGTAAACAACACAGATCAGGTAACATCTACAACACAAACAGTAACTGTAGACTGACTATAAGCCCAAAGTAGGCTACCCATTAATGGATAAAAGCGAGAATGTATTGAATACGATAAAAAAGGTATATAACATAAAATAAATAAAAAAACAAGTGTGTTGATTACCACTGAACATATGGTATGATGATGGTATGCTTTCTAACCTTATAAATAAACAGTAGATGGATTTAATTTACTACCATCAGGGAGAGGAAAACCGAAAGAGAGGTGGAAGGATGGAGTGAAGAAGTATATTGATGAAGACGGTCCTGGTTGGGAGGAGGAGGTGTCGTCGGCCTGACTTGTGGACAGAGGTGCATGGGGGCGGTTCGTTCGTGGCCCACTCAATTCGGGAATCAACGGTCGATCAGGCAATAGATAAATAGATAGGATTATCTTCAAAGTACAAACTATAATGGACCACTTGTAATTTGTAATCACCAATTTTATTGTGTGTGTTGTGTGCGTGTGCGTGGTGTTTGTTTGTGTGCCCTTCCTCTCTCTCTCCTCACTCTCTCCTGTTTTTGTTTCAGTTTTTTTTTACAGTGTAACGAGAAAAAAATGTTAAACCCAAGGGTAAAGAAAGCACCACTAGGCAATGTCACTACTCGACTTCCATTACGTTTCCATTACGATCATTAATTTTTTTTGTTTTTGTCCTATATTCTAACTACCTTCCCTTACCCTCTCGGGCATAGGCTGATAGCCTTTACACTCTCAAACCGCTGAAACACGGTGAGGCCCGTGAAGGTCTTGCTCCAGTCTAGGGTGT
>CM064570.1:5515177-5580312 GCA_032716605.1 Paralithodes platypus | reverse complement strand
GGGGGTAGAGGTGGGTTAAGAACTTGGACACGTACTCCCCCCTTCCACCTGCCAGGGTGGAGGAGGGGAAGGAAGGCCCCACACCCTGAAGCAGCTTTTAGTACGCGTGAGTGTACCACTAAAAGGGAGGAAACTACAAAAAATCAAATAATAAAAACAAAGGACACATCAAATAATAATACAAAGATTAAATAATAATAATACAAAGATACATAAATAATAATACGCAAAGGATACATACATCCCAATAATACAAAGATACATAAATAATAAAAGATACATAAATAAATAATAAAAGATACATAAATAAATAATACAATGATACATAAATAATACAATGATACATAAATAATACAATGACACATAAATAATACAATGACACATAAATAATACAATGATACATAAATAATAATACAGTATAAAGATACATAAATAATAATACAGTATAAAGATACATAAATAATAATACAGTATAAAGATACATAAATAATAATAAAAGATACATAAATAATAAAAAGATACATAAATAAATAATAAAAAGATACATAAATAAATAATAAAAAGATACATAAATAAATAATAAAAGATACATAAATAATAATATAAAGATACATAAATAACAATATAAAGATACATAAATAATAATATAAAGATACATAAATAATAATATAAAGATACATAAATAACAATATAAAGATACATAAATGATAATACGATATATAAATGATAATACGATATATAAATGATAATACGATATATAAATGATAATACGATATATAAATGATAATACAAAGATATATAAATAATAATACAAAGATATATAAATAATAATACAAAAGATACATAAATAATAATACAAAGATACATAAATAATAATACAAAGATACATAAATAATAATACAAAGATACATAAATAATAATACAAAGATACATAAATAATAATACAAAGATACAATAATACAAAGATACATAAATGAGCAAATAAATACGCCCATTCTCAATTAAACCCCTTCTGTACCAGCGACGTCTTTTTCATGTTACCCTGGCTATATTTAGACGATTTTATGTACAATAAAAAGGATCTGTGGTATTATAAAGGGTTAAGTGAGATAGTCCGAAGTCTGTTAATAGCTTGGGGCTAATCTTAAACTGTATAAAGGGTTAAGTGAGATAGTCCGAAGTCTGTTAATAGCTTGGGGCTAATCTTAAACTGTATAAAGGGTTAAGTGAGAT
This sequence comes from Paralithodes platypus, assembly GCA_032716605.1. NCBI lineage: Eukaryota > Metazoa > Arthropoda > Malacostraca > Decapoda > Lithodidae > Paralithodes > Paralithodes platypus. Next base: position 5,579,079 of record CM064570.1, on the reverse strand, counting down.
AGTCCGAAGTCTGTTAATAGCTTGGGGCTAATCTTAAGCTGTATAAAGGGTTAAGTGAGATAGTCCGAAGTCTGTTAATAGCTTGGGGCTAATCTTAAGCTGTATAAAGGGGTTTAAGTGAGATAGTCCGAAGTCTGTTAATAGATTGGGGCTAAGTTTAAGCTGTTTAAAGGGTTAAGTGAGATAGTCCGAAGTCTGTTAATAGCTTGGGGCTAATCTTAAGCTGTATAAAGGGTTAAGTGAGATAGTCCGAAGTCTGTTTATACAGCTTAAGATTAGCCCCAAGCTATTAAGGGTTAAGTGAGATAGTCCGAAGTCTGTTAATAGCTTGGGGCTCTTTTTAAGCTGTCTAAAATCGCGTAATAGTGGCCATAATCGCGTAATAGTGGCCATAATCGCGTAATAGTGGCCATAATCAAGTTACAATTGCGGCACCAGTACAGTCAGGGTTAAGAGGAGTGACCTGCTTTTCGTTATTTCTGTCCTTTTCTCTCTTTTTCTGGCTTGTATCCATTCGGCCCCATTCAGCCAACTATTTTAAGACGTTTATCCCCATCTAGGTGTCGATTTCTTCCTGGCGAGCGATAGCGAGCTAGCATTATATGAAGAAATCCGGCTTCGCCGGAGAAATTTTTCTATCGAAAAATGTACAAATTTAGGTACAAAAAAAAAAAAAGGCTGGCTTGCTACCGCTCACCAGTAACAAATTGACACCTGGATGGGGATAAACGTCTTAAACAGTAGGCTGAATAGGGCCAAATGGATACAAGCCAGAGAAAGATATAAAAGGACAAAACAAAAAACAGGTTACCCCCCCCCCCCCCCCCTCCCCTTCTCCCGCATGTTTAGCCCCATTTGTTTTGAGATGTTAAGACGTTCGGCCCCATATTCTTCCCCAGCTTCATGAAAACGTCAAGATAAAGCTAGCATGAAATTGAAAAGACGTCGCTGGTACAGAAAGGGTTAAGGGGGGGGGGGGGGGGGATGGGCGTATTTATTTGTTCATATGTGTATCTTTTTATTATCCTTTTTAGTTTCCTCCCTAGACCTCCATCAAACTTAAACAAAACTCCCACCAAAACCCTCCATCAAGATATAGTTATACATTTTTCGATAGAAATAAATTATGTCCCGGTCGAAGGCCAGCTCCTCTTAAATTGCAGGCTCGATATCGCTCGCCAGGGAATAATCGACAACTAAAAGACACGTCTTAAAATTGACAAAGAAATGGAGCGAAAGGTCGTAAAATCGCGAAACAATAATGGGCCGAACGTCTTAAAATCTGAAAACTAATGGGGCTAAACATGAGGAAGAAGGGGGAACCAGAAAAGCAACCCATCTCCCCTAAAATAGTCGCTGTCACCTTTCCTGGACAACTCTAACGTAGTTCTGGACCATCACTGTCACGTGATTAGAAATGTCCAGTTAAGGGGAGATTTCCAGTTGAGGGATTTTTTTTCTGGACCCCTTTCTCCCTCATGTTTAGCCCCATTGCTTTTGAGATTTTAAGACGTTCGCCCTAGTATTGGACATTTTAAGACACTTTAAGAACTTTTAAGAACTTTCGCCCAATTTCTGTCAATTTTAAGACCTATCGTGCCATTAAGGTGTCGATTTTTTCCTGGCGAGCGATAGCGAGCCTGTAATTTAAGAGCAACCGGCCTCGACATTTTTCTGCCGAAAAATGTACAAATTTATCTTGAAAGGGGGTCTACGGGGTGTAATTTTAAGCTTGATGAAAACGTAGGGAACAAACTAAATACCTCCCCTTAACCCCTTCTGTACCGGCGACGTGTTTGTAATTATATTCTAACTGTATTTAGACAATTTTGTTCAGTTTAAGAAGGAGCTGTGGTAGTAAAAAAGGGTTAATAAGAGATAGTTCGAAACCTTTTAATTGGTGGAGGCCTCTGTTAAACTGAATAAAATCGTATAATAGTAGTCGGAGTAAAGGTTAACAGACGTCATCGGTACAGGTGGTGTTAATTTGCTCTGTCTAATTTGTACACGAATTATCATTAACCCTTGTTGTACCGGCGACGTCTTTTTAATGTATTCTACCTACTATTAGACGCTTTTCTTCAGCTTAAGACGGACGGCTGGCACTTCAAAGGTTGCAGACTATCTCAATTATCCCTGTTTGCAACCATAATATCTTTCCTAAACTTAATAAAATCGTCTAAATGTAGCTGAAATCTAATACAAAAAAGACGTCTCCGGTACAGAAGGGGTTAAGGTATTATTCAAGGTATTGATTGTGACTGTACATCTGCCCTCTACTGTAAGCGAACACAAATCCACCCACTACTGTATAATAATATAAAGCAGGATAATAAAAATCCTCCTCACAGATGACCCCCTCTCCATTGTGAAAGGGGGTCCACCATTGTTATGCCTTGTAGTGAGGTAATGGGGCTTGTACGGGCGCTGAGGGCTCTTGTTTACAATTCTATGGAGGCTTGTCTATATGGAGAAAGGCTTATCTTATTTGTCATTAGGGCCGCTTTCATTGGGGTACGACTCTGTTGCTTCGTTTGTTTATAGGATGCGCTCAAGCGGCTTTAGTAATTTATCTGAATTCGGTTTAACAAGGATTTCTTGTATGTACTTTCATTGAAACTTGTCTTTACAGAAATTGGCTCATCTTATTTGTCTTTAAAGGGCAGGATTCCAAGAAACCCCAGAAGCAGAAACTGAAATTGACAATCCATATACCCGCCATATTCAACAGCAAGGAAGATGCTCTTCAACCCCCACGAGTTTGAATATTCTCCTGGATCACAGAACGGTTTGCGGGCAGAGCCAAACCACCCTGATTGGTCCAGGGAGGACTTGCGGCAGCTCCTGGTATTAGTCGTCCGCCTGCTCTGGGATATGGCCAGCTATTAATCATTTCAGCTCCTCAACTTCAGGACACTCGGAAGCCTGGACTGAGTCCAGTGGTGGTTGCAGCAGGCAAGATGGTCTAGTCAAATGCTCTTCTTTAGAATTAGGGTTGTCAACCGTATTGTGTTTACATTTCTCTTCTTGGCTCTGTAAGTGCCAGTGTCGTCCACCAGTCTGGTCCTTCCGCATCGAAGTGGATGCGCTGAGCTCAGGGGGAGTCTCAGGTCGACTCGGAGGGGAGAAGCTGAGCTCAAGAGGAGTCTCAGGTGTTCTGCTCTCCTGCTGCAGAATCCAGGGTACATACGGCCCAGCCCTGGATCGGAGAACCACATCTGAAATTCCTAATAATTGGCTGCTGGTAGAGGTGTTAGACCACCAGGGGTCCTCCCTGGACCAATCAGGGCAGGGCAAGCGTTCAGCTCACAGGGTGTTGAGAGTGTCTTGGGTAGAGGTGTTGGACTGTACCAGCATTGGAAGGATGAACTGCCCTGTGTTCTTCTTCTTGGAACAAGATAAAAATGGCCGACCTCTGAAGCTATGCTACCAAAACCACCAGTAATGCCGAAGCCCTCTGCCCGACCAAGATATTGTTGTACATGCTTGTATGTAGTCTTTGTATGGCTTTGTATGGTTGTTTCAACACGCTTCATGCTGTGCCAGTATACTATATTCCGTGTAAATCGTTTCGTACTCCCCAGCCAAGTACCCCTAATATAACGCTTAATAATATTGGCACTTCAGTCATTAAGCAGCTTTACGCTCAATACCAATAATTAAGCTTCTTAGTATTTGGTCCAGGAAGTGTTGAGGCTTCTTTAGTCATTTAGCTTGTTTTGGTTATCAAGTTCTTGTATACAATTTTATGGAAATTTGTTATTACGGAAAAGAAAATTAAGAGGCTAGTACTCGCTTTTTATGGACCTCCTTCTCCCTCATGTTTAGCATATTAGTTTTGAGGTTTTAAGATTTTCGTGCCGTTAGTTTGTTGATGTTAAGACCTTTCGCCCCATTTCTTCGTCAATGTTAAGACCTTTCATGCCACTTAGGTGTCGATTTTTTCCTAGCGAGCGAAAGCGAGCCTGTAATTTTCGAAGGAACCGGCCATCGGCCGGAAAATTGTACTACCGAAAAATGTACAGATGTATCTTGAAAGGGGGTCTAAGGGTTGCTATTTTAAGCTTGATGGGGGTCTAGCGAGGAAACTAAAACATACAAAAAAAAAAAAATCATAAATACATAGACCAAAAACCAGGCACTACCCCCTTAACTTATTATTTGTGTATTTATGTATATTTAACTTGTTTAGTTTCCTCCCTAGAAGTACACCAAGCTAAAACATATAACACCCTAAAAAACCCTCTTCGAGATTCATTTGTACAATTTTCGGTAGAACAATTGTCTCATAAACACGTCGCCAGTACAGGTGTTAAGTAGATATTAGGTATGTTGTAAATTATGAAAAGTAGCAAGCAACCTAAACAAATATTAATAACGGTAATACTAAATACTAAATTCATTAATACAATAACGTCCCCTTAACCCCTTCTGTACCGTTGATGTCTTATTAATTTGATGCTAGGCATATTTAGACGATTTTGTGCCGTTTAATCCTTCATCTGCGGTAGTAAACAATGGTGAATCCTGTTAATTGCTGGAGGTCCTTTCTAAACTAAATAAACTCTTCTAACGGTAGCCAGAATAAAAATAAAAAGTAAGGCACAGGTACAGAAGGGGTTAAAGCAAAACCCCACTAAAAATAAAAGGTAGTCCCCGTGCAAGACTCGGGCTCCGTTCTCTCCTCAGTGTAAATTGTTGGAGTAAAGTGTTGGGGCGAGAATTTGTTTTATCTTCACCTCTCTCTCTCTCTCTCTCTCGCTCTCTCGCTTTCTCTCGTTCTCGCTCTCTCTCTCTCTCACCAGATTTCTCTCTCTCTTTCACCAGTTTTCTTCTCGCTCTCGTTCTCACCAGTTTTTCTCTTGCTCCCTCTCCCTTCCCCCCCCCCCCCTCTCTCTCTCTCTCTCTCCTCTCACGGGGCGCAACTAAGTCTCCCTGTATTCAGATCCTACTCAACATAAACTGAGGGCTTCGTGTTCAAAGGGGGAGAGAGAGAGAGAGAGAGAGAGAGAGAGAGAGAGAGAGAGAGAGAGAGAGAATATATATGGGATAAAAGACGGAAGAACAAGCATTGCACACAATAATCGCCTCCGTCACTCATGCCAAAATACCCTAGCTAGTCACTGCAAACCATTTCCTTCCTCTGCTGCTCAAATATCATGAATCACCCCAACTTTGCGATAGACTGGTTAAATCGCAGTGACCAGTTATTTATATTTTATTGATTGATTGATTTATTTTTTGTCTATCTATCTATCTATATGCTCAGGCCCAATCCCCATTTTGGGGGTAGCCGACTCAAGACAGAGCAAGAACAGGGAAAACACAAACACAACATAAAACAACAAATAAACACATCAAAAGCACAAACTCACACACATCCAGGTCACCCAGGAGAAGACCCAGAGACCTGGGTTACCAAGGTCGCTCCAGCACTCCCTTTTTTTTTATCTATATTTAATCTCAGCAAGCTATGGATTTTATTTGGCGGTCGCAAATCACTGAATGGTCAAATATAGCTTAATAATATAATGTCACCAAATGATCATAACTTACCCATAGGTCGACTACTTCAAATTTGTCAAACATTATTATTGGGTTGTCTTCTTGTCTCTTGTTACGCCTACCTACACTTATATCGAGATAGAACCTTATGTTTTACACTTACTTCATAATTAAAGATAATTTAATCATTACAACACAAGAAAATGATCAAAGCAAAGCACCTGTAAGGTATAACAATAATAATAATAATTGCCTGGTTACTAATATAGCGCCTGTACCTCTTCCTTCGAGGCTTCACAAGCACTTGACCCTCTTTAATCAACCAGAGAGTATTACCCATTTCCATTGCTCAATAGGAGACGTTAACCGCCGGCTATAACCAGAAAAACGTTTCAACCTGACCGGGAATTGAACTGCTGGGGTGGTCTACAGAGATGCTATCAACTCAGCCAGTAGAATGGCTGGTCTGTATATATAAATGAAGAACTGATAATGTATTGCCTATCTACATATATTACCAATTGTTCAAAACCTGTAAAATTAGTAGGGCATTATGAAAAGTAGAATGAGGAAACAACATTACCTAAATTTCAACAGCAAATGTTTTGTTAAATAAAACAGGCTTCCCAATAGAAAACCCATGGCTAAATAAAACAGAGAGGTCAGAACAAAAGCATCTCCACGCTCCTTTTGTAAAGAGAAAGCAGCTAAGTGGATTGAGAGAAAAGCTTATATGAAAGAGCAGCGATGGGAGCGGAGGAGGGAAGGAGGAGAATAGATGGGAGAACCCTCGGCAATGTTTACAAATCAGGTGGCGGCGTGTGACAACCCTACCAGGCGGGCGATCAGCTGAGTGGCTGTCGAGTTACCAACAAGTAAATAAGGACCACACACTATTATACACCTTATGCTACTGCTATAATGCAATTTGTACTCTGCTTTAGTTATTTGTAAAGATTGTGTATCACTTTGACAATATTCATTCTTTTATTTTCGTTTCTTAATATAAGAACAAAATGATTCCAATATATCTGAAACCACAATGGTGTGCATAAAATCGTGGCTATCTGTAACACAAGTATAGGCGTTATCAGTATTAAATAACAGTTAATAGTATCTATTTAGGTTCAAATAAAGATACTATACCCTGTTTCAATCATCCATAACTCTTGAGCATTAACCTCTATAACTCACAGATGGCAAGACTAATCGATTCAAGCTGATATTCCTACCATTAGGGAAGGGTCCACCAGGGAATAAGTGTGGACATTTACAGCCCATATGCTCTAGCCCTTTTTTAGTTACAGAGGATAGCCTTCACGATTTCCGATCTACCTACTTGGAACAGGGTATCGCACAACTTCGTCAATATCTATTCATTGGTTCACCCACACAGACAAACAATAACACAGAATGATTACAATACCATTACGCTATGCAATTCTCCAGCAGAAAAAGGTAAAAATGCTTTTGCTCATGTGTATAAAAGAACATTTCTAGACTACAGTTTAAGGTAGGATGGGTTTTTGCCTGCCTGCCTGTCTGTCTGTCTGTCTGTCTGTCTGCCTGTGTCTGTCTGCCTGTCTTTCTGTCTGTCTGTCTGTCTATCTGTCTGTCTGACTGTCTGTCTGTCTGTGTATACCTGCCTGCCTACCTGTCTGTCTGACTGTCTGTTTGTCTGCCTGCCTACCTGCCTGCCTGTCTGTCTGTTTCTGTCTCACCATGATGTCCTCGAGGTTACGGAACAGCTGTGAGTTGTTGCACCATTTATAATGTTATAGTATTAAGGTTGCGCAACTTTACTGAGATAACAAGGTCTGTGCGGGATGTGTAGATTCATTTAACGCACCACACATTCAAACTCCATTAAGGGGGGTCACGGGCTTCTTTTTACCTTTCTCTCCTTTTTTTCTCTTTCCCTGGCTTGTATCCATTCGGCCCCATTCAGCCAACTGTTGTAAGATGTTTATCCCCATCCAGGTGTCGATTTCTTTCTGACGAGCGATAGCGAACCAGCATTGTATGGAGAAATCTGGCTTCGCCGGAGACATTTTTCTATCGAAAAATGTACAAATTTAGGTTGCTGTCAAAATAAATATATACTGTATATATGCTGGCTCGCTACCGCTCGCCAGGAAAATATTGACAAATGGATGGGGTAAACGTCTTAAAACAGTAGGCTGAATGGGGCCGAATGGAGAGAGGGAGAGAAAGAGAAAAAAAGCGAGGTGGGCTCCCATTATCATTCTATGTCTATTCCTCTCTACTTTCATTTTCCTGTGTCTCATTATTCCTATTCTACACCATTTTTCTCCATTTCACGCCCCTCCTCTCTCTCACACTCACTCAGTCACTCCACACACTAGTACTCATACCCACCCACACACACAAACACTCACACACACCCACTCACTCCACACACCCACTCACTCCACACACTAGTACTCACAACCACCCACCCACACACACAAACACCCACCCACACACACACAAACACCCACCCACTCAGTCACTCCACACACTAGTACTCACAACCACCCACCCACACACACAAACACCCACCCACTCACACCCACACATACTCACTCACTCTCACAGTTCACAAAGATATATAGCCCTCCGTAATTATAACTGCACACTTAAAAGGTCAAAAGAATCAGGGACTAGAAGAATTAAATACCAACGCCACACTGAATTTTCTCATGGGGGTGGGGGGGGGGGGGGAGTGACAAACATTAATGAATAACTCTAAAAGAAGAATCTCAAGGAGTTATTTAGTTAAGGGGAGAATGACGCGAAAAGTCTTAGTATTGACAAAGAATTGGGGGCGAAAGGTCTTTCAATCGCCAAACGTCTTAAAATCTGAAAAATAATGGAGCTAAACATGAGGAAGAAGGGGGATCTGATTACTGGAAGTTTGTCAATGTGATAATGGTTTTCTTGGATTGTAAGGTCTGTGTATCTATGTAAGTCTATGTTACCCCTCTCTCTCTCTCTCTTTTTCTTTCCCTGACCCTGAGAGAGAGAGAGAGAGAGAGAGAGAGAGAGAGAGAGAGAGAAGGGGGGGGGGGGCTCTCCCTCTCTCCATTTCATACAGGCGTCGTACCATCTCGTGTCGCCGGCTATAATGTAAAGCACACACACACACACACACACACAGGCACTTACACTCCACTGTCATTTAGCGAGAGAGAGAGAGAGAGAGAGAGAGAGAGAGAGAGAGAGAGAGAGAGAGAGAGAGAGAGAGAGAGAGCAAGTAAACACAGATCATGTAACATATACAACACAACAGTACTGTAGACTGACTATAAGCACAAAGTAGGCTACATAATGGATAAAAGCGAGAATGTATTGAATACGATAAAAAAGGTATATACTAAAAATAAATAAAAACTAGTTGAGCATATTGATTGTTGATTACCAATGAACATATGGTATGGCTTTCTAACCTTATAAATAACAGTAGATGGATTTATTACTACCAGCAGGGAGAGGAAAACCGAAAGAGAGGTGGAAGGATGGAGTGAAGAAGTATATGGATGAAGACGGTGCTGGTTGGGAGGAGGGGCGTCGGCTGACTGTGGACAGAGGTGCATGGGGGCTGTTCGTTCGTGGCCACTCCTTCGGGGATCACGGCGTCAGGCAATAGCTAGATAGATAGATTATCTTCAAAGTACAAATTATAATGGACACTTTAAATTGTATACCAATTTATGTGTGTGTGTGTGTGCGTGTGCGTGTGTTTGTTTGTGTGCCCTCTCTCTCTCTCTCACTCTCTCTGTTTTTTTCATTTTTACAGTGTACGAGAAAAAAATGTTAAACCCAAGGGTAAAGAAAGCACCACTAGGCAATGTCACTCGACTCCATTACGTTCCATTACGATCATTAATTTTTTTTGTTTTTTCCTATATTCTAACTACTCCCTCTCGGGCATAGGCTGATAGCCTTTACACTCTACCGCTGAACACGGTGAGGCCCGTGAGGTCTTGCTCCAGTCTAGGGTGTGAGACATGCGAAGCTTCACGGCTCGAAGAAACTCCATCTCTGAAGCCGCCTCGCCTCTGCGCTTCACAGTCTCATCCCCCAGACTCGGACCCTCACTCTCAGAACGTCACCTACTGAGCAATTAACTCACTAGGCATTGCCCTCCTGTAGCATATTTTTGAATATGGGAATATTCATACAATGCTATTTAATCAGGGAACAATGAGGGTATTTTTTTGGCATTTCGGTGTGCTGTGATAATGCACTGATACTAGCTAGGTACAGCACAAATTCCATCCCAATAATATCTTCCCATTGACATATTGGGATTCGAACCCGGGTCCATTGGATACTAGCTAGGTACAGCACAAATTCCATCCCAATAATATCTTCCCATTGACATATTGGGATTCGAACCCGGGTCCATTGGATTACTAGTCCAGTGGCAAGACCACTCCGCCACACCTCCCCAATTACTCATTATTCACTGCATTATTCATTATCTCATATTTCATTACATTAATCCTTACTCGAATAAATTACAAGTTAACTGTATGTTTCATCTTTGCATATCACACTTAACATAAAACAATAACAAACATCAAATTCTATATATAAAGTACTCATACAAACACATATCCATGGTGAACTCCAAACATGGTGACCATATATTGATTAGTTAGTTATAATAGGACTTCAGAGGCTATCAACCCTTCTGGATTATTAAGCCAGCACACTGTAAGTCAAGAATAGCGTGAGAACTGGGGCCTTTTGACCTTGACCATATTGAAGAAAGTTAGTTAGTCAAAATAGGACTTCAGAGGCTATCAACCCTATTGGATTATTAAGCCAGCACACTGTAAGTCAAGCATATGTTCAGGACTGGAACCCCTTTTCGAGAACTCCAGTCCCTTGTTGAAGGAAGACCACACAAGCAAATGTAATATACTAATTATTGAAAACCTGGCATCCAACTTTCTAATCAATTGACGATCACATTGCAATCAATTCTACATTGATAGATATAATAAGCATATAGATAAATAAATACAGATAGAGGGATAGTTAAATAGATAGTTAATATTGATAGAGGAATAGAAATAAACATAAATATATATAAAAAACAGATAGATAGATAAATATAGATAAATAGATAGATACATCTATCTAGATATATAGATATAGATATAGATATATAAAGATAAATAGATAGATAGATATATATAAATAGATATAGAGATAGATATATATAGGAAGTAGATATATATAGATAGGTAGACAGCTAGATTAATAGATAGATAGACAAGAAAAAAAGACATTTAAAGTAAGTGAAAGAGAAATAGAGAAATAGAGAAATAGAGAAATAGAGAAAGAGGAGAGGAGAGGAAGTTCACGGCAAAGGAGAGAATGAGAAAGTATGTGTGAAAGCGAATGAAAGAGAGTGCCGACGTTTACAGCAGAGGGTGATTCAAGAGAGAGAGAGAGAGAGAGAGAGAGAGAGAGAGAGAGAGAGAGAGAGAGAGAGAGAGTAGGTGTGTGTGTGTGAGAGAGAGAGTAGGTGTGTGTGTGTGTGTGAGAGAGAGAGAGAGATAGAGAGAGAGTGTGTGTGTGTGTGAGTGAGTGAATGAAAGTGAGTTAGAGTGCGAGTGTGAGAGTAAGAGGGAGGGTTTCAGAGAGTAGGATTGTGCGTTTGTGAGAGAGAGAGAGAGAGAGAGAGAGAGAGAGAGAGAGAGAGAGAGAGAAGCAACAAAGAAGTAGGGTGGATGTGAGAGAGAATGGATAAAGTTCTACCCTGGGACTATAAGCGTGGGTGTGTGAAGAGGTGTTTGTTATAATGTGTGTGTGTGTGTGTGTGTGTGAGAGAGTGTGTGTGTGTGTGTGTGTGTGTGTGTGTGTGTGTGTGAGACAGAAGGCGAAATATGGAAGAGCTGGGCGTTCTATTGTTAAGGGTGGAAATACATGGATAAAGATACGCGAACACTTAATAATAGATAATGCTTATGCATAGATTTATAATCAGAAGTTGCGCTAGTGAGCAATATGTTCTCGCTCATATGTACGTATATTTACATACATATGTGCATATGACCATATAAATATAAATACACGTACAGTACATATATATATTATATACCTTATATTCTCAACCGGGCTCGAACCATTGACAGCACGTACACACAGACATACATATACATAAATATATGCACATTACATGCATATATGCTCTTCTCTTATCCTACCTGATACTCTCAGCCGGGCTCGAACCACAAACAGTATACACTATACACATATATATACATAAATAACGCATACATACATACACATATACGCACACATACATACACATATACTGCACATACATAGATACATATATACACATATACATAAACAAACTCAAGCAAATACATACATAATTATATTCTAATACACACACGCACACAACTTATGCATATATTATTAAAGGTGGGCGCGTATATATGGTGTGACAGACCGTTATTACACATTATTAATAATATTAACAATGGTTGGGATAGGACTATTTTTATATCTGTCAGTTCTTGCTCTTATTGGTTGGAGTGTGTTGAAATGACGAGCTGCACGTGTAGGTCTAGGGGCGTCTGGTGGAAGTAAGTTTCTGTGTCGTGGGTGAACAAGCAGCTTAGATGCAAACTGTTTGAGTGTTGTAGTGGTGGGTTGAAAGTGCAGGTATGCTAAGGGTGGTGAGAGCTTCCTCGTACCCTGGATATGTGCCACCCAGGATGATCCTGCATGCCCTCCTCTGAACTCTCTCCAGTTGACGTTGTTGTGTTAGGGTTAGAGAGGAGGACCAGGCGGGAGAGGCGTAGGTGAGCTTAGGGAGTATAAAGGTGTTATATATACTCTTCAGCTCATTCTCCGGCGCCCCCAGGGATCTCAACCGCCTTAGCATAAATAACTTGTAAGTGGCGGTCCTGACTGTGGTAGTTACATGTTTCTTCCAGTTCAGTTTGTTGTCCACAGTGATTCCGAGGAGTTTGGTGGACTCAACAAGCTGAAGGGGATGAGGACCAATTGTGACAGTGGGTGGAGGAAGGTCGGTAACGGAAGTGTTGATGTGCATGACCACTGTCTTGTCATGATTGATAGTCACATGATTGTCTGTGGTCCAGGCTTGAAGACGGTCGAGGATGTCTTGTAGGGGGTCATAGTTAGGGGAGGTGTTATCGACAGTAATGCCGACTGTCGAGTCGTCCACGTACTTCCAGTGGAATGGGGTGTCCTTTAGGGCATCATTAATCAAGATGAGGAACAATAGAGGCCCCATCTTTGTGCCCTGTGGGACTCCACATGTGATGTCTAGGAAGGTGGAGATGAAGCCTTGGTATCGCACTGCTTGTCGTCTGTCACTAAGGAAGTCGGTCAACCACGCAACCAGGGTAGGATGTAGCCCCAACTTTATGGCTTTGTTGATGATGATGGTGTGGTCAACAAGGTCAAATGCTTTCCTGAAGTCAATAAAGGCAAGGGCGAGGTGTGTGGGTGTGTGTGTGTGTGTGTGTGTGTGTGTGTGTGTGTGTGTGTGTGTGTGTGTGTGTGTGTGTGTGTGTGTGTTGAAGCTGTTTCTGTGGAGAGCGTGGTGGATGCTGAAAAAATACGAAAACAACCCTATCTGCATTTGCTTAACCTCCTCAGTACAATGACGCCTTCTTCCCTCTTATTCTGGCTACTGTTAGAAGATTTCGTTAAGCTTAGAAATTCTCGCTATACAGAAAAAGTGGTAAATATTCTTGCAGTTAACCTTTAAACTTATTAAGGTGACAGTTACAAAGTGGTGTACAATCTATCTTATTCTAGTTATATTGTAGTTTATCTTATTGTACCAGTACCTCCCTACAATCAACCTAGTTGTTCCCCAATTCGTCCCTCCGCCACGACCATTTCAAAGTCCAAGTCTCTCACTCTTGTCCTCTGTAGCGGGGAGGACCTTGTACCCCTGAGACATAGGAGTGCAGACCTGAGAAGAGAGAAAGAGAGCCGGCATCTCATCCAAGTTATGACTTGGCTTCTATGCTGGCGCTTTTCTCCGATATTTGTTCAGCTAATCTGGCATAGAAGACACTTGCAGAAGGTCCCATACCTCCCGACGATGAGAAGACCAGAGGAGTAAAGCTTCCTTGATCCCTGTTCAAAATTCTTTCTTCATAAGCGCGTTTTTTTTAACTTTCGTTTCTCAAGTATGCCGCCTTGTGTCCTCGCTCACGATATGTTTGTGCTCTTGGGTTGAAGAATCTGATGTCGAAAAAAGACCGTTGTCCCCTCGTCCAAAAACCTCGAGCACTTACGTCCACTCTTGCTTCATTTGAAGTATTTGCAGTATGTGGGCCAAGCGCTGTCCGTCCATAGGCAGAAGTTCCGGTTCGATTCTGACATCATGGCACACCTCGTCCAGCATTTGTACAGTGATGTCTCGTACTTCATCATGCCGGATACAGATGAATCCTCCTTTCTTACAAGTCATACAGTGGTCTGAGTTGTTTATTTCACCACATGCACATTTCAGCGGCAGGTTCGAAACTGGCCACCCATACCTCAAGGCTACGGCATCATTGAATTCTTGTTTATTTAAGCTGAAGCCTTTCTCCTTTATTGGTAATGATGTGAGCCAATTTGAAGCCCCCGTGTCTTGTGCCATCTCAACTCTCATTTTCAGTTCTTCCCTACATCTGGTCTTAATTTGTTCTAGGCTATGTTGCGGTCTCTCTTCTCTGCTCTTTGTAATGTCCTGTCTTGCATTTCGTTGTTCCTCTTCGTCCACCTCATCATTTTCATTTTGCTCCCGTATTTTTTGTCAGAGACGTAGTAAGTTTAAGGGAATTTTGGTACTCATGTAGTGCCGCCTCCACTGGGTTTATGATCCCCATACCTCCGAACCTTGGCGGAAGAGCTAATAGATCTCTTAGCTCTTGCGTGACGCCTTCCATCTCTGTTAGGGCCGGTATGAATGTTCCTCTGATTGCTTCTTCAAGCGGTTGGAGCATCTGTCTAATGCCAGGCACTGTTCTCATAAGAAAGGTCCATCTGTGCTTAACACCATATGTGAAGGCAGTATATGCAGCATGGTTCAGATTTCGCAATGTCTGCCAGGGTTTTCACTTCCTTTACCCACTCCGCTACCTTTCTTCGCACATAGTCTCTCTTGCATTCTTCTGTGCCTATTACTGCTCCCAAATGGCGTTGACCCTCCTTTGTAATCGTCACTCCTGTCCCATCAAAAGTCCACACCGCTTCTTCATACTTGTTTTCTTTCACTATTAGTACAGATTTACTAGCATTCGGATGGTACCCAATGACTTCGCCTACCGATTGTACTCTCCGCCACCATTCTTTGAGATCCCCTATTTTTCCTGCACCTGTGAGGTCATCTGCATACGCCACTTGTTTCACTCGGGTTACCTCATGTTTTATTTTCTGCTGCAGAATTGATAGTGCCAGTGCGTACATTGCCATTGCCACTGGATCTCCTTGCGTTGTTCCTTCATTTGATTTGAGAATTTTCATTTCTTCCTTCTTTGTGCTTCCAACTATATACAGGTTAGCTGGCTCCTTATAAGTATTTTCTATGTACTTTGCGATGCTCGGGCATTTGATCTTGATGTTGTGAATAGCTGCCTCCCTATTAATGGTGTTAAAGGCATTTGTTGCATCCACTAGCAGTACCGCTTCACAATCTTCCTTATGATACACCTTCCCCATTGCATGTTTTGCTGCTTCTCCTCCGGCTTGCTGTCCTGCACATACTTGTAAGTTAACCTTTAAACTGCCGCAGGTCCTTCAGAATCTGTTTTTATATACATTTAATGATACTCTGGATAATAAGAATATGACGCCATTATAATAAACCCATCAGTGTGTGTGTGTGCGTCTGTGTGTGCGCGCGCGCTATAATATACAGTGTTTGCGTGTACGAGTTTCTGTATAAAAAAAGGATTATCGGATGCAAACAATCGCGAATGTTATAAAAAATATATATACATTTGAGTGAGAGGGAAATTAAAACGTGTGTGTGCGTGTGCATGTGCGTGTGTGTGCGTGTGTTTGTGAGCGTGCGTGTCAAATAAATTATACCAGGAGTGTACAAGAATTATATTGTGATATTGGCAAAAAGTTAACTAGTGCATAATCCGAAGTCTCTCTCTCTCTCTGTTTGTCTATGTATCACTATATAGAAATATATATAAAGGAGTACAAAGGAGTACAAAGGAAATCAAGCAACAACAGGTCTAGTAACCCTTCTAGGCTGCTTGTCCTCCAAAACACTGAGGATCAAGTGTCCAAACAGTGGTTTAGAGTGGGTAAGGGAACATTGGAAAGGGAACTACTGCCCTGGAACTAATGTCCGTGGCAGGACTAGGAAGTTAGTAGGGGACATATGGGTTAGTAACTGAGGGGAGGATAAAATAAAGTTATTCATTTACAAACGCAGTCAGTCGCGGGTTTGATGAGAGATATTTTTCTAGGCGGAGTTTAAATGAATCAACGGTGCTGCAGTCTATAACGTCTCGGGGAAGCCCATTCCACAAGTTGACAACTCGATTGAAGAAGAAATTCTTAGATTCGTGTGAGAAGATTTACCAATAATTTTGCAACCGTTTCCCCGCGTGTAATTAGATTGGTCGATAGTGAAGTACTTACTACAGTTCATATTGTCGTGCCTTTGATGATTTTGAACACTTGAATTAAGTCACCTCTTAATCTGCGCTGGGTTAAAGGAAATAGATTTAATTCTCTAAGACGCTCTTCGTATGGTTTGTTCTTTAGGTTAGGTATCATATTGGTAACTCTACGTTGAACTCGTTCTAGCTTGTTTATGTCTTTTTGGTAATAAGGGCACCAGCATTGAACGCAGTATTCCAGAAGAGGGCGGACTAAGGAATTGTAAAGGGTTAGGATAACGTCTTTGGATTTATGCTCAATACAGAGAGAGAGAGAGAGAGTGAGAGTGAGTGTGTGTGTGTGTGTGTGTGTGTGTGTGTGTGTGTGTGTGTGTGTGTGTGTGTGTGTGTGTGTGTGTGTGTGTGTTGGAAATTGGAAAAAGACAGATACATGAGAAAACATTTACTGAAAACAAAAGCCCAGCCTGTTCTTCACTAACCAAAAATCCGTATCGGTGAGTATTGTGTGAAATGTGATGCGTAGCGTGACTAACAAACAAATTCCCCCACGGCAGCAGCAGCAGCACCACCACCACCACCACCACCCACAGTCCCAGAGCCTATTTCCCAGAACAGAGAGAGAGGGAAATATTAAGTTTATTTTGTGTTTTCATGTTTATCCTTCAGCTCTCTCTCTCTCTCTCTCTCTCTCTCTCTCTCTCTCTCTCTCTCTCTCTCTCTCGAATGAATAAATGAATGAACGAATGAATGAAATATGAAACCAGGAGGGCCAATCTTGATGTCACAAATCACTTAACCTATAGTGTGGTCAACGAGTGGAACAAACTGCCAGAGAAAGTGGTACATTGTAATATATTTGACACATTCAAAAGTAGTCTAGACATCCATTTCGAGGAGGTAGGAGTAATACAGGTAAACAAAGATTTTGTTTTGTTTTTAATATAGTTAAAAATAATGTTTTTATCTATATACATATACTGTATATATACTGTATATCTCTCAGCTTCCTTCTTCACTATGAATTTTCCAGTATTTTTTTTTTTTTTTTTTTTTGTGTGCCTGGGGCCTAGTTTCCACCAATTAAGTTTCATGCCGGTGAGAGTGGTGGGTGGGGAGAGAGCCTTCTGCTCTGCTTTCCTTACCTTCCACTTTTAGCAAATTATATGTTAGCATTAGGTCCGGACTGTATAGTAGGGACCGCATGATCTGTGCAATCTGTGTGTCTATGTAAAATCTATGTATATCTGCATTTCTAACTAGTTTGTAAATTCCTTCAGGTCATTTCCAAACTCTGCAAGGTTATTCACTTTTAGCTGTTTTCATGTATGGCCAATTGAGAGAGAGAGAGAGAGAGAGAGAGAGAGAGAGAGAGAGAGAGAAATAGAGAGAGAGAGAGAGAGAGAGAGAGAGAGAGAGAGAGAGAGAGAGAGAGAGAGAGAGAGAGAGAGAGAGAGAGAGAGTCAAAGTGAATGTGAGAGAGTAAGCGAGTGAGATAATTCACTTAAGAGTTCGGATCTCATTAGGCTCACCCCCAAACATTAAGGAGAGGGGCTGTAAGAGAGTTACAAGGAGTTACAAGGAATAGTTAGCATCTCGGAGAGCTTGCGGTCCATTCCGGGGAAGATACTCGAAGTGAAAGGAGAGAGAGACTGTTTAATGCACTATACTCATAACAGTGTGCAAAATGCTATCTACTCTTTTCTGGAACTGAACTACTGAAGGAAGGAAGGAAGGAAGGAGAGAGAGAGAGAGAGAGAGAGAGAGAAGATGACGGACGAGAAGAGAGAAGGAGAGAGTTGAGAAGAGGAGAAAGAGAGAGAGAAGGAGGAGGAGCGAGGAGGAGATGAGATGTGGGAACGAGAGCGAGAGAGCAGACTTAAATAACCTGATTAAACAAAAATCCCAAAGGACAACAACAACAACAACAAAATATCCTCGATGAATCAAAAGAACGATTACAAATGAGTTCTTGGAAGAAAAAAACGTCAATTATTCTTTTTGGGACGCAAATAAAATGCCAGCAGACATAAAGGTCAAAAGAAGTGAAATGTTAAAGATATTGTTAGTCAGGCATTAACAAGAAAACAGAAAAACTGAAAACAAAACAAGGATAAGAGATTAATGGAAATGACAAAAGGGGAAAAGATTCAAACTGTAGAAATGGAAAGATAGATGAATTAATGTATTTATATAATGTTTGTATTAATCTATTTATTTATCGATACAGCTATAATCAACCTCCTTTTTCATATAAGTGTGTGAGAGAGAGAGAGGGGGTGGGATCTTGTGTGTACGTGAGTGAGTGTGTGTGTGTGTGTGTGTGTGTGTGTGTGTGTGTGTGTGTGAGTGTGAGTGTGTGTGTGCGCGCGCGCGCTATATATATATACACACAAATGAGGTCAGAGGTCACACAGCGCACCTTCACGTTCATTGTTCTTGTTTAAGTTTAGAACGAATAAGCTATTAAGAGAACTGAACACGTTTGAACATAATAGCCAGCTTGTTCAATTACTTCATGCTATATCGAAGTAGAGCATTTATAGTCGAAGATATTACATTACCTTGTACCTCTACTAACTTCCTAATCCTGCCACGGATATTAGTTCCAGGGCAGTAATTCCCTTTCCAATGTTCCCTTACCCACTCTAAACCACTGTTTGGACACTTGATCCTCAGTGTTTTGGAGGACAAGCAACCTAGAAGGGTCACTAGATCTGTTGTTGCTTGATTTCCTTTGTACTCCTTTGTACTACACAAAAAAACAAAAAATAATAATGTGCGTGTGTGTATATACTGTATGTATATATATATATAATAAATTATATATACTTACACATTTCGTTGTCAATTATAAGACCTTTCGTGCACTTTAAGTGTCGATAGTTTTTCCTGGCGAGCGATAGCCAGCCTGTAATTTTAAGAGGAACGCCGGGACATTTTTCGGTAGAAAAATGTACAAATTTATCTAGGGAGTGTTTTTTTTAAATCTGGATGGAGGTCTAGCGAGAAAATAAAAATCATGTGAATAACTGGGCAAAAAAAAAAAAAAAAAATTGCTTACTAGACTTCCACCAATCTTTTTAAAAAAACACTCCCAAGACCCCCCTTCGAGATACATTTGTACATTTTTCGGTAGAAAATAACCTCCTAAATTACAGGCTTGCTATCGCTCGCCAGGAACAAATTGATATCTATAAGGCACGAAAGATCTTAAAAATGACAAAGGAATTGGGCGAACGGTCTTAAAATCGCCAAACTGAGCAAACTTCTTGAAATGTCAAAACTAATGGAGCTAAACATGAAAAAAAAGGGATCCCCCCCAAACAAAAACACACATACGTTAATTATTTTAAATACACGAAGCAAATATGATATAACCCAGCCTGGTGATATTTCCTAATTGAATGAAAACTGTTTTTATTAAGCTAGCATTGATTGAGAAGGCTTAATTAAGTTTATATAAATCATCTGAGGGGTTATCAACTTTTTTCTGATGTTGCAACCTTCAGCGAAGAGAAGTCACTGCATACGAAATACATTAATTATGAAAAGCATATAAAATTTTATCGTATAATATATCAAACAGCAACAAATGTTTTTATTGCACAATGATCTCTCTCATATACAGTATATATATATATACCGGTATACATTTTTTTTTTTAGATAATACATCAAAGCTCCAGAGAATGATATAATATAAAGACAAAAAGGGGTTCAGACAATAACAAACAAAACATAAGAAAGCTAAAAGAAGTAAGCTTAGTGATGTGTTGAAAGCATCAAAGGGTTACCTAATAATATGACAGTATGGAGTTTGTTCCTACTCTCCCAAGCTACTTACTTACTGGCTCTCTCTCTCTCTCTCTCTCTCTCTCTCTCTCTCTCTTACGTTATAGACTGCAGCACCGTTGATTCATTTAAACTCCGCTTAGACAAATATCTCGCATCAAACCCGCGACTGACTGCGTTTGTAAATGAATAACTTTATTTTATCCCCCCCTCAGTTACTAACCCATCTGTCCCCTACTAACTTCGTAATCCTGCCACGGACATTAGTTCCAGGGCAGTAGTTCCCTTTCCAATGTTCCCTTACCCACTCTAAACCACTGTTTGGACACTTGATCCTCAGTGTTTTGGAGGACAAGCAGCCTAGAAGGGTCACTAGACCTGTTGTTGCTTGATTTCCTTTGTACTCCCTTTGTACTCTCACTCACTCTCTCTCTCTCTCTCTCTCTGTGATAACTATGAGTGAATCAGTAGGTAGGTATGTGTAAACTGCCTTTCAGACTAATTTATTTTATACTCTATAAACACTTTCCTTGTGGGCATTTCCCGACCCATAAGGTTAACATTCATCCTATTTTCCGGTACGGCTTTTTAGTCGGAGGTAGGGTTGGTGGGGAGAGAGCATTCTACTTTGTTATCCTATTCTTCTACTGTAAACTGTTCCTGTCTAGTAGTGTTAAGGCCGGACCACCTAGAAGGGACCGCAAAGCCTGGGCGGTCTGAGTATCTGTGAATCTCTCTCTTTCACACACACACACACACACACACACACACACACACACCCTCTAGTACAGATCGAAAATAACATGGTATTTTTTCTTACCGAGGAATTTCATGGCAGGTATTGTTTGTAAAAGAAATAACAAGCAAGCCAAAATCTATGGTACTAAATAATAACTAGGAAATAACCCAGATACAAAATGGCCTACGGTAAGTCACAATAAGATGACTATTCTTCAGCACCATGTCGCCTGTTTACCTTTGATTCTGGCTAACATATTACGATGTTAGGCAGTTTAGGAAGGACCTATAATATTATGAGGGTTGATGGAGATTGTATTTACCCATTTGAGGCGTAGAGGTAGATTACAAACTAAAGGAAATCGTCTAATGGTAACCAGAATATGATGACAATTACGTAATGGTGGTGAAGGGGTTAAATACTAAAATAAAGATTTTCCCCTCACAAAGGTGAGGGGAAAATCTTTATCGTCAACACTGATCTGTCAACACTGACAATCGTCAACACTGATCTGGCAGCTTATAATATTTACTTCAACAAATACATGTGGCACTCCAAGGACTCGAACCTTGGATACTCACATCGAAATTCCGCGCACTTATGCATTACGCTATCAAGACAGTTAAAGAAATATGCACAAGAAAGTGGAAACCATGAATTATGTCATGATTTGTGCATAGTCAGATATATTTGTGCATAGTCAGATATATTTGTGCATAGTCAGATATATTTGTGCATAGTCAGATATATTTTCAGCTGACGGTAAATTTAGGGGATGTTCTTTTGTGGACCCCCCCCCCCCCCCTTCTCCCTCATGTTTAGCCTGATTGGTTTTGAGATAATAAGACTTCGCCCCATATGTTTGGTGATTTTAAGACCTTTTGCCCCATGTCTTTGTCAATTTTATGACCTTTTGGGCCATTTAGGTGTCGACTATTTCCTGTCGAGCGAGAGCGAGCCTGCAATTAAGGAGGAACCTGCCTTTGATCAGGACTATTTTTCCACCGAAAAATGTACAAATTTATCACAAAGTCAATTTTTACGGACAATTATAGTCTGGCAATTTCCAAATTTAATTAAGTGTTATCAGCAATCAATTTAATTAATTGTTATCAGCAATCAATTTAATTAAGTGTTATCAGCAATCAATGTAATTAAGTGTTATCAGCAATCAATTTAATTAAGTGTTATCAGCAATCAATTTAATTAAGTGTTATCAGCAATCAATTTAATTAAGTGTTATCAGCAATCAATTTAATTAAGTGTTATCAGCAATCAATTTAATTAAGTGTTATCAGCAATCAATTTAATTAAGTGTTATCAGCAATCAATTTAATTAAGTGTTATCAGCAATCAATTTAATTAAGTGTTATCAGCAATCAATTTAATTAAGTGTTATCAGCAATCAATTTAATTAAGTGGTAGGAGCAATCAATTTAATTAAGTGTTATCAACAAATCAATTTAATTAAGTGTTATCAGCAATCAATTTAATTAAGTGTTATCAGCAATCAATTTAATTAAGTGTTATCAGCAATCAATTTAATTAAGTGTTATCAGCAATCAATTTAATTAAGTGTTATCAGCAATCAATTTAATTAAGTGTTATCAGCAATCAATTTAATTAAGTGTTATCAGCAATCAATTTAATTAAGTGTTATCAGCAATCAATTTAATTAAGTGTTATCAGCAATCAATTTAATTAAGTGTTATCAGCAATCAATTTAATTAAGTGTTATCAGCAATCAATTTAATTAAGTGTTATCAGCAATCAATTTAATTAAGTGTTATCAGCAATCAATTTAATTACGTGTTATCAGCAATCAATTTAATTAAGTGTTATCAGCAATCAATTTAATGAAGTGTTATCAGCAATCAATTTAATTAAGTGTTATCAGCAATCAATTTAATTAAGTGTTATCAGCAATCAATTTAATTAAGTGTTATCAGCAATCAATTTAATTAAGTGTTATCAGCAATCAATCCCCTAATATAATCTAGCTCTAGTCCGATTCCAATTTTAACCCGTTCAGTATCGGTGACATCCTTTTAATTATCTGCTGGCAATGATTAAACGCTTCTATTCAGCTTAGGAAGAACATCTAGCAATAATAAAGTGTGTAAGCTAGATGGAAGTCTAGGGAGGAAACTAAACATAATATAATATAAACTAAATAAATAAATAAATGAGCCAATAAATACGCCCATCTCCCCAGGGGATTAAATACGCCCATCTCCCCAGGGGTTTAAATACGCCCATCTTCCCAGGGGTTTTAATACGCCCATCTCC
This sequence comes from Paralithodes platypus, assembly GCA_032716605.1. Taxonomy (NCBI): domain Eukaryota; kingdom Metazoa; phylum Arthropoda; class Malacostraca; order Decapoda; family Lithodidae; genus Paralithodes; species Paralithodes platypus. The sequence goes on along the minus strand of CM064570.1, from coordinate 5,556,118 downwards.
CCAGGGGTTTAAATACGCCCATCTCCCCAGGGATTTAATACGCCCATCTCCCCAGGGGTTTAAAGGCGCAGGAACAAGGCTAATACACGAAAGACTCCGGTAGGTGACTGTGCAATAACCCCCCACACACCTTTGACGGACAGACAGACTAATGCGACAACAGTGGCGGCCTGGCGTCGGGGCGTGTAGGGTTCAAATATGGATGGATGGATGGAACGAGAGGAAGAGAGGAGGGTGGTGGGAATAAAGCAAGGGAGAGAGAGAGAGAGAGAGAGAGAGAGAGAGAGAGAGAGAGAGAGAGAGAGAGAGAGAGAGAGAGAGAGAGAGAGAGAGAGAGAGAGAGAGAGAGAGAGAGAGAGAGAGGAACGAGAGAGAACGAGAGAGAGAACGAGAGATAGAGAGAACGAGAGAGAGAGAGAGAGAGAGAGAACGAGAGAGAGAGAGAGAACGAGAGAGAGAGAGAGAGAGAGAGAGAGAGAGAGAGAGAGAGAGAGAAATGCTAACCTACCAAAAACAAAATATACACTTTCATTTTTACTGACGCAAACATTCACACTTACAAACAAACTACACACATACACATACACAAACACAAACACACACACACATACACCCACACCCACACACGAACACACACACACACACACAGCCCGTAGCCTAGTAGGTAGCGCTCTCGTCTCACACACGAGGGGTCGGGGGTTCAATCCCCCGGCCGGGCGGAGACAAATTGGGCTTGTCTCCTTTCATGTGTTAGCCTCAGTTCACCTAGCTGTAAATAGGTACCTGGAATAAGTGGACGACGTTGTGACGTCCCATCTGGGGTTGGCAAAAATGGTACAAGGCGAGATGGGTATCATATGGTTCATCTAAGCTGATGGCTACCTAAGCCTTCGGGCGAGACGGTACCGTCTATAGTGAGAATGGTACCATACAGATCCACCCTAAGCCTTCGTTTCCGATGTCGCCAATTGGCTAAAAATACAGACTACACACACATCCACAGCCATTCCAACGATACATATAACACCTACACATATAGGAGGCGGGAAATAACGAGCATGCTCACTCCCGCAATACAACTAGAGTAAATACAAGTAGAGTAAGTACACACATGTAAACAAATGTCAGAGTTGATTACAATGAGCATCAGAATGGAGGGGGCTAATTGGCTACAACATTAGCTATAATGTGTGAAAGAACGAGATGTAATCAATGGTGTTCTTTTTGTCACTGAACTGTATTTTGTATTTTGTTAACATTATTATATTCCATTTTATTATTTGTTCTATTAGTATTAGTAGTTTTGTGTTCTACAATTTCAAAATATCTACTCTTGGTTCAGTTCATCATTGACATCAAGGAAAGTGTTAAAGGTCTGCCGAATGAGACTGTTAATGTAATGTGATTCAACTTTAGTGCTACAAAAGGAAATTAATATTTGCGTATACTAAGGGAATATAGCCTGAAACATAGCAGATGCTACTAGTCGTGGCCTGCAAACATACGCACACACGCAGGCACATACACACCCGCACACATTCATGCCTACACACTCTCTCTCTCGCTCTCTCTCTCTCACGGTCACCACACCCACACACCCATCTCTCCTTTCCCAACACACACACACTCTCTCTCTCTCTCTCTCTCTCTCTCTCCCTGCCCACCATTACCATAGAAGAGAGTGAGAAAGATGACAATGACGGGAGTTTTGTGTGATTAAAATGATTGAGTGGAAGAGGGTGATGGAAAGAGAAGGAAGAAGATTAAGAGGAGGTGGAGGAAAAGAAGAGAAGAGGAGGAAAGCTAAGGATGAAGAAAGAGGAGGAGGAGGATAGGAGGAGGAAGAGAAGAGAAGAGGAGAGGAAGAAAGATAAGGAGGAAGAAAGAGGAGGAGAAGGAGGAGAAAAGAGGAGGAGGAGAGAGGAGGAGGAGGAGGAGGAGAGAGGAAGAGGAGGAGGAGAGAGGAAGAGGAAGAGGAGGAGGAGGAGAGAGGAAGAGGAGGAGGAGAGAGGAGGAGGAAAAGAAGAGGTGAAGGGGGTGGAGAAGGAGAAGAGGAGAGGAGGAAAGAGGAGGAGGAAAGAGAAGGAGGAGGAGGAATTAGTTTAGCGATTTTGCGGCCTTTCGCCCTATTTTTTTTTTTTTTTTTGACAATTGGAAGACCTTTCGTGCAATTTAGGTGTCTTTCTATTCCTGGAGAACGATAGCAAGCCTTTAATTTAGGAGGAACCGGCAAACAAAAAATAAACAACTTAAGGGGGATGGTTGCTTATTCTGGCCCCCTTCTCCCTCATGTTTAACCCCATTAGTTTTGAAATTTGAAGACGTTCGCTCCATTAGTTTGTCGATTATCCCATTTATTTATCAATATCAAGACCTTTCGTGCCATATATGTGTCGATTTGTTTTCTGGCGAGCGATAGCAAGCCTGTAATTTTGGGAGGAATCGGCCTTCGGCTGGGACAATTCTCTACTGACAAATGTAAAAATTCATCTCGAAGGGAGATCTTGAGGACGTCGTTTTCTTTAAGCTTGATGGAGGCCTAGGGGGGAAACTAAAATAATAATGAATACATAAATCATTATATAAACAAAAAGATGACACCTGCCTGCCCTACTGACACCAAATATATAGTTGAAGTTAATACATCGGTACAGAATATTCAAGGAAGGCAAAACAATTTAATGCCAAATCGCCAAAAAATATACCTTTTTGGCCTGGCTATAATTAACGTTGAAAAATAAATTACAAAAGAAATAATTGGCTGCAGTTTCAAATTCCATCATTAGTATGACAGGCATTTTTAACTGCAGAAATGAACGTATCACTGCTAATTAATTTTATAAATAATACTATTGATATTATCTATTTATTAAGGTCGGTCTAATTCAATCTACTTTTATATCTAGCAGTTTATGTGTGTGTGTGTGTGTGTATACTGTATATATATAACACAAACACACACACACGGACGCGAACACACACACAGATCAGAACAATATACATTATACAGTATAAACACATACACACCAATTACCAAAACATACACCAGCACAAGATACAGCATACACAAACACACGCACATACAAACACACCAGTTACCAGCACACTATGTAACACACATACACACACTATAACACATTATATACAAACACACCAGTTACCAGCACACTATGTAACACACACATACACACATGCGCACACACACACACACACACACTATATACAAACACACCATAATCCCAAAGGTCTTATTACCACCCAAATTGGCCAGCACCTCTCAAAGACCCGCGATTTCAGGTACAGTCGGCCAAATAAATAACGTCTCGGCACCAAGTATATGATCAAATAATTGGTATCAACAATATCTAAGCAAGATTTCATTTACAGTGAGATATACAAACATGTTCCTACCCTTACCCACCCTATCCAACATCTGACAGGCATTAATACAGCACAAAAGTAGCCAAACATAATGACAGCTGAGACATGACTTATTAGCGCCACCGTACCACTCCCGCTGATTTCTGACTGCAAGAGAAACTAACTGGTGGGGGTGACTGGTATATGAACTGGTATAGCTGGTATATAACTTGTATATAACTGCATCAGGTACACTCGGATGCCATAGTCTCTAGCCCATTCATAAGTATTCGTGGACCCTTATGATTGTATTTATGTAATTATAAAAAAAAAAAAAAAAAAAAAAAAATATATATATATATATATATATATATATATATATATATATATATATATATATATATATATACCGTATATAGTATATATTATAGTTTTGTAGAAATATGTGAAGTCCTCGAATATATATGGGTGGGCTAGAGACTATGATATCCAAGTGTACTTATGTATGTGGTTGTACAGTCGTGGGCGGGAATTTCTGAACATTTTATAGGGGCACAATTCTGAAACACTGACGAACTAATGTGGAAACTGCTCGAGCCAGAATGATCAAGGTACTGAGGTTCACTAGTTAATGTTCACTATCTCGGTGTGTGTGTGTGTGTGTGTGTGTGTGTGTGTGTGTGTGTGTGTGTGTGTGTGTTTAAGTATTGTTCACGTATTTCTGACCACGACTGTACACGACGTCCCATAACTGTAAACTATTTGGACGAGTGTTGCCCTACCACCATCACATTTTTTTTTTTTTTTTTTTTTTTTTCCCCAAACAGGACACATTCTATGCTTCGAGTTGGTGGCGATTTCGGAGGTTTTTTGTTGGCGTGTCAGTGTGGCCATATCCTTGTTGAACACTGGCCATATACCGGACGGGGAGATATATGCCTCTTTATAATTCCAGTTGAAGAGAAGGCAATAGGTGGTGGAGTAAGGCAACAATTGGAGTAAGCGAGGCCATAGGTGGAGTAAAGGACTAAAAGGGGTATTAAACAACAACTTTTACTAAAAAAAACATTTCTAGCAACTTTACTGGGATCTTTTGCAGTTGTATCAGAAATCATAGAGAAATTGACCGTAGATGAACTTATATAATTCTATCTATCTATATGCTAGATAGATAGAATAGATAGAATTTATATAATACAATCATTTAAAGGTTTGCCTCAGGTGCTGGCAGACGAAGGATGCCATAGTAATGGAGGAGAAACGCCTTTGTGTTATACTGACTTAAGGGGGAGATTTCCACTTGAGGGATTTTTTTCTGGACCCCTTTCTCCCTCATGTTTAGCCCCATTGCTTTTGAGATTTTAAGACGTTCGCCCTTGTAGTTTGGACATTTTAAGACATTTTGCCCTATTTCTGTCAAGTTTAAGACCTTTCGTGCCATTAAGGTGTCGATTTTTTCCTGGCGAGCGATAGCGAGCCTGTAATTTAAGAGCAACCGGCCTTTGGCCGGGACATTTTTCTACCGAAAAATGTACAAATTTATCTTGAAAGGGGGTCTAGGGGGTGTAATTTTAAGCTTGATGAAAATGTAGGGAACACACTTAAAACATTCCCTTAACTCAATGAACCCCAAGAGAAGGACATAGGGACAACAAAAAACAAAAACAAAACGAAGATATATATAGCCTGTATGTTTATTTTTATTTGTTTATTTGTTCTTCTTTTATCAATTTATGTATACATATTCAGATCGGTTACCGTTGGGTCGGTCCAATAAAGCATTCTAAAATATATATATATATATATATATATATATATATATATATATATATATATATATATATATATATATATATATATATAACTTTGCTTTCTTTGCTTCACAGACTTCTTGACAAATGTGAGATCCTTCCTTCGGTAAATATAACTGTCTGGGGGTAGCCTCAATACAATATAACTGTCTGGGGGTAGCCTCAATACAATATAACTGTCTGGGGGTAGCCTCAATACAATATAACTGTCTGGGGGTAGCCTCAATACAATATAACTGTCTGGGGGTAGCCTCAATACAACTGTCTGGGGGTAGCCTCAATACAATATAACTGTCTGGGGGTAGCCTCAATACAATATAACTGTCTGGGGGTAGCCTCAATACAACTGTCTGGGGGTAGCTTCAATACAACTGTCTGGGGGTAGCCTCAATACAACTGTCTGGGGGTAGCCTCAATATAACTGTCTGGGGGTAGCCTCAATACAACTGTCTGGGGGTAGCCTCAATACAACTGTCTGGGGGTAGCCTCAATACAATACAACTGTCTGGGGGTAGCCTCAATATAACTGTCTGGGGGTAGCCTCAATACAATATAACTGTCTGGGGGTAGCCTCAATACAACTGTCTGGGGGTAGCCTCAATACAACTGTCTGGGGGTAGCCTCAATACAATAATAAAGCAACACATATACTTGAAAGGGTTAATAAAGTCCCATATTTTTACAGTCAGGGCAACGCGTAAAACAATGTGTAATAATAATGTTATAACAGGCTTTCAGTATAGGTAAATCATTCAACGCATTTCTATTTTGGTTACTATAAATACAAAAGATTAAGGGGACTGGCTGTTTTGTATTTTTGGTCTATTCATTCATTTAATCATATATTTTTGTTTTAAAGTTTCTTCCCTAGACCTCCATCAAGCTTAGAAGAAAAAAAAACCTAGACCCCCCTTCAAGATCGATTTGTACATTTTTCGGTAGAAAAATGTCCCGGCCAAAGGCCGATTCCTCCTAAAATGACAGGCTCGCTATCGCTCGCCAGGAAAAATCAACACCTAAATGGCACGAAGGGTCCTAGTATTGACAAAGAAATGGGGTGAAAGGTCATAAATCCCCAAACTAATGGAACCAACGTCTTAAAATCTCAAAACTAGTGAGGCTAAACATTAGGGAGAAGGGGGTCCAGAAAAACGGGGTTTGTCTCCCCCTTAATAGGTGAAATGTAATGTAGAGCATTGAAATATTCCAGACAAACTCCCGTACATTTATTATACATTAAATAATTACGTGTAAGAACAGCTGATGTTTCCCTTGACATATAGTAAATAATGTGTACGGGTTGGTACATATAGTTACATATAGTTACATATAGTTACATATAGTTTAGTTATAATAGTCACTATCATTATTATTTTATTATTTTATTTTTTGGCTTTAAATATTATTGCTATAATTATTATTATTATTATTATTATTATTATTATTATTAATATCATTATTATTTTAATTATTATTGTGATACAGATAAAGGTTGCAAGTGTTTTCGCTATTGTGTAGAGCTGAAGCTTATAATTTAATGAAAACTCACAGCGAAAAATGACTTCGACATTATTGTCCACAATACACATATATTTCAAAATTACATACACGCACACACAATGCTTCTCTAAAATACACACACACACACACACATACACACACACACACATTACATACACATCACACACACACATAATAATAATTTTCCACACAATGCTTATATGCTACGGATGTTCTAGGAAATTAAATGTAGAATGCATTTACTTCAGATTATAATCGTGTTTGTTATATATATATTTTATCTTTCAGGAACCTCGCCAGTGATAAAATTAAATATAAAACGTGCGCCTTATTATAAAATTATATATTTTGTTGTTGTGTAAAACTAATAGACACAATATTATATCAATAATAAACACATAATTTCTTATCATTTACATAATTATTATTATTATTATTATTATTATTATCTATTTATTTATTTGTCTATTTATTTTATTTTATTTTTTGTCCAGACGACATAATTTCCGAGAAGGGGTGGGGCCATGAACAATTATATAATTACTATTATTAATATATTTTCATTAATTCAATGTTACGCGAAACTCACTTTTATTACACATATTTTGTTGATGTGTAAAACTAATAGACGATCATCAATATTAACCCCTTGAGGATTATGACGCATTTTGAAAGTTTGTTCGGACTATTATTAAACGATTTAATGCAGCTTTAGAAAAAAACATGCTGGAATCAAAGAGGTCGTTATTATATCAATATACCCTCTGACTTCTAAAGATCTTTCCTAAGCTGAATACCATTGTTCGATAGTAATATGTAACACCCCGTTCTTAACAGTAATCATTCATTACAAACCCCCAATGCACTTGAATAAACTAATGAAAGCGTATGGTCCTCCCAGGGTTCGAACTCGGGACGCCGTATCCAGAACATAAGCATCCAAACCATTACACCACCAACAGTTGCTCTGGACTTTCACCACCCCTGCTTTTGGGTATACAAGGGATATATATATTATTTGGGTATACGAGGGGTATATATATTCTTTGTGTATACGAGGGGTATATATATTCTGTGTATACGAGGGGTATATATATTCTTTGTGTATACGAGGGGTATATATATTCTTTGGGTATACGAGGGGTATATATATTTTTTGGGTATACAAGGGGTATATATATTCTTTGTGTATACGAGGGGTATATATATTCTTTGGGTATACGAGGGGTATATATATTCTTTGGGTATACGAGGGGTATATATATTCTTTGTGTATACGAGGGGTATACATATTCTTTGTGTATACGAGGGGTATATATATTCTTTGTGTATACGAGGGGTATATATATTCTTTGTGTATACGAGGGGTATATATATTCTTTGTGTATACGAGGGGTATACATATTCTTTGTGTATACGAGGGGTATATATATTCTTTGGGTATACGAGGGGTATATATATTCTTTGGGTATACGAGGGGTATATATATTCTTTGTGTATACGAGGGGTATATATATTCTTTGGGTATACGAGGGGTATATATATTCTTTGGGTATACGAGGGGTATATATATTCTTTGGGTATACGAGGGGTATATATATTCTTTGGGTATACGAGGGGTATATATATTCTTTGGGTATACGAGGGGTAATATATATTCTTTGGGTATACGAGGGGTATATATATTCTTTGGGTATACGAGGGGTATATATATTCTTTGGGTATACGAGGGGTATATATATTCTTTGGGTATACGAGGGGTATATATTCTTTGGGTATACGACGAGGGGTATATATTCTTTGGGTATACGAGGGGTATATATATTCTTTGGGTATACGAGGGGTATATATATTCTTTGGGTATACGAGGGGTATATATATTCTTTGGGTATACGAGGGGTATATATATTCTTTTTCCTCCCCCACTAAATGTGAAGTCCAACTGACACTCGATGGGATAGAAAATATGGCCTGGAGGAAGCTAAACCAATCCATTGACACCATACGTCATCCCGTTTTCTATACGATGCAGTGAGGTGAGGCAACTACCCCCAAAGGCATCCCATCCTCTTTAAGGGCTAGGTCACCTGCTTTTTTTCTCTCCTATTCTCTCTTTCTCTGGCTTGTATCCATTCGGCCCCATTCAGCCTATTGTTTTAAGAAGCTTATCCTCATCCAGGTGTCGATTTCTTCCTGGCGAGCGATAGCGAGCCAGCATTGTATGGCGAAATCCGGCTTCGACGGAGACATTTTTCTATCGAAAAATAAAAAAAATCAGCCTGCTGTCAAAAACATTTATACAAATATGCTGGCTCGCTACCGTTCGCCAGGAAAATATCGACACCTGGATGGGAATAAACTTCTTAAAACAGTAGGCTGAATGGGGCCAAATGAATGCAACCCAGAGAGAGAGAGAGAGAGAGAGGGAGAAAGAGAGGACAAACCCAGGTGGGCTCCATTACAGGTAGTGTCCGGGGAGGAGGGTTACTAAGCTAAATATTAAACTGTGAGGTAGTTGCGAGTACTGAAAGACGCGTATACTCCTCTATCCCCTCCTATCCCAAACCCTTAAGGGGAGATTTCCACTTGAGGGTTTTTTTTCTTGACCCCTTTCTCCCTCATGGTTAGCCCCATTGTTTTTGATATTTTAAGACGTTCGCCCCATTAGTTTGGCGATTTTAAGAACTCTCACCCCATTTCTGTCAATTTTAAGACTTTTCGTGCCATTAAGGTGTCGATTTTTTCCTGGCGAGCGATAGCGAGCCTGTAATTTAAGAGCAACCGGCCTTCGGCCGGGACATTTTTCTACCGAAAAATGTACAAATTTATCTTGAAAGGGGATCTACAGTAGTGGGTGTAATGTTAAGCTTGATGGAGGTCTAACGAACTAACTAAAAACCTCCCCTTAAAAGCATATAAAATCGCCTAGAGGTAGCTATATCAATCTATAAATCACCCTCCATCCCCCCCCCCTCTCCAAGCCCTTAAAAGCATATGAAATCGCCTGGAAGTAGCTATGTCAATCTATATACCACCCTTTATCACCCCCCAAACCCTTAGAAGCATATGACATCGTCTAGAGGTAGTTATGTCAATCTATAAATCACCCTCCATCACCCCCAAGCCCTTAAACGCATATGAAATCGCCTGGAAGTAGCTATGTCAATCTATATACCACCCTTTATCACCCCCCAAGCCCTTAGAAGCATATGACATTGTCTAGAGGTAGTTATGTCAATCTATAAATCACCCTCCATCACCCCCAAGCCTTTAGAAGCATATGAAATCACCTAGAGGTAGCCATCAGTCAATCTATATAAAATCGACACCTAAATGATACGAAGTCTTAATAATTGACAAAGTAATGGGGCGAAAGGTCTTAACATCGCCTAGAGGTTGCCATCAGTCAATCTATATATAAATCACCCTCCATCGCCCCGTTTTCTACCGAAGCAGAGAGGCGAGGCAACTACCCCTGAAGGCATCCCGTCCTCTTTAAAGGTAGCTTCCGAAGGGGTTACTATGGCAACCTGTTAGATGTCAACAATCATCATCAGTGTTTTTTTTTTTTTTTTTTTTCACTTGTTGGTCGGTTCTGTCGTGTGAGAGAGAAAGAGTGTGTGTGTGTTTGTGAGTGTGTTTTTGTGTGTGTTTTTTTTTGGGGGGGGAGAAGTAAGGTTTTGTGTGCATGGTGTGTCATAGTTTCTGTTCTGTAGTGCGTGTGTGTGAGAGAGTGTGTGTTTGTGAGTGAGTGAGTGAGTGTGAGTGTGTGTGTGTGTGTGTGTGTGTGTGTGTGTGTGTGTGTGTGTGTGTTGAGAGGTAAGATTTAGTGTGCGTGGTTTGTGTTATTTTTGCTTTGTTATGCGTGTGTGTGAGAGAGTGTGTGTTTGTGAGTGTGTGTGTGGTTGTGAGTGTGTGTGTGTGTGTGTGTGTGTGTGTTGAGGGGTAAGGTTTAGTGTGCGTGGTTTGTCTTATTTTTGCTTTGTTATGAGTGTGTGTGAGAGAGAGTGTGTGTGTGTGTGTTGAGAAGTAAGGTTTAGTGTGCGTGGTTTGTCTTATTTTTGCTTTGTTATGAGTGTGTGTGAGAGAGAGTGTGTGTGTGTGAGTGTACAGTATATGTTTGTGGAGAGGTAAGGTTTAGTGTGGTGCTGTGTGTTTTTATGTGTGTGTCGCTTGTATTATTTTCCTCACATTTGTTTGTCTGTTTTTTTGTGTTCACTTGTATGTCTGTCTGTTGTGTGTGTGTGTGTACTCACCTAATTGTACTCACCTAATTGTAGTATACAGGATTTGAGCCTAAGCTCGTGTTGTCCTGTCTCTCTCTCTACATTTATCCAATTTTGCTTTAAAAGTTTGGATATTTCTTGCTCCCACCACCTCCCCATCCAACTTATTCCAACACTCAATGCTTCTATACGGGAAGCTGAACTTTCTGACATCAGACTTACATATAACTTTCCTCAACTTACAATCATGACCCCTGGTTCTTCCCTCGTCCCTCACCACAAAATCTCCCTTGTCGATCTTCTCAAAACCTTTCACACACTTAAACATCATGATCATGTCACCTCTCTCTCTCCTCTCCCTCAGCGTTGGCAGCTTTAGCCTCTCCAATCTCTCCTCATAAGGCAGGTCTCTAAGGCTAGCTATCATCTTAGTGGCAACTCTCTGAACTCTTTCCAGTTTTTTTATTATGTTTTATAAGGTGTGGAGACCACACCACTGCTGCATACTCCAGTCTTGGTCGTATTATTGTCCCTATTATTTTTGCTAACATCTCTTCATCTAAATAATTCAGAGCTATTCTCATGTTAGTCAACACTGCATAGGTTTCACCAGTTATTTTATTTATGCTGTTCAGGTGACAAGCTGTCTGCCACAACTACTCCTAGGTCTTTTGCTTTCACAGCTTTACTAATTATTTCATCTCCTATTTTATATTCCCAAGAAGGTCTATATTTACTTTTTCCCATCTCAAGAACCTGACACTTACTCGTGTTGAATTCCATTTTCCAAGTTTGACTCCACTCATATAACTAATCTAGGTCTCTCTGTAATTCTTCACAACTACTCCCACTTGTAATATGCTTCATTAATTTTGCATCATCAGCAAACATAGATACATATGAGCCTATTCCCACTTGAAGGTCGTTGATGAAAACCAAAAACATGATTGGGGCCAACACCGATCCTTGAGGCACTCCGCTTTTTACCCTTTTCCACGAGGAGAACTTTCCTTTTATTACTGTTCGCATTTCCCTCCCAATTAAATAGTTTTCCATCCACTTTAATAATACTCCCTCAACCCGCCCCACAGTCCTGAGCTTCCACAACAATCTCTTATGAGGCACCTTATCAAATGCCTTCTTGAAATCTAAGTAAATACAATCTACCCACAATGTGTGTGTGTGTGTGTGTGTGTGTGTGTGTGTGTGTGTGTGTGTGTCTGTGTGTGTTGCTTTCTGGTTTTATTGCTCACATATATTGGACAGGATGGTGTTTGAGTGCGATATTTGATTTATGGCTATTGAATGGTATTGGTGTGTGTGTGTGTGTGTGTGTGTGTGTGTGTGTGTGTGTGTTGCTGTAAATATAACCAACCTCCACATAGTTATCTAATAAGGGAGGTTTTCTAAAGCCAAGCCAAGCCAGGATCGCTATCGCTCGCCTGAAATTAATGGACAACTAAATGGCACGAAAGGTCTTAAATTTGACAGAAACATGGCAAAAGGTCTCAAAATCGCGAAACTAAAGGGGCGAACACCTTAAAATCTCAAAAAGCAATGGGGCTAAACATGAGGGAGGAAGGAGTCCAAGAAAAAAAAAATCCCTCAAGTGGAAATCTCACCCTTAAACGGCGCCAGGGAAGGGGACGTAATTTCTTTACCGACAGAATCGACCTGTTTTTCTTGTCGGAAGTAATTGGTGTGAAAAAAGTTTGATGTGAGTTTTCGTTCAGTTTGATATTATTTTGTTCCATTTGTACTGCTCTGTTGGTGGTTTATCCTGGTAGTTTTATTCAGTCCCACACACAAAGGTATATTGCGAGAATTATAATTAATGCTTATATAACACGCGAATATTTATATCATGTATTTTGTAGATAGATAGCTATAGAATAAAGATGGATGGATGGAGAGAGAGAGAGAGAGGGAGGGAGAGAGAGAGAGAGGGAGGGAGGGAGGGAGAGAGAGAGAGAGAGAGGAGGGAGGGAGGGAGGGAGGGAGGGAGGGAGGGAGGGAGGGAGGGAGGGATAGATAGATAAATGGATGGATGGATAGATAGAGATAGATAGCCAAATAGATAGATAGATAGATAGATAGATGGATGGATAGACAGAAAGATAGATAGATGGCCGTAGGTATGTATTTCTGTGTAAATACCTGAGTTCCGCCGTCAATCCTCTCTCGTAATATATATTCCTCATAAATACACCCACACACACTGCTCAGTTCTCAGCATACAGTATTATATATAGTTACACAAGCTCGAATATTTTATCCTTGAAGAGTTTAAGGGAGCCCACCTCGCCTTTTTCTCCCTTTCTCTTTGGCTTGTATCCATTCGGACCCATTCAGCCTACTGTTTTAAGGCGTTTACCCCCATCCAGGTGTCAATATTTCCCTGGCGAGCGGTAGTGAGCCAGCATATATACAGTATATATTTCTTTTACAAGCTAAATTTGTACATTTTTCGATAGAAAAATTTCTCCGGCGAAGCCGGATTTCTCCATACAATGCTGGCTGGCTATCGCTCGCCAGGAAGAAATTGACACCTGGATGGAGATAAAAGTCTTAAAACAGTTGGCTGAATGGGGCCAAATGGATACAAGCCAGATAAAGAGAGAGGAGAGAAAGAAAAAAAGCAGGTGACCCTCCTTTAAAGCCTAGTTGTGAAGCATCTGGGATATACAGTAATAATGTACTGTATTGTCTCGTTTGGGTTCGATATTGGTTCTCATAGGTGCGTCGCGACTAATAAGATGAGTTTATTACCCATCATTATGCAGAAAAGGGGTGGGGGCATATACTCAATACAATGCTGGGTACACCATGAGAACAATCGCTGCACTAGTATAAAGGGATTTCTACCGAGGAAGAAGTCCGAAGTTAAGACATTTGTATGTATAGTATGCAAAGGCGATTTTTTTTTTTTTTTTTTTTTTTTTATGTGGATGAGGGAGACGGAAAGCAGAGCTGCCTGTGCCAAGTACCTCCCCCAGAGTTGAAAGCAGGTAGGGACGAAAAACCTCAAGCCAGACCGAGTAATGACTGAGTTCAATGCCTTGCTCAAGAACGTTAACTATGGCATTGAGGCACTGGAGATAGTGAAAGAGTTTAAAAAAAATATTACTTAACATTCATATACTACTACTACTACTACTACTACTACCATAGATATAGAAGACAATAGCGATAGACCCCATGAGAATATAGCACCCGGATAGATTCAGAGTCAGCCGATAGAGACAGTAACCGGCAGATAGATACAGAAGGATATACTGATAGACCTAGCAGAGGATATACCCGATAGATTCTGACCGGCCGACAGATACAGAAGCTAGCCGATAGAAATTGAAGGACATGCCGATCAACCCCAACAGAAATAAACTCTGAGCCAACCGATTAAATTGAAACTACCCAATCAACCAACCGATATTGTAAAAGCCAGCCGATAGATATAGATGAGTATACCGATAGACTGTAATAGACGACAAAACCTCGATAATATTTTCCGAGGCAGGTGATTGATATATAACCCTATACCAGTAAACACCAATATGAGAAAACAACAAAAACAAATAGACTCTGTGGCAGCCGATATAAATCAATCAATCAATTGTATTTCATAATATACACCATAACTCATATACCTGTATAAGTAACACCCCGTTCTTAACATTAATCACCAATTACAAACCCCAATGTACTTGAATAAACTAATGAAAGCATATGGTCCTCCCGGGATTCGACACTCGGGACACCACACCCAGAACATAAGCACCTAAACCATTACAACACCAACACATTCATTTTATCACCAACCCCCCAATAACTTATAAATAAACCTAATTAATGAAATCACAAACTAATATCGGATATAGAAGAAAATTACGATACATTCTAACAAAAAACAAAACCTCGATAAAAGATTCCTTGGCAGGTGATAGATACAAAATACCATACTGATAGACACCAATATAAGAAGACAAAAACCAAAATAGACTCTGCAACAGCCGATAGATAAAAAAGCCAATACCTACAAAAGCCACCGATAGATACAAAAGTCAGCCAATAGACACAAAAGCCACCCGATAGATACAAAAGCCAGCCGATAAATGCAAAAGTCAGCTGATAAACACAAAAGCCACTCGATAGATACAAAAGCCAGCCGATAAGCAAGCATAGAAGAACATGCCGCTGCACTCAAACAAGACAAACCCTGGATACAAGATGCTGAGGCAGGTGATAAATATAAAAGGCTATACCGATAGACACACACCAACGTGAGCAGAACATACATATCACCAAGGTAACCCGGGGGGGGGGGGGGGGGTAAAGTAAGTATTGGCTTACTTCCCCAGGCTACAGTCACGAGGCTCAGGTGTACATGTGTGCGATTATGTATGTGTATGTGTGTCTGAGAGAGAGAGAGAGAGAGAGAGAGAGGTGTATGCAGATAATCATTAAGTGTGTGTGTCTGTCTGTCTCTCTCTCTCTCTCTCTCTCTGTATGTGTGTGTGTGTGTGTGTGTGTGTGTGTGTGTGTGTGTGAGAGAGAGAGTTACAAGGAATAGTTAGTACCGCAAAGGCCTTGCGGCCCATTTCAGGGAGATACTCGAAGTTCATTGCAGTATTCATTATACTATCTACTCTCTTCTTGATCTGCTCTACTGAAGAACTATTAAAATGTTATGAGGGAAGTAGGTGGAACAGATAATATATGTGAACAGTTCTCCACAAATACTAGTGGGCCAATAACATATACTAGTGGAACTCCAGAAGTGACTGGAGTCCGCTCAGATTAAATACGATTGTTTACCACTCGTTGCTGTCTAACTGTTTGCCAACTTTCTATCCAATTTGAGACCTTTAATGAGAAAGAGAGAGAGAGAGAGTGTGCGTGCGTGCGTGCGTGTGTGTGTGTGTGTGTGTGTGTGTGTGTGTGTGTGTGTGTGTGTGTGTGTGTGTGTGTGTGTGTGTGTGAGAGAGAGAGAACAAGCCATCAAATTAACTCCAGATGGGATTTACACCCGATTTCTATATACAGATAGGTGAACAGATGAATGAAGTGTTAGAAGACTGCCCAACCGTCTCATCCTGCCTCGGAATATAATGCCTTAGTTAAAATAGGACTTCAGAAGCTATCAACCCTACTGGATTATTAAGCCAGCACACTGTAAGTCAAGAGGAGCGTCAGGAACGCCAGTCTCTCGTTATAATGTCTGCCTCTAGTACGCTGTATATATAACGGCACTGTATAAATAAAGTTATCTGATTTGCATAAGAGGCACTGGGGAAGGTAGAGGTCATGTCACAGTGATTGGTTGGCACTTGGAACTATTGCTTTAGTAGGGGATGAAAATGTTCATAGCTTATATTCTGTTATACTCTACATGCCAATGTAGTTTATATAAGAACTCTCTCTCTCTCTCTCTCTCTCTCTCTCTCTCTCTCTCTCTCTTTTTTCTGCTGGTTCTGGTTCTTCATCATTTCTTAGCTTTACTAAATATTATATCAATGTA
Organism: Paralithodes platypus; assembly: GCA_032716605.1. Taxonomy (NCBI): domain Eukaryota; kingdom Metazoa; phylum Arthropoda; class Malacostraca; order Decapoda; family Lithodidae; genus Paralithodes; species Paralithodes platypus. The sequence goes on along the minus strand of CM064570.1, from coordinate 5,539,682 downwards.
TCTATCTAATTGTTTGTTTGTCTGTCTGTCTATCTGTCTGTCTGTCTGTCCGCCTGTCTGTCTATCTATCTATATATTGTGAGTGAGAACAAATCAAGGTTGGAGTTCTACAATGGTGCTGGTCCTGGTTGACTTGCAACAGGTCATGCAAGGTTGTCACTGTTAGGATTGGTGCAACGAGGCAGACTCACACACATACATACATACATACATACATACATACATACATACACACACACACACACACACACACACACACACACTCACTCTCACACACGCACACACACACACACACATTACATTCTCTCTCTCTCTCTCTCTCACACACCCACACATAGAAATTAGCACGGCAAAGTTATTGAGCAATAGGATATTGGAGCGAATGTAATTAGTTTTATAAGGTAACACAATACAGGTGATCAGTGTGATATACTGAGTGTGTGTGTGTGTGTGTGTGTGTGTGTGTGTGTGTGTGTGTGTGTGTGTGTGTGTGTGTGTGTGTGTGTGTGTGTGCCTGTGTGTGTATAAGTGTATGTACATGAATGTATGTGTATACGTGTATGTGTATGTACCCGTTGATAATGTAAACCTCAGACCCAGATGTTGGTAAAGCATATAATATATCGCCCCCCCCCCCCACCCCCCCCCGGGGCTGGTCCTTCATCACAGCTTAACACACACTATCTATTCCAGAGGGGGTGGGGTCTTATCCGACTCTTCCGGTTTTACCACATTAATTTGGCGATCTTAAGATGTCTCGCTCCATTGCTCTGGCGATTATCAGACGTTTCTCCCCACTCACATGTCGATAATTTGGATGAGCGGTAGCAACCCTGTAACATAAGAAGAAGCGGCCTTAATATTTTTACTAGAAATATATAAATGTAGTGTGACAATTTTATTATTATTTTGTATGTATATATTTATTTATATATTAATTATTTGTATGTATTTATCAATTTGACTTTATTTTTTATTTGTTTAGCTTGATGGGGTATAGGGAGGCGATTATTATAGTCTAGGGGGCAAACTAGAACAACTTCAAGCTCAGTAATATACACATACATACATACAACCGTCCACAGAGAGTCTGGTTACAGTCTCACATCCTGAATGGCGGCAATCCAGGCGACCCTGTTATGGGCTGCCTCTGTTGTCAAGTTCTTTGTTTTGAGATTGGACCACAATACCCACGTTTTTCTAGGTCTACCCCTGCGCAAATATCCTCCCATGTTCCACAGTTCGGCATTTCTTCATCCAGTTCTGATCATCCATTCTCTCCTCGTGTCCAAACCAATCAAATCGGCTCGTGCTCATCACTTCACTGATAATCCTACTGCCTCAGTCATGGCAAAAAATAGAACAAAAACAATCATATATACATACAGTATATATATATTGACTGGTAATCCAATGGACCCGAGTTCGAATCCCAATATGTCAATGGGAAGATATTATTGGGATGGAATTTGTGCTGTACCTAGTTTCAGTGCATTACCACAGCACACCGAAATGCCAAAAGAAAATACCCTCATTGTTCCCTGATTAAATAGCATTGTATGAATATGGGAATATTCAAAATATGCTACAGGGGGGCAATACCTAGTGAGTTAATTGCTCAATAGGTGGCGTTCTGAGAGTGAGGGTCCGAGTCTGGGGAATGGGACTGTGAAGCGCAGAGGCGGAGCGGCTTCAGAGATGGGATTGTCTCACTCCCTAGACTGGAACAAGACCTCACGGGCCTCACCGTGTTCAGCGGTTGAGTGTGCAGGCTCTTAGCCTATGCCCGAGAGGGAGTAGTTGGAATATAAAAAAAAAAAAAAAAAAAAAAATATATATATATATACGGTATATAGTATATACAGAAGTGTCGCGAAACATTTCCCCATAAGGAATTCCTGTGTATTGCCCATAGGGTATTCCTATATTATTTGATCTGCATTCCTATATATTTGATCTGCCTCTTTTATATGGTAACCCAGGTTCGAATCCCGGTGGATCACATGCTTGCTGTCATTAACTTCTTTGGGAGGTGTTTGGTGTTGGAGTGAAATAAATAAAAAATGATTCTTCAGCTCTCTCTTGCAAATACACAGGAATGTCCTATGGGGATATGTTTCGCGACCGCTCTGTATATATATATATATATATATATATATATATATATATATATATATATATATATATATATATATATATATATATAAAACGACATCGGATGCGCTAATGTTAATATATAACCCACCGACTCAGCCAACTCAGTACACTAAGTCGACTATTCTTTCAGTCAGCTCGATAGACTCAGTTAACGGCCACTCAGTCAACTAATTACTCACAGTCAGCTCCCACTCAGTCAACTCAGTACTCTCAGTCAGCTCCCACTCAGTCAACACAGTACTCTCAGTCAGCTCCCACTCAGTCAACTAATTACTCTCAGTCAGCTCCCACTCAGTCAACTCAGTACTCACAGTCAGCTCCCACTCAGCCAACTCAGTACTCTCAGTCAGCTCCCACTCAGCCAACTCAGTACTCTCAGTCAGCTCCCACTCAGTCAACTAATTACTCTCAGTCAGCTCCCACTCAGTCAACTCAGTACTCTCAGTCAGCTCCCACTCAGCCAACTCAGTACTCTCAGTCAGCTCCCACTCAGCCAACTCAGTACTCTCACTCAGCTCCCACTCAGCCAACTCATTACTTTCTGCCATCTCCACCTCAGTCAACAACTATCAACTCTCATCAACTCAGTCAGCTCCTCTTAGTCAATCCCATTCAATCAGACGACTCGGTTAAATCAGCCAAATATACTGATATGGTCCATTCCACCACTCAGATAATTATATATATGTAGGGTATCGTCAACTCAGTCAATTCATGTTTCTCAACTTTACAATTCAGTCAACTCTTCAACTCAGTTCAACCAACACAGTCAATTCAGAGTAAGCATTGATATACAGATACTGTAGATAATTTGATTGTTTATTATTGCTGTAATATTACTTTATATATATATATATATATATATATATATATATATATATATATATTGGCATCAATAGATTAATTTACCATGCAACACAATCTATATATGTGGATTAATCTGTTCAAAGTATAATAGCACTGTACACAATGCTTGCGGTTCTATCCCTGCTATAGTAACCGTCATAGCATATGCGGCTCGCTTGGTGTAGTGACTAGCGTCTCGGACTTCCACCCAGAAGGCCCGGGTTCGCGCCCACGCTCGGCGCATTAAAGATTTTTCACAAGCACTGAGTCGTTACCATCCCTCATGAGCAAAGGGATGGGGTAGTAGTACAGGACCCCAATGAAAATACGCCTAATCGGCCTTATTGAGCTATCCTTAGCTAGCTTAGCATGTGCTAGCTTTAAGAACTATTATTATTATTATTATTATTATATCCATACCAACGGGCACATCAAAACCACAACACTACCACTATATACATAAAAACTATGTAAACCCTTCCAGTCTATAGGAAAAAACAAATATAAAACCCCAAAAATCAGTGAACATATGTGGTAATCCGGTGGTGTGTGGCAACACCCAGGTGTCCCATGTGCCGCAAGCCAATAGTAATTAAGCTCTTTCTCATTACGGTCGCTGATTGGTTGACCGGCCGCCGCTCACACTCACAATGGCAAGCTCTCGAATGAACCTGGAGGGGGGTTGGTTTGTTTACTTTTTATTTTGACTTTGTATTTGATTATTTGTTTCTGGTGATTAAAAATGTGGGTTGATTTGCATGCTGGGGAAGTAAAGGATATTGTTTGTTTGTTTGTCTGATGATGATAATGGTGAATTATGCATATTGTATAAGCTACTACTATTACTATTATCTAATATTGTTTCTACGAATACTACTACTGCTACTATCAATACTGGTGGTGCTATACCCTGCTCATTATAGGTAGGCCAAAAATCCCGACCCCAACCTCTCGTAACTCAAAAAGGACTCAAGCAATCGTAGCTTATATCTCTGCCATTTGGGAAGTCAGCTAGGGAATAGGTGTGGACATTTACAGCCCATTAGTTCTCGCCCTTTTTGAGTTACATAGCTTTTAGTTCAAAATGTATGGCCTACTTAAAAGTGAATGGACTATAGCAATAGTAGTAACAACTGTAGTAGTAATAATAGGAGAAACAACAACAATAAGCTAGTTCATAAAAATCCCTAAAAGCAAATGGATTTATTCAACAAACAAACAAACGTATTTCTCACAAAGCCCACAAAACTTACATAGCATATATGGGAGGATGGGCGTATTTATTTGGTCGTATATATATATATCTGTATATATACAGTATGTATTATTATAGTTTCCTCCCAAGACCTCCATCAAGCTATTCTGATAAATATCGATGTCTACAGCTTCAACTTCCTTATATAATGAAACTCGCAAGTAGTGAATTACTGAGCGCGACTGTACTGCACTCACGCACTACACCAATAATACACCCACTGTTGTTGTTGGCACTGTATTAACGAAAACTACACAAAATTCGTCAGAGTATTAATGTCGACAGCTGCCCTACACCAATTACCAGGCCGTGTGTGTGTGTGTGTGTGTGTGTGTGTGTGTGTGTGTGTGTGTGTGTGTGTTGTCATTAGGATTCATATGGCTCTATCAATAATAAGGCAATGATTATGGCGATGCTTATGGTGATATATTATGGAGAGACGGCGGCATTAATGATTTCGGTACCATGACTGACTGACTGACTGACTATGGATTTTTTTTTTTTTTTTTTTTTTTTTTTTTCGATGTCTATGAAGGAGACAAAAGACAAAGTTGCCTGTAAAAAGTGTCTCTCACAAAGTTGAAAGATATATAGTCGCTATTCTAAGCGTATATATACAGGTATATTACAGGTGAGTTATCTGCTCAACAGGTGGCGTTGTGTGTGTGTAGGTGTGAGAGTCCGATTGTAGTGGGTGAGACAGTGAAGCACGGGAACGAGATGGCTTCAGGGATGGGGTCGTTTCGGGCCATGAGTGAGCACCGTGCCTCATGTGAAGGCAAGATGGCAGGTGCTCGTTGTGCTCTACGTGCTTCACATGTCTCACTCCCTAGACTGGAACAAGACCTCACGGGCTTCACTGTTCATTGTAAAGCGGTGAATGTTAAGGCTCTCAGCCTATGCCCGAGAGGAAGTAAGTTGGAATATAGAAAAAAAACAAAAAAACAAAAATATATATATATACATATATATATATATCGAGGCTAAATCACAAATACGTGTGACAAATTAAGTAGTAAAACTCGCAAGGAAAATGGCTGAAGATGTCTTGAGAGAATAGACGAAAGCTTGGTGTTCCATTGTTTCAATTTTCCTAACGAGTTTTACTATATATATATTATATATATACCGGTATATATATATATATATATATATATATATATATATATATATATATATATATATATATATATATATATATAATAGTTTTCTTTTTTTCTTGACTGACATTGGATCAATTTATTCAGCTTACGAATGTACTTCTAGGAATAAGAGGGAATAAGCTATCTCCATTCATTTATAGACACCCACGGGGTATTCTGACTAACTCTAGAAGATGTTCTACACCTTAGCAAGGACCTGTCAGAGTTAAAGGGTTCCTATAGATGTGCTTCAACCCTCTCAGTCTTCCAGGATACTTGTTCCACTTAATTGTGGCTAACATTACACACTTCTTCTCAGATTCGAAAGGCCCTCTAGGCATCATGTGAGTAAAATCTATGTCAATTAACCCTCTGAAACCCGCAATTCCTTCCTAAGCTGAATACAATCGTCTACTAACAGCCAAAAATATAGGCAGAAACGCGTCCTCGTCTCAAAGGTTAGCCATTCTTTGTTAACTATACTGTTTCTTTTCAGCTGACGATAAATTGAATCCCTTAGCAGCTAATGTCTCGCTACTTAATGGAAAAATATGAGAGAGAGAGAGAGAGAGAGAGAGAGAGAGAGAGAGAGAGAGAGAGAGAGAGAGAGAGAGAGAGAGAGAGAGAGATAGAGAGAGAGCGAGAGAGAGAGAGAGACTGCGCGTGTGTAGGTAGCTGAACTATGAGCATCGGTGTACAACAAACAGCAAGTGCGTCTGGCGGATCCCAGTGTACATTTGTTCAAATTTATGAGCACAGATATGTATTTAATGTACGTTATGTATTGCTCTCTCTCTCTCTCTCTCTCTCTCTGAGTGAGTGCAATAATAATGAATATATTAATTGCCGTTTACTGTTCACTTTCAGCCATGAGGCTGAAAATCTAGAGTTTTTCTTAAACTAGGTACAGTACAATACTTATTCTACCTTAACTACGAGGACACATGCGACCTTTGGCGACCGTGAGGTGCCGAGTTCCCATCATAGTACATACGCAGATGCATTTGTAAGAGTATGTGTAGGCTAACATAAGCTGATAGTTGAACAGTATGGCTAGGGAGGGACTACGATACAATCCTCTTCATCAGCATGGCCGAAAAAAACTTTTGATTCTGGGGGACTCGAACCCTTGACCTGGCAGTCAGCGCGCATCACCCTAAACCACTTTGCTAACCCGACTCGTAGTGTGTTTGTGTGTGTGTGTGTGTGTGTGTGTGTGTGTGTGTGTGACTAAATGTGCGGGTATGTGCGTGAGCCGGTTTATGTGTATATTAAATGCGTTGGTTTGTGGAGGTGTTTAATATATATATGTTTGTGTTAGTGACGTACGTGTGTGTGTGTGTGTGTGTGTGTGTGTGTGTGTGTGTGTGTGTGTGTGTGTGTGTGTGTGTGTGTGTGTGTGTGTGTGTGTGTGTGTGTGTGTGTGTGTGTGTGTGTGTGTGTGTGTGTGTGTGTGTGTGTGTGTGGATTTGTGGAGGTGTATAATATATATGTTTGTGTTAGTGACGTACGTGTGTGTGTGTGTGTGTGTGTGTGTGTGTGTGTGTGTGTGTGTGTGTGTGTGTGTGTGTGTGTGTTCAAGTAAAGTGTTATTCCTAAACATATATATATCATGATGTTTGAGTCACTTGGAGCCAAGGCTTCTCTCTCTCTCTCTCTATATGAGCACAACTTTCCTAACATCAATTGGATCTTGACAACAATAGGAACAGAGGTGGAGTAAGACAAGTTAATCACAATTCTGAAGACAGTTTCTAAATAGGGTGAAAAGCCTGTTATTCCTTCGACAAATTATCAATATTGTAATGGAAAGTTATGTAAAAGGTTGGATATTATGAGGAATGCAAGTTTTTTACACCATGTTCCAAATAGGTAAACAAGAAATAAAACAAAAGACCGAACACATAACCCTACACCCTTAAATGCTGATAAAATCGACACCTGAATAGAGAAAAACGTCTTATAATCTCCAACCTCACGGAAAGGAACCGGGGCAGGACGAGAAAGGCCATCCCCGGCATAGATAAGTGTTAACTGAGAGGCTTGTTGGCTCGTTGGTGTAGCTCGTGTCACTTTCTGTATGACTTGTTCCCCTTTATGTGTCACTAGCTCTCTTTACCTCTCTCTAACTCTCTCTCTCTTTACCTTTCTAACTCTCTACCTCTCTTTCTCTCTCTCTCTCTCTTTCTCTCTCTATCTATCTCTTATCCTACTTGTACTTCTCCTTTGCCTTCTTGCTCTTACTCTCTCTCTCTCTCTCTCTCTCTCTCTCTCTCACTCACTCTCTCTCTCTCTTTCTATTTCACCGCGACCTCTCGTTACAACATTGCATCTATCCCAGCTTAAACGCTCTCTCTAAATACATTTGACATTAGCTCACTCAGTCTCGCGCATACACACTCTAGCACTCACACATTCATTCTCACTCTCACTCACTCTCTTACTCACTCACACACTCTCACTCTCTCAAGCATTCATAATATAATATATATATATATATATATATATATATATATATATATATATATATATATACTGTATATATACAGAATAACATACTTATGTAAAGGTAACATGGGAAAGAGAGTGTACTTACGGAATACAGTAATTATGACCCAGTACACAGAGAGGAAGGTAATAGGTGTGGAAGGTAATAGGTGAGGAAGGTAATAGGTGTGGAAGTTACTCTACTTAGCTGGCCTGAAATACAAGAGTGGAGCGCAGAGAATACATAATAAAATACATAAAATACAAAAATAATACATATAATACATAATAAAAACCATGAAGAGCCGAGTGGGGTTTCAGAAAGGTCAGGTACTGCATTTAATTGACCAGATTACCTCCATGAAATACCGAATAGAGATGTATGTACTTACTTGAGAGAGAGAGAGAGAGAGAGAGAGAGAGAGAGGAGAGAGAGAGAGAGAGAGAGAGAGAGAGAGAGAGAGAGAGAGAGAGAGAGAGAGCACCAATAGCTGTCGGTTAACTCAGGAGGCTGCCTATTCCTTACACCTTATACTTTCTCTCTTCCTCTCTCTCTCTCTCCTTTCTTATCCCACTTTGTTTTTTTCTTTCTCTCTCTCTCTCTTCTTTCTTATCCTACTTCTTACTTCTCCTTGCCTTCTTGTGCTTACACACACACACACACACACACTCTCTCGCTGATTATTATTATTATCCCACTTCTGATTTCTCTCTCACTCTCTCTCTCTCTCTCCCCCCTACTGTGCTCTGAACACTAATAGGGTCCAAACGGCTCGAAAATCCCTCCATAAATATTAACAATAAATAGAAACTCTACCAGTGAAAATGTTACCAAGATTCAAAGAAAACAAGGATTGGTGGTGATTTTCTGTGTATTATTTATCAATTTATCTATAATTTTTCAATCGAAAAATGTACAAATTTATCTTGAAGGAGGGTCACGGGGGGTGTTTTTTAAGCTTGGTTGAGGTCTAGGGAGGAAACAAAACAAAAACAAACAATTACAAGATCCATAAATGAGCACATAATAATTACAAGATCCATAAATGAGCAAATAATAATGACAAGATCCATAAATGAGCACATAATTACGCCCATCTCCCCTTCTGTACCGGTGATGCACTTTTCATTATATTCTGGCAAGGATTAGACGAATTTGTTCAGCTTAGGAAGGACGTCTACCCATTAAATGGCTACAGACTATCTCAATTAATCCTTTTAGCCACCATACATCCTTCCTAAGCTTCATAGAATCGTCTAAATTAGCTGAAATATAATATAAAAGACGTCGCCGGTACAGAAGGGGTTAATGAATTGATGAAACAAAACTAGAGGGTCCCTCGGTAGAGCGCATACCTCCGCCTACGGTGGCGGAGGTATGCTCTCTACCGATCCCCTCCAAAATGGCACAAATTCTTCCTTGGCACTTATCCTATCTGCCTACCAAATTTCGTGATAATCTTCATAACTTTTTGAGATATCTTAATTACCGATCCCCTCCAAAATGGCTCAACTTCTTCCTTGGCGCATATCGCATCTGCCCACCAAATTTCGTGATAATCTGTTCATAACTTTTTGAGATATCTTAACCCCTTTTGTACCGGTGACGCTTTTTGCATGTTATTCTAGCTATATTTAGAGTATTTCGAGCAGTTTAAGAAGGATCCGTGGCATTAAAAAGGGTTAAGTGTGATAGTTCGAAGCCCATTAATTGCTTGAGGTCCTTTTTAAACTGCATAATATTGTCTAAAAGGACGACATCGGTATAGAAGGGGTTAATGTCAGACAGACAAACAAACGGAGGGAAAAACGTAACCTCCTCCAAATTCGTAAGCGGGGGTAAATAAGATATTGCCGGTACAGCCCAGATCAAGGAAAGAGAATTAATTAACGCTTAGAACCCGGGAATAATAATTGGTGTAGGCTATTTGGGCTATAAACGTACACACATATACATATACAAACACACGCGCACACATACGTACATATACACACACGACACACATATACCCACACACAAGTTATTTCTCTCTCTCTCTCTCTCTCTCTCTCTCTACGAAGTACAAATGAGTAATGCCCTCAATACCTTCTTTGCATCAGTTTTTACAACAGAAGACCTCAGTGATATCCCTACACCATCGCCGATTCAGATTGATAATTCAGATGTTCTAAGCAATATCACCGTTACAGAGAGAGAAGTATTGAATTGTTTAGATAAACTCAAGGTAAATAAAACGCCAGGACCTGATACAATCTCGCCTAGAGTTCTAAAGGAAGCTAAGGATGAGCTCTCCAAACCACTGACATTACTATTCAATAAATCCTTGCAGTCTGAAACTATGCCTGATCAGTGGAAGCTAGCCAACGTAACACCGATATTAAAAAAGGCAGCAAATCCCTACCCAGTAACTATAGTCCAATTAGCTTAACCTCAGTTGTATGTAAAATGCTAGAAACGGTCATACGAGACAGACTCGTAAATCACTTAGAGGAAAATGACATACTTAAAGATACTCAACACGGCTTTCGTAAAAAACGTTCCTGTTTAACAAACCTCTTAGACTTCTTCCACGATATCCTCAACCTCTACGATGAGAGTAAAGCTGTAGATATTATATACCTTGATTTTCAAAAGGCCTTTGACAAAGTTCCGCACAAACGTGTACTGCTAAAACTAAAAGCGCATGGAATACAAGACGGTGTGTTGAAATGGATAGAAAATTGGCTCAGCAACAGAAAGCAAAGGGTAGTCATAAACGGTAAGGCATCTAAATGGACCAATGTAAGTAGCGGGGTACCCCAGGGATCGGTACTAGGACCAATTCTCTTTCTAATTTACATCCACGACAAAGCTGAGGGTCTCACCTGTACAATCTCAAAATTTGCTGACGATACAAAAATTGCAAATAGCGTACTCTCAAAAGAACAAGTTGACGATATGCAACACAATCTAGATAAATTGTCATGTTGGGCCCAAATTTGGCAAATGAGTTTCAATGCGGATAAATGTAAAGTACTACATGTCGGATACATAAATGAGAAAGCAAACTATTCGATGAATGACACTCAGCTTAAGAATGTAAACAGAGAAACCGATCTGGGAGTAACAATATCGAGTTACCTAAAACCGAGTCAACAATGTTCAGAAGTTGTTAAGAAGGCAAACAAAATAATTGGCTTTATAGGCAGGTCATTTGAGCATAAATCCAAAGAAGTTATCCTAACCCTTTACAATTCCTTAGTCCGCCCTCTTCTGGAATACTGCGTTCAATCCTGGTGCCCTTATTACCAAAAAGATATAAACAAGCTAGAACGAGTTCAACGTAGAGTTACCAAAATGATACCTAGCCTAAAGAACAAACCATACGAAGAGCGTCTTAGAGAATTAAATCTATTTCCTTTAACCCAGCGCAGATTAAGAGGTGACTTAATTCAAGTGTTCAAAATCATCAAAGGCATCGACAATATGAACTGTAGTAAGTACTTCACTATCGACCAATCTAATTACACGCGGGGAAACGGTTTCAAAATTATTGGTAAATCTTTTAACTCGCACGAATCTAAGAATTTCTTCTTCAATCGAGTTGTCAACTTGTGGAATGGGCTTCCCCGAAACGTTATAGACTGCATCACCGTTGATTCATTTAAACTCTGCCTAGACAAACATCTCTCATCAAACCCGCGACTGACTGCGTTTGTAAATGAATAACTTTATTTTATCCCCCCCCCCCTCAGTTACTAACCCATCTGTCCTCTACTAACTTCCTAATCCTGCCACGGACATTAGTTCCAGGGCAGTAATTCCCTTTCCAATGTTCCCTTACCCACTCTAAACCACTGTTTGGACACTTGATCCTCAGTGTTTTGGAGGACAAGCAACCTAGAAGGGTCACTAGATCTATTGTTGCTTGATTTCCTTTGTACTCCTTTGTACTTTGTACTCTCTCACTCACTCACTCACACACACAAATAGTTAAAATAGAATAAAGATAAAAGTTAAATTGACAAACTAACAGAGAGAGAGAGAGAGAGAGAGAGAGAGAGAGTTTGAGTGTGTGTGTGTGTGTGTGTGTGTGTGTGTGTGTGTGTGTGTGCTAGCCTAGGGATTGGAGTTCGAAAATGTGCAAGCAAAGAAAATGGAGTATGATAAACTGATAAAATATGCAACAGAAAGAAAATGGAAGAAATAGGGCCGCGACACAGAAAACGGGGAAGGAAATGAGAGAAATAGGGTCGATCGCGACATAGAAAATGGGGGAGGAAATAGGGGGAGGGGGCACTGCTCTAATCTGCCACCCTCATGAATATCATTATAACAATTGCTGGCTGGAGGAGACGCGATGGTGGTAGTTGTGGTAGTTGGGAGAGAGATAGAGAGAGGATGGTGGTAGTTGTGGTTGTGGTTGGTGGGGGAGAGAGTATAAAGGAGTACAATGGAAAACAAGCAACAACATATCTATTGATCCTTTCGAGGCTGCTTGTAGCTAAACTACCTAACCTATGTGAGAAAAATATAACGGTAGCTCAATCAAAAGTGCTGCTATTCGTTTGTATACGTAGTTAATTATAGATTAAGAGCGAGATATTTATCTAGGCGTATTTTGAAAGTTTCAACAGTACTGCATTCAATGACATGACTGGGTATCTATTCCATAGGTTTACTACTTGATTGAAAAATAAATGCTTTGCCTCAAGGGAGTTAAGATGCTTTCCGATTATCTTGCAACCATTTCCTCTAGTGTAATTCAAATGATCGATTGTGAAATATATGTTGACATCCATATTGGCAATACCTTTAATGATTTTAAACACTTGAATTAGGTCCCCTCTCAACCTGTACTTTGATAAACTGAACAGATTTAATTCTTTTAGACGCTCTTCATATGACTTTTTTCTCAGTCTAGGGATCAATTCAGTCACTCTCCGCTGTATTCTCTCCAGTTTATCTATGTCCTTTTGATGATATGACATCAAAATTGTACACAGTATTCCAGATGGGGGCGAACCAAAGAATTGTAGAGAATTGAAGAGAGAGAGAGAGAGAGAGAGAGAGAGAGAGAGAGAGAGAGAGAGAGAGAGAGAGAGAGAGAGAGAGAAAAGAGAGAGAGAGAGAAAAGAGAGAGAGAGAGAAAAAGAGAGAGAGAGAGAGAGAGAGAGAGAGAGAGAGAGAGAGAGAGAGAGAGAGATATATGGTGGAAATTAACCCCTTCTGTACCGGCGACGTCTTTTTTTATTTGATTTCAGATACATTTAGACGATTTTATGAAATTTAGGAAAGGTGTATGGTAGCTAGAAGGATTAATGGGCATACGTCCTTCCTAAGCTGAATAAAAACGTTTAAATATAGCTAGAACAAAATGTGGTTGTCGATGGTAATGTTGGTAGTTGTGATAGGCGTTCATAGTAGTAGTAGTAGTAGTAGTAGTTGAAGATGATGGTGGTGTTGGGGATTGTGGTGGTAATGGAGATGGATAATGGTGGTAATTGTGGCACTAAACCCTCGTACAATCTTTTACCTCCATGTATCATCAGAGGTTATACACTCTCGTAAATAACACACACACACACACACGATCCCATAACCCCTCACACTCCCTCACACTGTATGAGTATAAACAGGGTGTGAACACGGCAATTAACCCTCTCACATCCTTATGACGCAGAGGTTGTTAGATTAGCAATAATAGAGTTCTCTCACACTTATAATTACCTCTCCAAAATTAGATTTCTGCCCACAGCTAACTCAAAGACAACTGCAGAGGTTGAAGTAACTAAACTAAAGGTTTCTAAATACCCCTGATGGTAACAAAGGCTTTAAAGTATCCCTAATAGGCTCAAAATTGCGTCAAGAACGTGAGAGGGTTAAGGGGGTAGGGTTTATTTGTTGGTTTATTTATATATACCGTATTATATATATTTAGTTTCCTTGCTACACACACACATACTCATACTAGACAACAGAAAATCGCTGGCTGGAATATGTTTTGTCACGGTGGTCATAAAGTTGGGAGGTGGTCTAATGGCCTTTATCCTACTGCAGGACACCCAGGTTCGAATATGACACTTATCGTATATGTATATTGTTACTAACCCATCTGTACCCTACTAACTTCCTAATCCTGCCACGGACATTAGTTCCAGGGCAGTAATTCCCTTTCCAATGTTCCCTTACCCACTCTAAACCACTGTTTGGACACTTGATCCTCAGTGTTTTGGAGGACAAGCAACCTAGAAGGGTCACTAGATATGTTGTTGCTTGATTTCCTTTGTACTCCTTTGTACTTTATATTAATGGCTTCTTATCACTGTATAACGTAAAGGATAACAAGGGTTTTCGAAACAGGTACCCAACTATTTAATACGAAGATGGGGACTATATTGCCCATTGAGTTTTATTAAGCATGGAGTTAGTGATCATACAAGGTGCCTACACTATATTGCCCATTGAGTTATATTAAGCATGGAGTTAGTGATAATACAAGGCGCCTACACTATATTGCCCATTGAGTTATATTAAGCATGGAGTTAGTGATCATACAAGGTGCCTACACTATATTGCCCATTGAGTTATATTAAGCATGGAGTTGGTGATTATACAAGGTGCCTACAAGGGTTCAATTCTCCCTCAATGGCTGATGTTTTTTATTTATTTTTTTCAAATATGAACATTTTTTTTAGTGTGCTTATAATTATGTGTGTGCGGTTGTAGAAGTGAATGTCTGACTCTCTGACACTCACTCTCTCTCTCTCTCTCTCTCTCTCATCGCCTCCTACACGGTATACCAGATTCAATTGCCTCTTTAAGCTAGCAATGTATCTTTAATTCTTTCGCGTTGTGCAATGGTTATCGGTAGACGATTGTATCCATAATACACTCCTATACATCGATATACACACCACATACCATCCAACATTCACCCTTATATATATTTGTTTTTCTATATGGATGAGGGAGACAAAGGCAGAGCTGCATGTGACAAGTGCCTCCCACAGAGTTGAAAGCAGGTAGGGACGAAAAAACTCAAATAAGACCGAGTAAACCCAAGTGGGGACGAACAAACTACCGAGCCAGACTCAGCTGGTAGAGACGAATACTTTTTTTTTTTTTTTTTTTTTTTTTTTTGGTGACAGAAAGAAGTGTGGTGAGCTTGTTTAGTGTAGTGAAGTAGATAGCTACATACATCCACATATACAAATATGCATCCACACCCATCAACATACACCCTTATATACCCACATACATCCACATATACTAACATGCATCCACATATACTAACATGCATCCACACACACCACATACCATCCACATACACCCTTATATACCCACATACATCCACATATACTAACATGCATCCACATACACCCTCATATACCCACATACACTAACATGCATCCACATACACCAACATACCATCCACATACACCCTTATATACCCACATACACCCTCATACATCCACATATACTAACATGCATCCACACACACCACATACACCCTTATATACCCACATACATCCACATATACTAACATGCATCCACATACACCCTCATATACCCACATACATCCACATATACTAACATGCATCCACATACATCCTCATACATCCACATATACTAACATGCATCCACATACATCAACATACCATCCACATACACCCTCATATACCCACATATACTAACATGCATCCACATACATCCTCATACATCCACATATACTAACATGCATCCACATACATCAACATACCATCCACATACACCCACATACATCCACATATACTAACATGCATCCACATACACCAACATACCATCCACATACACCCTTATATACCCACATACAATCCACATACACCCTCATACATCCACATATACTAACATGCATCCACATACACCAACATACCATCCACATACACCTTTATATACCCACATACAATCCACATACACCCTCATACATCCACATATACTAACATGCAAGCACACACAACCACATACCATCCACACACACCACCCTAAACCCCACATACATACACATACACCTACATCTTTGGGGTAGTCACTTGTTACAGGTAACTTTGCCTTTTGTCTCCTTCACACACATAGACAACACAAAACATACACCCGATGTGTACATCTGTGGGAGTCAGAGAGTTCACCAAGAATTCACCCCTTTGAACCCTAAGGTCCTACCTAAGCTTGATAAAAACGTCTAATGGTAGATTTCTTATAAATGCCATAATTCAGAAGCGTTACAAACACGAGTTGCCGAAAAAAAATAAAGGAAAATCTGTGTGTGATTTACGTACACACACACGCACGTACACACACCCACATTTGAACGCGCACACACACACACATTATAGAGTATTAGCATAAAATATGACGCAAGCACAAGCGTTCATGCACCGTCTAGCAGAAACAGTCACAGACACTCACACACACACAGATATATATACACATGCATATTCAAACATGCACATACAAGCATAATCCTACACAATCTTACACATCTTAGTGCATCACACATTCACATACACATTCACATATACACCATACATTCAGTCGAACAGAAAGATTCATTATTATTGAGGATTTTGCTCGTTTTTGCCATTTCCGAGCAATGTATTTTAGTTTGTCCCCTAAGGCAAACAAAAAGGCCTTCCCAGTTCTAAAAAAAAAAAAAAAAAAAAAAAAAAAAAAAAAATAATAATAATAATAATAATAATAAACTAAACTGCATTATTCAATACAAACACATTTCCGGCCGCAGAAAATTACTTTTAGGTCAGTCTCGCTATCGCTCGCACAGGAAAAAAAAAACGAAACCTTGATATGGTAAAGCGACTTGTTATCGCCCAATTTATGAAACCTGAATACAGCGCGTCATCTGGTCTCTGGCTAACATTAAGGGGGGGGGGGGTGACCTGCCTTTTTTTTATTTATCTCATTTTCTCTCTTTCTCTGACTTGTATCCATTCGGCCCCATTCAGCCAACTATTTTAAAACGTTTATCCCCATCTAGGTGTCGATTTCTTCCTGGCGAGCGATAGCGAGCCAGCATTATATTAAGAAATCCGGCTTCACCGGAGACATTTTTCTATCGAAAAATGTACAAATTTAGCCTACTGTCAAAAACATTTAAGAAATATGCTGGCTTGCTACCGCTCGCCAGTAAAGAAAATTGACGCCTAGATGGGGATAAACATCTTAAAACAGTAGGCAGAATGGGGCCAAATGGATACAAGCCAGAGAAAGAGAGAAAAGGAGAGAACAAAAGCAGGTCACCTCCCTTAAACAATGGTATTCAGCTGAGGAAAGATCTAAACGAGAATAAACGGCAAGGACTACTGCCGAGAACCCTATGATCCACAAGGGTCTTTCCTAAACTGAATAAAATTAACAGAGGTGAACTAAACTGAATATAACTAAAATAAAGTATATATAATTATTATGTTCTCTCCACCAACCAACTTTACTCCTAAACTCGATTAATGAAATTAACAAACACATGTGGCAGTCCGGGGATTCGAACCTAGGATGCTCACATCGAAAATCAACACACTTATGTATTGCACCACGAAGACAGGTTATTAAAATAAATATAGGTATAATATGCCGAATTTAGTTAAAAGAAAGTGAATAAGATAAAATAAACTGAATTTAGATAAAATAAATAGATAAACTAAACTAACTATAGGTAAAAAAATGAATATAGCTAAAAAAAAAAAATATATATATATATATATATAGGTAAATTAACTGAATATAAGGTTGTTGTTGTTGTTGTTCCCCAAGCTGCCTGGCCGAACAGCCCCAAGGCCCCGAGCAATTCCAAGGCCATAACCGAGCGCCCCCACAGAACCCTCCCTGCCGACCACAATAAAGCCTGGGT
Organism: Paralithodes platypus; assembly: GCA_032716605.1. Classification (NCBI taxonomy): domain Eukaryota; kingdom Metazoa; phylum Arthropoda; class Malacostraca; order Decapoda; family Lithodidae; genus Paralithodes; species Paralithodes platypus. The sequence continues at coordinate 5,521,911 of CM064570.1, read as the reverse complement.
GACCGAAGCCACTCCATGGCGGGGAGCTGAGGAGGGTGCGGAAACGCCCGGGAAACCAAAGCCCCACCCAGGGCCCTGTGCCCCTCAGCAATTATGATGAGAAAGTTGAGGGGCAAGGGAAAAATGTGACGCTTTGGCTTCCAATCTTGGTAGATTGGGAGGTCAATCCACGGAAAAGACGCCGTCACTTGAGATCTAGAAAATATATAAGTTAAAGGAACAGTCAGAGTAAGCTATGGGTATGGCAGAGATCGCTCAGTTCTCACTCTGATAGACCAGCCCATCACCACATGACTAGAACCCAATCCTCTCAGCATCAGCTAGGAAAGGCCCTAGAAATCCACCTTTGGCGGGGGGATAGCTCCCCTATTTCAACCCCTTTCGGGGTCGGGCACCCGCCCACTGAATATAAGGTAAAATATATTGATTATAGGTAAAATAAACTGATTATTGGTCAAATAAACTGATTATTGGTAAAATAAACTGATTATTGGTAAAATAAACTGATTATTGGTAAAATAAACTGATTATTGATAAAATAAACTGATTATTGGTAAAATAAACTGATTATTGGTAAAATAAACTGATTATTGGTAAAATAAACTGATTATTGATAAAATAAACTGATTATTGGTCAAATAAACTGATTATTGATAAAATAAACTGATTATTGGTAAAATAAACTGATTATTGGTCAAATAAACTGATTATTGGTCAAATAAACTGATTATTGGTCAAATAAACTGATTACTGGTAGACGAGTGTGTATATAGTTTAAAGAAAGTGAAAAAAGGTAATATACATTGAATATAACACAACTAAAGCGAAGAAAGTCGTTATCCTAATGAAGGGATTAACTGGTAGGCTACGGAAGCTGCTCCTATATTTACTGCCAAACATACATATGCACTTATGTATCCGGTTACAGAGCATGTATACTGGCAAGCATATATACTATCAAGCAAACACATACACACATTGAGCATATATACTATCAATCATACATACACACTTTTATGCATACATACAGCATAGGCTACATACTATAAAATATACAGACACACTTTTATGCATACATACAATTAAATATACAAACAATTAAGGGGAGGTATTTAGTTTGTTCACTAGACCTCCATCAACCTTAAAATTACACCCCCTTGAGTCCCTTTCAAGATAAATTTGTACATTTTTCGGTAGAAAAATTTCCCGGCCGAAGGCCGGTTCCTCTTAAATTACAGGCTCGCTATCGCTCGCCAGGATAAAATCGACACCTAAATGGCACGAAAGGTCTTAATATGGGGTGAAAGTTCTTAAAATCGCTAAACTAATGGGGCAAACATTCTATAATATCAAAAGCAATGGGGCTAAACATGAGGGAGAAAGGGGTCAAGAAAAAAAAAAATCCCTCAAGTGGATATCTCCCCTTAAGTATACAGGCATAAACCATATGCAAAATCACAAATTCTTCCGTTTATAAATATTTATTTGTATTCACACTGACAGTTTGGAACACATACTGTATATTTATGGGAAAAGTAGTTTACGTACAAGGCAGAAAATATGTGAAGTGTGTATGCTATGGGGTAAGAAATGATGTACAATACGATATAATATACCGCATTGAATTATTGTCTCTGGTGGTTGACCGACGGTTAGACAATAATATTCTTTGGATAGGCTATAGTGAAATAGAGGTAATCCATAATTTATATATATATATATATATATATATATATATATATAACAGATTTTCCAAACAAAATTATAAAATTATGTTGGCAGACGAAAAGGTGTTTCATCATAAATATAAAGCAATTTCGTGATTAATGTCGCCCTTTTATAGCTTCATAAAATTATGATGGGTCAAAGCAGAATGTTGAGAGAGAGAGAGAGAGAGAGAGAGAGAGAGAGAGAGAGAGAGAGAGAGAGAGAGAGAGAGAGAGAGAGAGAGAGAGAGAGAGAGAGAGAGAGAGAGAGAGAGAGAGAGAGAGAGAGAGAGAGAGAGAGAGAGAGAGAGAGAGAGAGAGAGAGAGAGAGAGAGAGAGAGAGGAATTAGTAGCACTCTGCCACGCCACATAAACGCAATGTAGTGTTTTCAAGGCCCGCTACGTACACCCCCCCCTCCCCTTGCTTTCTCTCTTCCTTCTTTCTCATCTTATTTCTACTTCTTCGTCGTCTTTTCTTCCTCCTCTTCTTTATTCTTGTTTCTATCTTCCTTCTTCTTCTCTCTCGCTGCCTTGTTTTTCCTCGTCTTCCTTTTCCTTCACTCTTTCTCCTCTAGTCTTCTTCTTTCTCCTCTTCTTTCTTTTCTTGTTTTCTTTCTCTCTTCCTCTCTTCCTCCTTTTCTTCATCATTCAACCTTTCTCTTTCTCCACCTATCCTCCTCTTTCATTTCTACCCTAGTTCCTTCTTTCTTCTCTCACCTTGGTTTATCCTCGGCTGTCTGTCTTCTTATTATTATTATGCTTCTTTTTCTTCTTCTCCTTCTCTTTGTCTACAATATATTTTGTCTTGTTCCTCCTCCTCCTCCTCCTCATGTTTATTCAATTACCTTCAACTCTGTCTTCTCCCATTTCCCATTCCATTATTTCTCTTGCCCCCAAACTTTATTCACTTTCTTCTTATTCTAATTCTTTCAAAGTGTTCATAATATTTTATTTGCCTTTCACACTTTCTGTATTCTGGGTTCCATATTTTGTTGCTGTCACTTACTTTAAATTACTTGTGTTGATGCAATATATCTATTTATCTACCTATCTATCTATATGTATCTATCAATCCATCCATCCATCCATATCTCGAATGATAAAAAATACAAATGTTTTCACTTAAGAAAAGAAGATGGATAGGTCAGTTAATTAAATATTTCAAGATATTAAAGGGCTCTGACACAATTGATGTACAATAGACTTGCTGTTCAAAATCAATAAAATTTCACCAACTAGGGGAAGTGGAAGCAAATAATAACCGGGAGGGCGGAATGTCGCTGTTACAAAGCACTTCTTCGCCTACAGTGTGGTCAACGAGTGGAACACATTGCCAGAGAAAGTTGTACAATGTAATACAACTGACACATTCAAAAGGAGACTAGTTAGACATACATTTCGAGGAGGAGGTTGAAGTAAATTAGGTATATAAAAAAAAATATTAATATAAAGTAAAATATCAGTATATAACATTTGAGTACCAGCGACGTGTGTTATCTTTTATTCTAGCTATATGTAGACGATATTATGCAGCTTAGGAAGGATCTCCAGTAGTTAAAAGCGTTGGTTGAGGTAGTTTGAAGCCCATATTATTGCTAGAGGTCCTTCCTAATCTGAGTAAAAGCGTCTAATAGTTGTCACAATATAATGAAAAGGACGTCACCGGTACTTTACGGGTTAAGGGGAGATTTCCACTTGAGAGATATTTTTCTGGACCCCTTTCTCCCTCATGTTTAGCCCCATTGCTTTTGAGATTTAAAGACGCTTGCCCCATTAGTTTGGCGATTTTAAGAACCCTCGCCCCATTTGTCAATTTTAAGACCATTCGTGCTATTTAGGTGTCGATTTTTTTCCTGGCGAGCGATAGCGAGCCTGTAATTTAAGGGGAACCGGCCTCCGGCCGGGACATTTTTCTACCGAAAAATTTATAAATTTATCTTGAAAGGGGGTCAAGGGGGAGTAATTTTAAGCTTGATGGAAGTCTAGGGAATCAACTAAAAACCTCCCCTTAACTTCGTGCATTACAGTGAATTTCCCAATACAAATTTTATCATTCTGATGGGGGCCTTGTTTCCCCAACTAAATCTCATACCGACCCAAGGACGGAGGAAGGGGTGGATGGGGAGAGAGCCTTCTGCTTTGCTGTTTTTACCTTCCAGTTTGTAGCAAATACGGACTGCCTAATAGGGACCGCCAGGTGTGTGCAGTCTGTGTATATATGTAACTCAATGTAACGCTCCCAATTACCACCGCCCTTTACAACCGACTGAACAAGCGTATCAACAATAATGCTAAAAACACTTGTCCGAATTAATAAAAAAAAAAAAAAAAAAAAAATCAATGATAAACAAGCCAATAAATAAACAACTAAAAGTATAAATCTCTTAATCCTTTTGTTAGCAGGCTTCACAAAAAAATAAAATAAAAACAAATAAAAACAAATATTAATTATTCTATACCAAGGTGAGTTAGGTGGATATTTCCCAGCGATTTTTGTATTTGTTTATTTGTTTCTATTTATTTATTAATGTATTTATTTTGTATTGTTTCCATGGAGCGTTATTGTATATATCGCCAACGATACTCATTTTCATGTGGTTTTTTTTCTACCAGTTTTTCTGTCTGTCCGTATGTCTATGTGAGTGTATGCATGTATGTATAAAAGTCTGTATGTAAAGAATGTATGCATGTGATGTATGTAAGCATGTAAATAGAGAAGGCAAACAACTATATAGACAGCCAATTAGACAGGCAGACAGATAGACATAAACACATACAGAATTATAAACACAGTAAAATATATATCACACACACACACACACACCTAAACTCTCTCTCACATTCATGATATCCTTGGTGTGTACGAAATGTCTATATGCATGCGATTATATATATACTAAAAATATTTCAACTCTCTCTCTCTCACACACACACACACACACACACACACACCTAAACTCTCTCTCACATTCATGATATCCTTGGTGTGTACGAAATGTCTATATGCATGCGATTATATATATACTAAAAATATTTCAACTCTCTCTCTCTCTCACACACACACACACACACCTAAACTCTCTCTCACATTCATGATATCCTTGGTGTGTACGAAATATCTATATGCATTCGATTATATATATACTAAAAATATTTCAACTCTCTCTCTCTCTCACACACACACACACACACACACACACACACACACACACACGTTCCCTTTCTCAATCTCACTCTCACATTCATGAAATCCTTGTTGAGTGCGCAACGTATATACAGCATGCGTTCAAATACATTATATGCTAACAATATTTCAACTTTTATCTCGACATGTTGAAATATATAGCATAAATATAATGAAGTATATGCTTTATATTTCAACATGTGAAATAGTTATTGCAGAACAAATAAACATAAAAATACACCAAAGACTGAACATAGATTTGAATATTATTTTAACTTAACAAAAGGACACACCTAGGTACTGTAGTTATAGAAGAAATAACAAAAAAAAATGCAATATATATATATATATATATATTAACATGTAAACACATTGGTTGAAATATTATATGAACTTAAAATTAAATGTGCATATTCCACTTGGATAACCTTAATGACACGATCTGGCATTTCTTCTGGCTAACATTAGACGATTTCATGCTGTTTAGGAAGTGTGGGATCCAGTAGTTAAACTTATTTTCAACATCGTTCTTAACACCAATAACACACACATGAAATTAATGAAAACACGTGATTCTCCTTGGATTCGAACTTAGGATAGTTAGTACTCCTTTGCACTCAACAACTACCTCCCGACAAAGTTAGATAACATCGTCTCATGGTAGCCAGGTTACAGTACCCCAAAGGCCCCACGGTATACCGAAGGGGTTAATATAGCAAGGGAAGTATAGAGTGCTATACATTAACTGCAGGGTCATAAGGGAGAGTCTAATATCGAGCATAACATAGGGTGGATTACTTTTGGAGGTATAACTTAATAATGTAACTCTCTCTCTCTCTCTCTTCCTCAACCGTCCATCCCTCATCTCTCCTCCTCCTTTCTCTCCTCTCCTCAGCTCTCGAAGACACTCATCCGCCTCCTCTCTCTCTCTCTCCTCTCGTCTCGTCTCTCGTCTACTCCCGTCATCTCCCTCCATTAATCTATCTTTTTATCCGTTCATATTTGTATCTATTTCCATCTATCTATCTATCTATCCACATCATATCATCTTTCCTATGAGCATTTCTGAAAATGTCCACCAACATAAATGTTATGAGATCTGCCTCAGTATTGTGGAGAGAGAGAGAGAGAGAGAGAGAGAGAGAGAGAGAGAGAGAGAGAGAGAGAGAGAGAGAGAGAGAGAGTGTGTGTGTGTGTGTAAGAGATCTGCCTCAGTATTGTGGAGAGTGTTGTGATCGTGTGTGTGTGTGTGATTGTCTGTATGCGTGTCTGTCTGTCTGTCTGTCTGTCTGTCTGTGTGTCTGTGTGTCTGTGTGTGTGTGTGTGTGTGTGTGTGTGTGTTCCTAATGACAGACTTAATTAACTAGTGTCACAAGTAAAGACCATTTTTATCACCAAGTATATTACAGCACCCAATTTACTGATATTAACGGCTACAATTAAGTTATACCAGATCATATTATTACTATTATTATTATTATTATTATTATTATTATTATTATTTATTAATCTACTACTTTATTTACGTATTTATACTTTTTCTACCTACAAAATTATCTCGTAATGGGGGGGGGTCTTGCGTTTTTTTTTTTTTTTTTTTTTTTCCTTTTCGTAAGCTTGATGGAGGTCTAGGGAGGAAACTAAACCAACGACAAATAATTAAATAAACAAATATAACTAAACCCTAACCCTTCAACGGAGAGGTTTCAAAATGTTTCATCATCGTGTCAGAAATGTTTCACTAAAATGTGTCCCATCTTTCAGCGTGTTTCAGTCTAACTATTACGGGATATGAGCTATATAATGTAATATTGCTCAGTGTTGGCTGTGAAAAGGCTTGGAGA
>CM064570.1:5245357-5515077 GCA_032716605.1 Paralithodes platypus | reverse complement strand
AAACAAATAAGATGTTTTCCAAGCGTCCTCTTCCGCCATTACCCTTCTACTATGGAAGCTGATATTCCCTAGGTCATCAGCTCATGTTTCTTTTTCCTTATATTTTTTTAATACTTTGCCACTCTAGTATATTCCCCTCCCTAACTAGTTATACAGTATATATATATATATATATATATATATATATATATATATATATATATATATATATATATATATATATATAAATTTTCCTGGCGAACGATAGTGAGTCTGTAATTTTGGAAGAACCGGCACAAAAATGAATCTATAAGGGGGATCTAATGGATGTTTGTTCAAGTTTGATGGAGGTCTAGGGAGGAAACTAGAAAATATAATAAATAAATTTTAAAACAAAATCGACCTAAAAAACGAACCATCCCCTCTAAAAAAAAAAAATGCTCTAAAAACGGACCATCGGCTTACCTCGTTGCATACTGTGTTGCCGTGTAGCATGACGCAGCAACAACGGCATATTAATTAACTATTCACCATTGCACAAACCATCTGCCGTGCAACCGGAAACAACACACGGGATTAGATGGCCTTCCCTCCATTAATTTTGAGAATTTAAGACGTGCGCCCCATTAGTTTCGCGATTTTAAGACCTTTCGCCCATTTCGTTGCCAATGTTAAGACCTTTCGTGCCATTAAGTGTCGATGTTTTCCTGACGAGCGATAGCGAGTCTGTAATTCTAAGGGGAATCGGCCAAAAAATAACCACACTACCCCCTTAACCTGATGACAGTACAGTGCACGAATTTCTGAACAGGAATAATGTGTTTCAAAAGATATACAGTGGGAACATTTCAGCTTCACCCAATTCCTTTAACTCAGTTTAGGAGGAAGCTGTCTGAATCACACACACACACACACACACACACACACACACACACACTGATAACATGTTTTAAAGTAAATTGTGCACTAGAAACCACTCAGAATTTGTCGGTCATATATTTTCGGACACTACCGGGAAATGTAATACATTACAAAATATATATATATATATATATATTATATATATAATATTAATAATATATATATATATATATATATATATATATATATAACAGGTTAACATGAAGGAGGTGACTTTGAAGAACAGGTAGGATATGAGAGAGAGAGAGAGAGAGAGAGAGAGAGAGAGAGTGAGAGAGAGAGAGAGAGAGGAGGAGAGAGAGAGGAAGAGAGGAGAGAGAGGAGAGAGAGAGAGAGAGAGAGAGAGAGAGAGAGAGAGAGCGAGAGAGAGAGCGAGAGCGAGAGAGAGAGAGCGAGGGAGAGAGAGAGAGAGAGGAAGAGAGATAGAGAGAGAGGAAGAGAGAGAGAGAGAGAGAGAGAGAGAGAGAGAGAGAGAGAGAGAGGAGAGTATAGAAGAGAAGATGAAATACATATGACAGTTCTCTCCAAGGCACAGCCAAGCTTACCATCCCGCACCTGGCACCACTGCATCAAACAACCCAAGACATGGAAGACACCCAACAAAGAGGGGTACCTGCCACCCAGCATCACTCACCAGGTACAGTCTGCCTCATAAGTCATGTCCCGGCTGGCATTACGTTTGACTCGCTCTGTGCTGTATTATTGTCTTGTCAGATGTTGAATAGGGTGGGTATTAATGTCTGTCAGATGTTGAATAGGGTGGGTAAGTGTAGGAACATGTTTGTATATTTCACTCGATATGAAGAAATCTAGCTTAGATATTGCTGATACCAATTATTGATCAAAACATACTTGGTGCCAAGACATCACTTATTAGCGCGACCGTACAGTTGGCCGAATAAGTAAATAAAATCTCGGCACCAATTATGTTTTGATCAATAATTAGTATCTGCATTATATACACACGATTTCTTCTTTTAGAGCAAGATCTACAACCAGGTTCCTACGCTTACCCACCCTAATCAACATCTGACAGACCTTAATACAGCACAGAGCGAGCCAAACGTAAAGACAGCTGAGACATGACTTATTAGCCCCACCGTACAGTTGGCCACATAAGTTTCCAGGCACTGGGTAATGTCATGCATGGGAGAAAAACGGTGTGTGGTTAACTTAGAAAAATAATTGGGCTATACAACTGTTAAGGGGAGATTTCCACTTGAGGGACTTTTTTCTTGACCCCATTCTCCCTCATGTCTAGCCCCATTGCTTTTGAGATTTTAAGACGTTTGCCCCATTAGTTTGGTGATTTTTAAGAATTTCCGCCCCATTCTGTCAATTTTAAGACCTTTCGTGCCATTTAGGTGTCGATTTTATCCTGGCGAGCGATAGCGAGCCTGTAACTTAAGAGGAATCGGCCTTCGGCCGGGACATTTTTCTACCGAAAAATGTACATATTTATCTTGAAAGGGGGTCAATGGGGTGAAATTTTAAGATTGCTGGAGGAGTAGGAAACAAATTAGAAACCTCCCCTTAACCCTTTCGGCGACGTGTTTTAATTTTATTCTGGCTACTATTAGACGATTTTATTCAGGACGTCCACCGAATACAAATCTACAGACTATCTCAATTAATCCTTTTAGCTACCCTATATATATATCCTTCGTGAGCTACGTCAATCGTCTAAATGTAGCTGGAATGAAATGCAAAAGACGTCGCCGGTACAGAATGGGTTAATCCTTTCAAAAGATCTGATAACTCATTTTCTGTTTTCGGGCTTTTATTAGACGATTTTGTTCCTATTAAGAAGAGTTTTACAGACGAGAGCAGGGCAATTGAGACTTTTCCCTCATAATTCCTATGGATCCTTCCTAAATTGTGGATTATGACGCCTCTTTTCATACATTCTGGCTCTTAATTACACGAAGGTATTCAGCTTAGGAGGGATCTGTGGGAGTCAAGAGGGTTAATTGAGATAGACTTACCCCTTTGAATGCTAGAGGTCCTTGCTAAGCTGTATAACATCGTCTACTTACAGCCAGAATGAACTGCTAAACCGCGTCATGATGCTAAAAGGGTTAATTACAATTATATGAGGACAAACCGGTGACTAAGTAAAACGGCCTTAAACAAATTAATGTAAACACCTTTAAGTCTCATAAACTCTCTTCACTGTCAGATCTAAAAAATAGAGAGAGAGAGAGAGAGAGAGAGAGAGAGAGAGAGAGAGAGAGAGAGAGAGAGAGAGAGAGAGAGAAAGAGAGAAGAGAGAGAGAGAGAGATTGCGAGAGTGAGATTGAGAAAGAGAGACGTAATTGCATGGTAGAATCAGATCACAATGTTATATAACCCGTAAAATTAGCACCCAATTACGAGACAAATGCATACAAAATGAATTGGCAATGAATACAAAATTGGCAGTCATTTGAGATCCCAGAGATAAAGTTCACACACAATCGCAGGAAATAGAATGTATAGTCATGGATCATAAATTCCCGTCCCTCCTGCACAACATCACACTGTCAAAACTATCTATCTATCTAGCTATCTACATACTCAGGCCCAATCCCCACTTTTCCATTTAGGGGGGGGGGGGGGGGGCGACTCAAGACAGAGCCAGAATAGGAACAACAGAAAACTAGCGGGACAAAAAGAAGAGGGCCGTCAACTATTAAGGGGGAGGTATAGTCGCTTTTGCTGGACCCCCCTTTTCCCTCACGTTGAGCCCCATTAGTTTTGAGATTTTAAGACGTTCGTTCCTTTAGTTTGGCGATTGTGAGACCTTCCCCCTATTTCTTTGTCACAAATAAGACCTTCGTGCCATTTAGATGTCAAATTTTTCCAGGCGAGCGATATCGAGTCTGTGATTTTAGGGGGAACCGGCCTTCGACCAGGAAATGTTTCTACCGAAAAATGTACATTATATTGAAGGGGGGTCTAGGGGGTGTTTTTCTAAGCTTGATGGAGGTCTAGCGAAGAAACATAAATGAAAACATAAATTAATACAAAAAAAAAAACAAAAAAAAAAACGCCTTCAGCCCTTCAGGGGAGGTATTTAGTTTGTTCCCTACGTTTTCATCAAGCTTAAAATTACACCCCCTAGACCCCCTTTCAAGATAAATGTGTACCTTTTTCGGTAGAAAAATGGCCCGGCCGGAGGCCGGTTGCTCTTAAATTACAGGCTCGCTATCGCTCGCCACGAAAAAATCGACACCTTAATGGCACGAAAGGTCTTAAAATTGACAGAAATGGGGCAAAATGTCTTAAAATGTCAAAACTACTAGGGCGAACGTCTTAAAATCTCAAAAGCAATGGGGCTAAACATGAGGGAGAAACGGGTCCAGACAAAAATCCCTCAAGTGGAAATCTCCCCTTAAATGGGCTTTTTAGACCATCATATCAAGCTTAGGAAAGAAACATGGTAGCTAAGAGGATTCATTGCGATAGTCTGTAGCCGTCCTTCCTAAGCTGAAGAATATCGTCCAATAGTTGCAGGACTACAATGAAAAAAGGACGTAACACCGGTACTGAATGAAAAGGACGTCACACCGGTACTGAATGAAAAGGACGTCACACCGGTACTGAATGAAAAGGACGTCACACCGGTACTGAATGAAAAGGACGTCACACCGGTACTGAATGAAAAGGACGTCACACCGGTACTGAATGAACACAGATTAACATAATTATAAGCCCTATGTTTTGTTAACCCCTTCTGTACCGGCGACGTCCTTTGTATCATATTATGGCGACTATTAGACGATTGTACGTGGCTTAGGAAAGACGTCTACCACTTGAAATGCTCTAGGCTATCTCAATTCATCCTTTTAGCTTCCACATAGCCATTCTAAACTGCATACAATCGTCTAAATGTAACTGAAATCAAATGAAAAGTACGTCACCGGTACTGAAGGGGTTAATGGCGGCCCCAAAAGAGCTACGACACAGACAGATGGCCGATTTATCTTTATACTGGTTACTATAAAGACGAGGAGGGAGGGATTAAAGGAGGAGAGGAAGAAGAAGAAAGATGAATGATTGGAGGGAGGTGAAAATAAGAGAGGGATGGGGGGAAGAAGGGAGAGAAGGAGTGGAGAGAGGCATGGAAGGGAAAGATAAATTAGTGGAGGGAGGGAGGGAGGGAAGAAGGGAAGGAGAGAGGGAGGGATGAATGAGTGGAGGGAGAGAAGGAAATATGAGAGGGATAGAAAGATGAAGAAGGGAAAGAAGAAGAAAGATAAGTATGGATGAATGAAAGAATGAGCGAACGAACGAACGAATGAATGAATACATGGGTGAATGAATAAATGAAGGAACGAATAAATGAATGAACGAACGAACAAACGGATGTATGAATGAATGGATGGATGAATAAACGAATACATGGTTGAATGAACGAACGAACGAACGAACGACTGAAGCCCAAAGATAAAAATGGCGGATATCTCTTACTCCAACAGAAACTCAAGTGTAAATGGAACACAACTTTCAGGCGTGACTGTACTGTTAGCCAAAGAAGAATGCAGCCCCGTTTTTTACCGAGCCCACAAAATCACGTCCAAATATGCAAAGGGGGTAATTTTGCCAGAGAGAGAGAGAGCTGACCGAATTTAGGGGGAGGTGGCGGGGGAAGGGGGCGGGGTGACACTGCAGGTATATATGGCCGGCCGGAGCGAGGGAGTGTCACTGTGCCTTCAGACTTGGTAGTGTACGCACGGGCCGGAGATCTTGGATATATATATATTATAGTTTTGTCTGCTATAAGTGGTGTGATACTAAAGCGCGGTGGGGGGTCAGGTGAAGGTATTGAGGGAGGAGCCACAACGGTTGTCACAGGAATCCATTTACCGGCGGAATTTTAGCGGAGTCAGAAATCCGCTAACATTTATTAACCCTTTGAAGATCGTAACGCCTTTTGATTAGTATATTCTGGCTCTTATCAGACGGCTTCATACAGCTTAGGAAGGATCTGTGGGCATCAAAAGGGGTAGAGACTATCTCAATCAACCCTCTGACTTCCATATACCCTTCCTAACCTGAATAAAATCGTCTCATGATAGCCAGCAAACAGAACAGAAGTGCGTCATCGATCCTCAGAGGGTTAAGGGGACAGTGGTTATTTTTTTTTGGGGGGGGTCTCTTTATCTATATAGTCATTTATTTTTTTAGTTTTTTCGCTAGACCTACATCAAGCTTAAAAAAACAACCCCAATAACCTCCTTCAAGATAAATGTGTACATTTTTCGGTAGGAAACGTTACCCTTAAATTTCAGGCTCGCTATCGCTCGCCAAGAAAAAAATCGACACCTACTGTAAATGACACTAAAAGTGAAAATATTGGCAAAGAAATGCGGCGAAAAATCTTAAAATCGCCAAGCTATTGGGCCAAACGTCTTAAAATCTAAAAAAGTTATGGGGCTAAACATGAGGGAGGAGGGGGACCAGAAATACGCCTCATCTCCCTCTGACCGTCATATCCTAAATACACATGTTTAGCCCCATTAGCGTTGAAATTTTAAGACGTTCTCCCCATTAGTTTAGCAATCTTGAAGACCTTTAGCCCCATTCGTGTCAATGTTAAGACCTTTCGTTCCATTAGGTGTCGATGTTGTCCTGGTGAGCGTTAGCGAACCTGTAATTTAGGAGGAAGGCCGAGACATTTTTCTACCGAAAAATGTACACATTTATCTCGAAGGGGGATCTTGGGGATATAATTTTAAGCTTGAAGGAGAAGTACTGAACAAACTAAAAACCTACCTTTAAGGGGGAGATGGGTCGTTTTTTCTGGTCCCCCTTCTCCCTCATGTTTAGCCCGATTAGTTTTCAGATTGCAAGAAGTTTGTCCCATTAGTTTGTCGATTTTAAGACCTTCCGCGCCCCATTTCCTTTCGTGTGTAAATTTAGCTAGAAGGGGGTCTGGGTGGGCATTTTTTAGTTCGAAGAAAATCTGGGAAGGCGTTTTTGGTTAGCCGAGGGGACAAATTAAAACACACCGCTCGAAGATGGCAAAAGCAAGCAAAATCCTCTCACTAATCAATACAACAAAATCCTCTCACTAATCAATACAACAAAATCCTCTCACTAATCAATACAACAACATATCATAATAATAATAATAACTAACACCCCGTTCTAAAACATTAATCATCAATTACAAACCCCAATGTACTCGAACTCGGGACACCACACCCAGAACATAAGCAATGTGCAATGATCGCTTCGTGTAAATTATGCCAACACTCTTTGCAGGTTTTTTTTTTTTTAACACACACAAATTATGCCTATGTGTTCGGTATTATGTGCTCAATCGGGTAATGTTTCGGAAATGTGTGTTCAGATTCATATACAGTATGTGTATGAAATGTATACCCGTGTTTTTGTTTACAAGCGTGTGTTTTATATACTGTTAATACCATTATTTACCATTATTCACCCCTTCTGTACCGTCAACATCATTTAAATTTTAGTCTTGCTACTATTCATCGATTTTATTCAGCTTAGGAAGGATCTCTAGCAGTTACAAGGCTTCTAATATTCGTTTTCATTCTATGTGGATGAAAGAGACAAAAGGCAGAACTGCCTGTGACGAGTGCCTCCCCCCCCGAGTTGAAAGAGTGGCTGGGCCAAAATCAAGGAATATTGGGGCCAAAATGCCTGGACACACTGAGTTTGAAGCAATTTAAGTCATGAGAGTTCCAGAGCTCAGCTGTTGAATAGAAGATCCACTTTCTAGATACATTTGTTTATTTTTTTCGGCCGGGACGGTTCTTCCAAAATAACAAGCTCCCTATGCTTTTACATATCGCATTTATCGGGATTTACGCCGTCTGGCAAAAATAAAAATATATTCATATAAAAAAATATATATATATTTACATTACGGTCCTTTACTTACTGCCTGACTCACTGAACGCCTTTTTACTCAATAGACTGAACTGAACAACCACGAATTGAGCGAATTGACTGACTGGAGAGTCGATTACTGACTGGTTGTCTTGATTGACAAGTGAAATTGACTGACTGACAGCCGGTTGAACTGACAACAATAATAATGGTGAGTATGACGCAATCAAGTATGAGGTAAAACAGTATGAGGCAAACCAGTATGAGGTAAGCAAATGTGGGGTAAACAAGCATGAGGCAAACAAGTATGAGGCAAACCAGTATGAGGCAAACCAGTATGAGGTAAACAAGTATGAGGCAAACTAGTATGAGGTAAACAAGTATGGTGCAAACAAGTATGAGGTAAACAAGTATGGTGCAAACAAGTATGGGGTAAGCAGTCTTTAATGTGGAAGAGCTCAACATATACTATTCCAAGATTCCAACCATGGTTGTATATCGTATTACCAATTGTTATCTAATAATTTGATTCATCGAACTAATAAACCAGCCCAGGTTTCTCAAAGATACTTTATTGCTAGCTTTATCAATCACTTGTGTATTGCTCTCTCTGTTTATACTTACAGCAGGTATCTTTACTTCATCAGAGCTTACATTTCCCTAAAATACAAATATTACATTTTCTAAACTATTTTACTTAAGAGTTTCTCCCATCAACTTTCCTCTTCATTTTAATCATGACTGAAAATACTGTAATTACAAACCCACTGTTTCTGGTTGTTCTCATTTAGCATGCCACTGATCCTTACACACATCTCTACCTTAACTCCAAATATTTCCCTTGAAGATGCGGGCGGCAGTTTTGTTAGCGGCTGGACTGAGTTTGCTCTGTGGGACTTTCTTTAGTTCCGCTGAGGCAGATGCTACGTTGGTGGCCGAACCCGACAACTATCACAACGACCACCATGGGAACGACTCTGACTACAGACAAGGGGATCTCTCTTCTGACCATGGGGACCTGAATTCCGACCAATGGGACCTGACTTCTGGTCATGGGGACCTGACTTCTGGTCATGGGGATCTCACTTCTGGTCATGGGGACCTGCCTTCCTATCATGGGGACCTGACTTCTGATCACGGATATTACGCTTACGACCACCACGACAACTACATCTACAACCACGAAGACTACGACAGCCAAAGCCACCTCCCCAGCGACCACACCTACTCGGACTACCTCTACGATGACCACAGCACCCACGACAACGAGACGAACGACCAGGACATCATAATCCGAGAGGCGACACTGCTCGACATGCTGTTCACTCACGCGGGAGGGAGGGTATTTAAGGGAGTGGGCAGCTACCTCTCTGGAAGGAGCTACGCGGATGATTACTATACGACAGGAATCAGGTAAGTCAGTAAACGAGTGCGTGAATGAAAAACTGACTGAATGAAGAACTGACTGAACTGACTGAACTGACTGAATGAAGAACTGACTGAATAATGAACTGACTGACTAAGGAACAGACTGAATAAGGAACTGACTGAATGAAGAACTGACTGACTAAGGAACTGACTGACTAAGGAACTGACTGAATGAAGAACTGACTGAATGAAGAACTGACTGAATAAGTAACAGATTGACTAACTGAAGGGCTGAGATGGGATGTTCTATAATAAAGTGGGCACTTATATCATGGACAGAGGATAGCCTACCAGATAAATTAACTGGAGACTGGGAACCAGGTAAATCAAAGAATGAGAGAAAGATAGAGAGAAAAACAAAAATGAAACTACCATGTCTCTGCGTCATTTTAAGACCAGGTTTATATAATTAGCACCCTATTTCGCTACAAGGGAGGAAACTAAATAAACATATATTAATGAATACACCAAACAAACAGCCAGTCCCCTTAATTTGCCCGGTCATCAGTAGCAAGGGTTGTCATGCTCCAATCTACCATCTGGGCGAGTCGTTCTGCAATCAATTGACAAACATGATCACTGAATGCCTTAATTAATCATACTTAGACCCTGCTACTCTCTGTGAAAATATACAACAGTTGGCTGGTAAAAAAAAAAGGGGAGATGGGTCGTTTTTCTGGACCACTTGCTCCCTCGTGCTTAGCCCCATTATTATGACGCTCGGTCCATTAGTTTGGCTATTTTAACACCTTCAACTCCATTTCATGTCAATTTTATGACCTATAGTGCCACTTAGGTGTCTTTTTTATCCTGGCGGGCGATAGCGAGTCTATAAATATAGGAGGAACCGGCCTTAGTCCGAGACATTTTTTACCGAAAAATGTACACATTTATGTTGAGGGGGTGGTCTAGGGGGTGTTTTTCTAAGTTTGAGGAAGGTCTATGGGGGATAGAAAAACACATTAATACATGAATGAATAGACCAAAAAGCATCCACTACCCCCTTAAGGGATATGGGTAATAACAGTAGTTATAGAAGTGAGGTGTGGGCTTCCCCTCTCTTATATATAGCAGGGACCCCACTATTACTGCCATGTAGTTATAGAAGTGAGGTGTGGGCTTCCCCCTCTCTTATATATAGCAGGGACCCCACTATTACTGCCATGTAGTTTACCATTGGAGTGCAGTATTAGTGGGTAAGTAAGGCATTGGGGGAGGGGAGAGAGTGAGTGAGTGAGAGAGTTAGAGGGGTGTGGGTGTGTGGGTGTGGGTGTGTGTGTGTGTGTGTGTGTGTGCTAAAATGATTGTGTGTACATTTTGTATATTGTTGCATGTTCTTCCGCTTATTGTGTGTGTATTGTGTGTGTATTGTGTGTGTATATACTGTATATATATTATTATAAAAAACATATAGGGTTCCACATTCCTTTTTTGAGCATCAATAGAATCACAAATTACTACACTTCCTCAAAATATAATGATGGGACAAGCGATTTCATATTTTTCTTTGGCATCAATAGAATCAATAATTAATATACTTCCTCAAAATATAATGATGGGACTTGCGAATTTATTAGCACTTACACTTCCTACCGCTTGACTTTACAAAATCATATTGAAAACCTAGTGTCATTTTGGGGAGCAGACACAAAAGAAGTAGAATGTTATGTTTTTTTTTATTGACCAAGAATATCTAACCATTTCTTCAGGTCGGGAAAACAATCTGGTGTTATTCATATTTTTGTCATTGTCTTTGTGTTTTTCTTTATTTAAATATTCCTTACAATTATTCAGTCAATGATTAGGGGGAAAGTTATTTTTTCGGGACCCCCTTCTCTGTCACATTTAAGCCCATTAGTTTTTGAGATTATAAGACGTTCGCTCCATTACTTTGGCCGCAATTTCAAGTCCATTGCTAATATTAAGACTTATCGTGCCATTAAGGTGTCGAAGTTTTCCTGGCGAGTAATGGCGAGCCTGTAATCTAGGAGGGACCGACAAATGTACAAATTAATCTCGAAGGGAACAAACTACCCCCCCCCCCCCCCCCCCCTTAAGCTAAGCAAAAACTTCTATTGGTGCATTCTGTTCAGACGGAATACGATGTATAATATCATGTAAATATTCCTATTGCATGCAATCATATGCCTAAGTGTAGCTATGTATATATGTATGCTGCATGGATGGGGTCTTGGTACACAGTTAAATGCAAAAGTTCGCGGACAACTTGACAAAAAAAAAATGCAAAATAAAGATGAACGTTTAATATTTTCAATACCAGAAGCGGAAAATGAAGAGCTATAGTCCGTTTATTCTAGGTTGGGCAGACATCGTAACACTTCAGGGGAGATATCGACTCTAGAGGGATTTTTTTTTCTGGACCCCTTTCTCCCTCATGTTTAGCCCCATTGCTTTTGAGATTTTAAGACAGTCGCCCCATTAGTTTGGCGATTTTAAGAACTTTCGCCCCATTTCCGTCAATTTTAAGACCTTTCGTGCAATTTTTTAGGTGTCGATTTTATCCTGGCGAGCGATAGCGAGCCTGTAATTTAAGAGGAACCGGCTTTCAGCCGAGACATTTTTCTACCGAAAAAGGTACACATTTATCTTGAAAGGGGCTCAAGGGGGTGTAATCTTAAGCTTGATGGATGTCTAGAAACCAAACTAAAAACCTTCCCCTTAACCTCTCATAACTACTAAAAAAGGACTAGAGTAATCGAGCTAATATTTCTACCAAATATGGAAGACTTGGCCAGGGAGTAGGTGTGTACATTGACGGCTCATTTGCTCTATCCCTTATTGAGTTACAGAGGTGGTTTAGAGGTTATGATTTCTGCCGCCCAACCTAGAATGAACGCACTATAGTCGTGTGATATTAGTCAGAAATGAACTCTGCCAGTACCGGTGACGTTCTTTTAACTTTATTCTGGCTACTATTAGACAATTTTAGTCCGTTTAAAAGGAGCCTCCAGCAATCAACAGGCTTTGAACTATCTCGCTTAACCCTTTAAACTGCCACCGATCCTTCTTAAACTGCACCATAATCGCTTAAATATAGCAAAACTAAAATTTATAAAGACGTCGCCGGTACAGGAGGGGTTAAAACAAATTCAAGATAATGCATTGTCCTTTAGAATTTGAGCATTGTAATTCATGGATCATATTCGGCTATCTCATCAAGCGGTACAGTTGCCTAAATAAGTCATGGCGCGGCACCAAGTATATTTCGATCAACATTTGGTTTCAGCACTATCTAAGCATTACTTCATCGCTTCGAGTGAGATATACACACATGTTCCTATATTTACACACCCTATTCAACATCTGACAGACAATAATACAGCACACAGCGAGCAAAACGTAATGACAGCGGCGACACGACTTATCAACCAAGGGGGACTACTTTCAATGTTAACCCTTTCAAGATCCGATTATGCATTTCTTTTCGGGTTTCTGGCTCTTATTAGACGATTATATTCAGTTTGGCTCGCTCTGCGCTGTACTAATGTCTGTCAGATGTTGACTAGGGTGGGTAAGTGTAGTAACATGTTGGTATATCTCACTCTAAAAGAAGAAATCATGTGTAAATAATGCCGATACCAATTATTGATCAAAACATAATTGGTGCCGAGACATCACTTATTAGGCCGACTGTACATCTGAACCCGAATGTAAATATGGGGTGTTCACAAGGCATACGGTAGAGGAGGCGCGGGCATGTAAGTAACCGCATCTCTTTAACCCCAGGGTAGCAAGTGAGCGACAGGGTTTTAGCGGAGCCGAGGTGGGTTTTGCTGTCATCGGTGTGGCTCTCCTGCTCCAACTGTTCGCCACCGTCGCCTTCGTGGCCGCCTGCAACAACAACGACGACGACTCCGACTCCTGCACGACTTCCTGCAACAACCAGGACCCCACGTGCACGACCCTGTGCCGGCGTCCGTTCAACCCGTTCGCCAACTGCGTTACGACCTGCAACTCGCAGAACCCGGTGTGCACTACGGTGTGCACCAAACGACGCAAGCGAGAGTTGAACACCATGTCCCAGTGGATGTATGACAGCGGCCGCAGCTGGCAGGACCTTAGTATTGTCCAGAGCGCTGCCGACAGTCTTAGGAGTTCGTGGATTGGGGAGCAATTCGGTAGTAAGTCGTATGAGGTGGGTCGACTACTGTGTAATAATGCTGGGCGGCTTTTGGATTAAGTCCAGTTTTTAACTTTCTAAATCTCTTCATCTTATTAAAGTATCTATTAATTGTATGTATTTATGAATTTTAATCGTATTTATTGTCTCATTAGAATAAGTTTTTAACTTTCTAAATCTCTTCATCTTATTAATGTACCTAGTAATTTATGTATTTAATTGTATTTATTGTCTCTATAAAATGACACAGAAGAGAATGCTATGAATTTAACTTAACCTATATCCGTGTTCGTCAAATCGATTATAATTTCAAGTTTGTTTCTGCTAGGCATTGCTTTTATTACATTGCTTAAAGATTGACAAAAAATGATCTTTGGAATAATGGAATATTTCGTGAAGTATTATTTATGCTTGGCTCAATGGTAGAAGTGAATGCTTATTGGCGATATTCATATGACATTAACCCTTTGAGTACCAGCGACGTGTGTTATATTTAGAGGATATGTTGCAGCTTAGGAAGGATCTGCAGTATTTAAGAAACTTGGTCGAGATAGTTTGAAGCCTTATTATTGCTAGAGGTCCTTCCTAATCTGAATAAAATCATCTCAGAGTTGCCAAAATATAATGAAAAGGACATCGCTGGTACTCAAAGGGTTAAGGTAGCCTATGTCTTATACAGTGTACATATTTCATCTATGTTCCCTATAATATTCAACCCTTGCTGTACCGCAGACGTCCTTTTCATCATATTCTGGACACTAGTTGACGATGTTATTCAGTTTAAGAAAGGCCTCCACCAAACAAACAGGCTTTGTATCATCTTAATTAACCCTTTATACTACCACAGATCCTTCTTAAGCTTCAGAAACGCATGCATGTACAGTATAGCTACAATAAAATAATAAAGGCATGGCCGGTACAGAAGGGGTTAAGGGGAGGTATTTAGTTTGTTCCCTAGACCTCCATCAAGCTTAAAATTACACCCCCTTGAGTCCCTTTCAAGATAAATTTGTACATTTTTCGGTAGAAAAATTTCCCGGCCGAAGGCCGGTTCCTCTTAAATTACAGGCTCGCTATCGCTCGCCAGGATAAAATCGACACCTGAATTGCACGAAAGGTCTTAGTATGGGGTGAAAGTTCTTAAAGGTGGGGGCTCATGGGTCGAGATAAACATGGAATGATAATCGCCAAGCTGTACATGATTATCTTGCAAAATACAATGGCACTGAAATAATTATTAACAATGGTATAAAGGATTTTGTGGATCGTCTATACCGGGCCTGTGACGTCACAAGAGTGTAAGTCCACCATCCAGTCTAGGCTAAGGATACTGGTGTGACGTCACTATGACGTCACAGGCCCGGTATAGACGATCCGCAAAATCCTTTATACCATTGTTAATCATTATTTCAGTGACATTGCATTTTACAAGATAATTATATGCAGGTTGGCGATTATTTTCCATGTTTACCTCAACCCATGAGCCCCCACCTTTAAAATCGCTAAACTAATGGGGCAAACGTTTTATAATATCAAAAGCAATGGGGCTAAACATGAGGGAGAAAGGGTCCAAGAAAAAAAATCCCTCCAGTGGAGATCTCCCCTTCATACAACTATATAATTTACATATTATTTATTTCCCAGACCGTTGCTAATTACGACATAGGTGTACTTATAGGAGGGTATGATAATAAATATGGAGCTTCAGATCACACCCGTGTTTTAATCGTGGTTACTTTATCCCTATATACTATACAGTATATACATTTATGAATTAATTTTAGGGGGCCCACCTCGCTTTTTGTTCTCGTTCTCTCCCACTCTCTTTGGCTTGTAATCATTCGGCCCCATTCAGCCTACTGTTTTAAAGGTGGGTGTGCATGCTATTATTTTCCTCCACAATCATTACCGGCAGTGTGCACTATAGCTTTTGGTGCAATATTTTCTGCTACAATGGCTAAATTATTTATATAATGGCCAAAATAGGATATGGGTGACACTTTTCTGGATTCGGACTTTAAGCGCTCTGATGACGTATGCCCAGGAACACAACAAGCTCTTCTGACAGGTGGAAATGGAGGATAGTGACAGTAGTTCCGATTCGTTTGCCAATACTGAGGGTGATAACCGTGATTATGGCAAAGAACCTCAAGTGATGAATATTGGTGGTGTCCAGGCTTATATGTATGAACCTGTAGGACGAGATCCAGCAGCAGGAGAGGAGGGAGAAGCAGCCGTGATTACCGCCCGCCTTGTTTACACTACTCTGAGCCGCGGCGGACGCTAGCGATTATGTCCCCGTCTATTTTGACTGCATTTGGATACAATAATGAAAGCCCGCCCCTCACGCCTCCATGACTTATTGTCATCATCATATACAT
Source organism: Paralithodes platypus (assembly GCA_032716605.1). Taxonomy (NCBI): domain Eukaryota; kingdom Metazoa; phylum Arthropoda; class Malacostraca; order Decapoda; family Lithodidae; genus Paralithodes; species Paralithodes platypus. Next base: position 5,499,384 of record CM064570.1, on the reverse strand, counting down.
TGCCAACAGGGTGCAAATAACAGAAAAAATTGCCGTAAAAATAGACGGGAACTTAAACCGCGCCGATCGATTTTTTTTTTTTTTTTTTTTAAGCCTAGTTGCTAGTAGTTTAATTTCAGCCAATATTTTGTTTTAGCCTAGGTTAGGCCTATATCCATCGACACTGACTGTATAATTTGGGCTAGGCTTAAGTTAGCCCATATTATCCACTTACCTTACCTTTTGATACCTTTTGATGTGTTCGCCACTCTTCTAGCGGCACCAAGGAGCGCGACGCCCCTCGTTATGGGTGGTGATTTGGTGCAGTAGACTGTTTGAAGCGACAGCTCGCTCCCTTGCGAGGATGGGCTCGTCTGTCACTTTTTGCAGTTCGACATCTAGGGCTCTCTTGAAGTTGTCTAACGAGATGTCCCTCATGTCTCTTACTCGCCGTGGGAGTTTGTTGAAGAGACGTGGGCCTCTGTGTGATAACCAGCCCTCTTGCAGAGAGCCCATAGCACCCCTGTTATTCATCCGGGGGATTTCGCATTCCCAGCCTCTCCTATCACTGAATTTCATGACTATCGGAGTATGTAGGTTTGGTACTAAACCCTCTGCGATTTTCCACGTGTATATTATTAGGTAACGTTCTCTTCTACGTTCCAGTGAGTACAGATTCAGTGCTCTTAAACGCTCCCAATAGTGTAAATGTTTTATCGAACTTATATGCGAAGTGAAATTTCTTTGTACACTCTCTACGTCATTTATTTCACCTGCTTTGTATGGGGATGTTAATACGCTACAGTATTCAAGCCGCGGTAGCACTAGAGATTTGAAGAGCGTTATCATAGGCAATTCACCGCGTGTTTTAAAAGTACGCAGAATCCAACCCGTTAGACGTTTCGCAGCCGCCACTTTGACCTGGTTATGTACTTTGAAACCCATATTTTCAGACATTAATACCCCAAGGTCTTTCACACTGTCTTTCCGTTCTATTATGTGATTAGATTCTGTTAAGTAATTTGTAATTTCTTTAGCACCATTATTATCTCCGTACCGTATTAATTGGAATTTTTCCTCATTGAATTGCATGTTGTTTTCCCTGGTCCACTGGAACACTACATTCATGTCTTCCTGCAGTCGGCCCGTGTCCTCTTGTGTGTTTACTATCTTGCTTAATTTTGTGTCATCAGCAAAAGACGACACCGTACTGTGTCTGGTGTTGGTATCTATGTCGCAAATTAGTATGAGGAACAGAAGGGGCGCTAGAACTGTTCCTTGGGGCACTGAGCTTTTGACATCCGAAGGCTCAGATGTGACTTGGTTTACTGCTACTGATTGTTTTCGGTTTACGAGGAAATTGTATATCCACCGTCCGATTTTCCCAGTTATACCTTTTGCTTTCAGTTTGTGGGCTATTATACCATGGTCACATTTATCAAATGCCTTAGCAAAATCGGTGTAAATGACATCCACGTTTTTCGTTTCTTCTAGCGCTTTAAGAATTTTGTCATAGTGTTCCAAAAGTTGTGAGAGACATGATCTTCCCGCTCTGAACCCATGTTGACCGGTGTTGTGTAGTTCATTTGTCTCCATGAATGTTGAAATTTTGCTTCGCAGGACTCGCTCGAAAACTTTAATGATGTGAGAGGTTAGAGCTACCGGGCGGTAGTTTTTTGGTAGTGCTTTACTCCCTCCTTTATGCAGTGGGGCAATTATTGCTTTTTTCAAGCTATCTGGTATGTCACCAGTGTCTAGACTCCTTCTCCACATTATAGCCAGGGGTTTTGAGAGGTTTTCCTTACATTTCTTCATTAGGATCGAATTCCAGGAGTCCGGGCCTGGTGCCGAGTGGGATGGCATGTTGGAAATGGCCTCTTCTATGTCTTTTGGACCGAAATCAATATCCAGCATCTGAGGGGTTTCCGTGGGGGAGGTTTCCATGAAAAATATATTTTGGTCTCTGATGACTTTTGTTTCATCAGGCTCACTGAATGCCATTTCATACTGCCTGCTTAAGAGTTCGCTCATTTCCTTTTTGTCCCCTGTGAAAGAGCCGTCCCCTTTGCTCAGTGGGCCGATGTTTGATGTTGTTTTAGCCTTTTGTTTGGTGTATGAAAAGAAGTATTTGGAATTTTCCTTTATACCTGCAATAGCTTTCCTCTCCTCTTCCATATGTTGTAGTTCATATGATATTCTTAGCCTTTGTTCAATTTCCACAATTTCTCTATCTATTTCGACCTTTTGCCTATCCTGTAGATTTTGATGTGTGCGTCTTTGTGTGAGTAATTTTCTTCTTCTGTACAGCCTCCTCCTTTCCCGATCTTGTTTGCTTCTTAGTTTTGTTTGTCTTGCAGGTATATGGTGGCTACAGATTTGGGTCATGGTTTCTGTTATTAAGACTAGACATTCTGCTGGTGTCAGGTTATCCATTAAATCTTCCCAGTCTATTTCCTCCATTTCTTGATTTACCTCTTCCCACCTAATGTTTTTGTTATTGAAGTTAAATTTACTGAAGGGGCCGGTTTTTGTTCTCGATTCTGAGGTTGTCTGTACACTTTCTAAGGTTGTTTTGATCTCAATTAATTTATGATCTGAGTATGTTGTGTCCGATATGTTAATGCTGTGTGCTAGAGAGTCGTTGTTAGAGAGTCTCCTGACTCCTGAAATTGGCAAGCACATATGGGTGGGAGGGTGGTTTGGGGGGAAGGTAGAAGGGTAATTGACTCATGATACAAATATGGAGCCGATTGGTGAGGTAGTTTCGCCACCACGGATTTTCATTTTTTTATGTGATGATCTACGGATAGGCTGGAAGTGGGTGGTGGGAGGAAGACAGAAGGGTAGGGGACTTGTCACACAAATATGGAACCAATTGGTGCAGTCGTTTCGCCGCCACATATTTTTCTTTTTTTCCTTTGTGATGGCCTGATGCGGCGACCCATGATCGGCGAGTGGATTGGGGGAGGGGGTTGGGGTGGTGATAGCAAGACGCCAGAAGGTTAAGGTTCATGTGGTAGAAATATGAAAGCTATAGGTGCAGTCGTTTCGCTGCTACGATTTTTTTTCGGCGAATCCGTATATATACGGACCTGGCACTGGGCGTGACAAGACCCCAGTCCGTATAGGCAATCAGCGGGTGCATCTAGCCATACCCATACTCCACTGCACTTTATTGTCAAAGCATTCATCACGAAAATGTCCATTGCATATGAAGCTTGTTTTGGGCTTTGCCTCCCACACTCTGGTTCTTTGTATAAACTTCACCCATTTGTTACAATGGTATGGATCACTTGGAAACTTGTGTAGTGCTATGTTTGGTCCAGGGATGTTGCTACACCCGAAAACAGCACACCTATTCACCATTTTTGCTATACTTGCTGATGTTTACTTCCCAAATGTTTGCCTGGGCATACGTCACATCCTCACGTGAGTACTAGTTGCAAGGGGTCGCAATTCAATATCTATTTTTGATTTGTTCTCTAATATTGAAGATTAGTTTTGACAAAGGAGTAGTCCGGTTGATTACTGGAGATCTAAACATCTCTTTAAATACATTATAAATTAATTTTAATTTCGGACGCCCCACCACCTTTAAGGCGTTTACCCCCATCCAAGTTTCAATATTTTCCTGGCGAGCGGTAGCGAGCCAGCATATAAGGAAGGCCTTTTGTATAATTAACTCCCGTCCACTCTGCAATCTCTCTCTCTCCGCCGCAGTGTTGCATCTCTCTCGCTATTCTATCGCTACTACAATAAACAGTGCTCCTCAGAGCTCTCTGTGTGTACCACCTCCTCTACGTAGGGCACGTGGTAGCCGTCTTGCAACACAATCCCACCCCTACTTTCTGCAACTCTCTAACCCACGAGTGAAACTTTACTCTCAGACTTTCTTCTATTCAACAGCCGAGATCTGGAACTCTCTCCCAGAATCAGTCTTGCCCTCTTCCTATGATTTAAATTGCTTCAAATTCGGTGTGTCCAGGCATTTTGGCTAGAACGTCCCCTGATATTGGCCCTGTCATTCTTTCAACTCTGGGGGAGGCAATCGCTACAAGCAGTCCTGCCGGTTTGCCTCCCTCACTCACAAAGAAAGAAAAAAGAAAAAAAAAAAAAAAAAAATTGCCATTTCCAGACCACCCGAGAGGTAGGCAACCCGGCCCGTTTTTTTTTTATTTAGTGGTGTCCCTCGTTTGTTCAGAGGCCTAGTCCACTGTTTATCTTATTATCTGTGCTATCGTGCAAGAACATAAGCTCTAAAGAATGATGCCCAAGATACTGAAGTGCAAAGAAAGTATAATATAAGTAATATAAGTATAATATAAGTATAACAATAAAGTATGTTACCTAAGATACAGAAAGCATTATCGTGCCATGACATGAACATAATGATACCCAAGATAGTGAAGATAGTATAATCGAGTCATAACCTGAACAATAAAGAATGATACCTAAGCTAGTATGAAGTATAATCGAATAACATAAACAATAATACCTAAGATAGTATGAAGAAAGCTTAATCGAGTAATAACAAACAATAAAGACTGATGCAAGATAGTATAATCGAGTAATAACATGAACAATAAAGAATGATACGTAAGATAGTATGAAGAAATGATAACAAGTGTTAGAGGGCCGAGCGAGTGGCCTTCACCCAAGTGCCCTCAAAAGCTACAAAGAAACAAGTATGAAAAAAGCCTATAAAGTATATATGCATGGCATACTGTTAATCATTTTCCTTTCATCTAACTAGCACAACTATTTTCATATGCAATAATAAATGTCAAAGTGCATAGTCCAATCATTAAAAATGTAATATTGCCCTTAACTTACTGACAATAGAATCGTGTTTCTCCACTGAATCTCTCTATTGGTAAACCATCAACGATTGAAATATCCCATCCAATTTATAGCCATACTACTCAAAATCAAGATCCCTCCACGACTTTTTCCCACATTCCCCGGCAATTACACACACATATATATATATACCGTATATACTGTATATATATATATTAAATACAATGGCATAATTTTCATTATATTCTGGCTACCATTAAACGATTTTTCCGTTTTAGGAAGGGGGCCTGGGAATCAAAAGGGGTAAATATTATAGCCTTTTAACACTGACTCATATACAGTATCGGTCCTTCCTATAATAATATATGCAAAGAAAATAAATGTAAAACAAAAAAACAAAATATATATAGGCCTATAAAAGTAGCTAATTATTCTAACAGTTTGATCAATAATAATGATATTTATTCACTAACAGAAGGAATTGCAGTATATATAGTATTAGCACGTGGGAAAGCTAATTGACGAAATATTGACTTCATATTTCAAAATATGTTGGTGATTTTCATATTTATCGAAAGAGCTAAAGGCGGGAGAATAAGGGGCGTCTCCCCCCTCCCCCCTATCTCTCTTCATACATACATTTAAAGAATATGCAGGGCAAATTTCACCTTTTGAAACATGTTACATTACGATTTTAAAATTGATATGAATGTGTAACCTACATACATTTCGAATTTAATATTGCCAGTAAGAGCCAAAATAAGATGTCTATGGCAAACTTGTAGCACAAACCCAATCACCACCACTATCACCACCACTACAACAATCACCACCACCATCACAACTACTACCACTATCATAACTACCTCTACCACCATCACCACCACTATCACAACTACTACCAATCACCACCACCATCACAACTGCTAACACAATCACCACCACTAGAACAACTACTACCACAATCACCCATCCTCACTAATACTACCACCACTATTACAACTACTACAACAATCACCACCACCATCACCACCACTACACCAATCACCACCACCATCACAACTACTACCACAATCACCACCACCATCACAACTACCTCCATCACAACTACTACCAATCACCACCACCATCCTCACTACCACCACCACCACCACTATAACAACTACTACCACAATCACCCATCCTCACTACTCCTACCACCACCATTATCACAACTACTACCACAATCACCACCACCATCACCACTACTACCAATCACCACCACCATCACAACTACTACCAATCACCACCACCATAACTACAAATCACCACCACCATCACAACTACAACAATCACCACCACCATCACAACTACTACCAATCACCACCACCATCAAAACTACAACAATCACCACCACAACAACCACCACCATCCAACTATGAAAACAATCACCACCACCATCACAACTACCCATATCACCACCACATCACAAATACTACCACCATCACAACTACCCATATCACCACCACCATCACAACTACCCATATCACCACCACCATTACAACTGCTACCACAATCACCACCACCATCACAAATACTACCTATTTACGGTTTCTGGCCACTTCGATTGATGAATATTCATTAGTATATTATAACACGTATTTAACAAAGCAATTACAGTCGAGCAGTCGCTTCAAAACTGTATAAGTTGTCTAGTGAATAATATATATATATATATATATATATATATATATATATATATATATATATATATATATATATATATATATATATATATATATATATATATATATATATATATATATACAGTATATATATATATATATATGGGGCGAGCGAACTTAACAAACCAACTGTGTCATAGATAATATAGCTCCGATACACCTGATGTTAAGACACTGTACTAAGATGGTCATTCACAGCAGCTAAATTTCATCGGTGTCCAAGATGAAAGGTAGGCAAACCAAACTCGCTGCCTATATTAAACCTCTATGTGTGTGTTCAGGGCATGGATATATCACAGACCGGGTACCAAGGAGGCTACTAAGCTCTAATAGAGGGGCAACCGAATTCGACACGGAACTCGAGGAAGCCAAAAGCGCAATACAGTTTCACATACCTACCGTGATTCGAGCCTTTACAGTAGACCCTGCCATTGGTCCGGGAAGTCAATATGAACAGCGAGAATGTTTGCGTCAACCCCTTGGACACTAGCGCAAATCGAAACCTCCTAATAGTCAGAAGTTTAGCTGCCTTAAACCCATGCAGTACCAGTGATGTTCCTTTCCTTATAATCTGGCAGCAATTAGACGATTTTGTTCAGCTTAAAATGGGCCTACAGCAATTAACAGGCTTTGTAGTATCTGTTCAACCCTTTCTACTACTGCATATCCTTCTTAAACCGCACAAAACCGTCTAATATATAGCTAGAACATATTTAAAAAACCGTCGCCGGTACAGAAAGTGTTAACGCAAATGACCACCACGGGTTCTATACTATCAATGAAACAGGTGATTCAAGAAGTACCCATACCCCACATTTTATATAACTGGCTCGTTCAGAGATCTTGTGTAGCTTTAAAGACGATTTTATTCAGCTTAAAAAGGGCCTACAGCAATTAACGGGCTTTGTAGTATCTGTTCAACGATTACTACTGCAGATCCTTCTTAAAACCGTCTAAATATAGCTAGAATATATGAAAAAACCGTCGCTGGTACACATAAATGGCTCGTTCAGATTACTAGTGTAGCTTTAAAGACGATTTTATTCAGCTTAAAAAGGGCCTACTGCAATTAACAGGCTTTGTAGTATCTGTTCCCTACAGCAATTAACGGGCTTTGTAGTATCTGTTCCCTACAGCAATTAACAGGTTTTGTAGTATCTGTTTCCTACAGCAATTAACAGGCTTTGTAGTATCTGTTCCCTACAGCAATTAACAGGCTTAGTAGTATCTGTTCCCTACAGCAATTAACAGGCTGTGTAGTATCTATTCCATACAGCAATTAACAGGTTTTGTAGTATCTGTTCCCTACAGCAATTAACAGGCTTTGTAGTATCTGTTCCCTACAGCAATTAACAGGCTTTGTAGTATCTGTTCAACTCTTTCTACTACCGCAGATCCTTCTTAAACCGCACAAAATCGTCTAAATATAGCTAGACTAGATCAAAAACCCGTCGCCGGTACAGAAAGTGTTAACTATCAACGGAACAGGTGATTCAAGAAGTACCCGGTACCCTTACCCCACATTTTATATAAAAGCTCGTTCAGATAACGTTTGTGGCTTTACAGTGATTGGAAGAGTTTATTGTCTAGTAGTTCATACGTGTATGTTATTTGCTAATGAATAATCCACAATTAACACCACTATCACCACCATCATCACTACTACTACCACACTCATTACTACTACCATTATCGCCATCACTAAGACTACCACAATCACAACCACTATCGCAACTACTACCACAATCTCGACCACCATCATTACTAACACTACAATCAGGTTGGCGGGTGCCCAACCCCGAAAGGGGTTGAAATAGGAGAGCTATCCCCCCGCCAAAGGCGGCTTTCTAGGGCCTTTCCTAGCTGATGCTGAGAGGATTGGGTTCTAGTCATATGGTGATGGGCTGGTCTATCAGAGTGAGAACTGAGCGATCTCTGCCATACCCATAGCTTACTCTGACTGTTCCTTTTACTTATGTATTTCCTAGATCTCAAGTGACGGCGTCTTTTCCGTGGATTGACCTCCCAATCTACCAAGATTGGAAGCCAAAGCGTCACATTTTTCCTTTGCCCCTCAACTTTCTCTTCATAATTGCTGAGGGGCACAGGGCCCTGGGTGGGGCTTTGGTTTCCCGGGCGTTTCCGCACCCTCCTCAGCTCCCCGCCATGGAGTGGCTTCGGTCACCCAGGCTTTATTGTGGTAGGCAGGGAGGGTTCTGTGGGGGCGCTCGGTTATGGCCTTGGCCTTGCTCGGGGCTGTTCGGCCAGGCAGCTTGGGGAACAACAACAACAACACTACAATCACCACCACCATCACAACTACTAACACAATCTTCACCATTACTACTACTATAATATCACTAATACTACCACAATCACCACCACCATCACAACTACTACCACAATCACCATCATCATCACTACTACTACCACAATCACCACCCATAACTACCACTACCATCTAAACTATTACTACAATCACCACCACCAACAAAGCTACCACAATCACCATAACTACTACCAGTCACCACCACCATCACTACTACCATAAATACTGTACACACACACACACACACACACACACCGCCAAGCTTACGTAACAATTATGTGCACGACAGACTATGCCCCTACTTAATCGTAATTTTGCTATTAGGGTAAGCAAACCATTGTGTACGCGGTGGTCCATTTAGTACGCAACATTCAAAACAATACAACCCACACAATCTTGGTCCAGTTGCATTAATCAATTTAGTGTTAACCTATGACAGTTTAGGCACATCATATACAAGCGGCTCGTTAAATCTAGCAGTTCGTCCGTATGTGTAAGTTAGTTGCTAATGCATAAACCTAAACGCAATTAGTCAGAGAAGCAATGTTCCCATATAATGAAGTAGACTAATATCCTGCACCACCTGTACTGCATAATTATACTGTGTATGATCGTTAACAATACTATGAATAAACTCCTGATGAATAGGGGCAATTGTATACGTATCACTGATGGCTTTATTTTGTTTTTGCTTTCAATACAAAAATGGACAGCGCTTGCCTTTCTTTCCCAAAAAATATATGTATAATATATAAAACATTCCCTTACACTCATGTTCACCAACACTGATCTTGTTTCCTTGTCATATTTTGCGATGCACGAAGTTCTACGGTTTATACTTTTCTTTTTTATCATTATATTGATATTGCAAGTTATATTGCTGTTTTTCGTTAGCAACATGACATTCGCGACCCCATTCGCAGATTGACGTGGGTGTAAAACGTTCTGCATCCGGTATAGAGAGTGTCTTATTATGGCAAGAAATGGTAGTGGGGAGGGGGAGGGGGCCGGATGAAAGGGGGGGGGGGGGCAACGAATAGTCAAAGGGGATTGCAAAGGAGTGTTATCTTGGCAGGCTGTTCAACAAGGGACTATTCAAAACCAATTATAGAAAGAGTTCTACCTCTTTAGTAACTATTCCAGAATATATACTGTACAATTACATTTATCATTTATCATTCACTAAGTTTTTAGAGTAATTAAACAAAAATAAGGCATTCCATGCAAATTTCCCTGCATTCCTTCTGATATTAAATTAACTCAAGCTAGGACCGGTCCGGCTCTAACAGGTCCTTCCAAACCTGAACAAAAACGTCTATTGATAGCCAGAATAATATGAATTGATGAGTTGTTAAGAGATTACAATATAAAGGCAACATCACACGGGAAATATTGTAGGCGTTTACTCTAGCTTATAAACGATTCGAGCTCTCATTATTTGTCATATTGTCATTAATTTTGCCTGCAAGTACCTGATTTATGTACTGTACGATCGTTAACAGTTCAAAGGATCGACTTATAACTAGATTGAATAAATCCATAAGTGTGACTGACTTTGGTGGGGGGTTTTCCCAGAATTACGTGAAATAATCCAATGTTGGCTGGAAAAACGCCGTAAAATATACTCGTGTGACGCCGCCTAATATTCCGAAAAAAAAATTTCTCTCCACGAATATTGCCCCCCGGGGGGGGGCCCCCCCCCCCAAACAACAACAACAACAGGTACATAAACGCGTATATCGGAGAACTATGTAATATTGATGATAAATTACACCATATTATAAAAAGGACAAGTAGCGATTCACCAATTAATTAGCATTTCACACTCTTACGGTACCACCTTCCAAACAGGAGCAAAAACAAACTATTACTATCGAAGTTACATCATATAAACTTGTGACCAAATAACCTATCATTAGTATTCCACTCATACCACATTGCACACACATATTAATCAAACAAATCGCACAAAAACATTAAAACAATTTGAATTTTTCATGTAACACTTATTCCACATTCTACACACATCGCTTCCCTCTACGATAACCCCCCCCCCCCCCCACCCCCCACCCCACTGGTACAAACATAAGATTTTGTTTCGGTTTACCATTAATAATCATGCTAAACATATAATATCTGGAAACAAAATAACAGTTCAACATATACTGTACACAGTTCATAGTAATAAATATATTTAGATCCTTCAGCAAATAGAGATTGGAAAATGGCGATGATTAACTACTTTGATAATTGTATACCACGATTAATTTAATAGTAGTTGTTACATGACAAGATGTTTAATTACATAACCATAGAAAACAATACTGAGCTCAACTAGACATTACTTTAATTTTCGAATTACAAAAATGTATACCGGTAATATCATTTAGTTATTTGACCCTAATATGTTTAATAGGCCAACTTTGGTGTACAATACGAGACTGATTTGACGTATGGGGAACAATATTGAAGTTATTGATACAGCATTATAGTATTATTTATGCTACTCTGTTGTTAACTGCGTGTATACGAAGAACTATAGACGAAAATGCAAAACAGAATTCAGCTTTTTCAACTAAGTTTATTACAACTTCGTGGCTAATGTAACTCCTAATTTAATTAACATTGAATGATCATAATTATACGCTATAGAAAAGTACAATGTTCATCCCTCTCTCATTATGTTTATTTAATCAACTATGGCCAATTTAATACCGAAGAATACTGACAATAATACGGTCCTCTTCAAGTCATCAAAATGGCTATACGGTATTATAACTAATTCTACGGGTTTGAATCTCCAAGACAAAGGTACAGGGAAAAGTTTATAGTTAATTAAATCCAATCTCTGTTACCTGAAAGATCTAGCCACTTACTGTACATGATAAAGCAGATGCCAGGTCTGGGTTGCATAGGATTGGGTCGAGTTGGGAGGTAGGATGGTAGGGTAGGGTAGGGAGTTAGGTCAGGTCAAGTACGGAACAGTGAAGTTAGTCAGGTCAAGTAAGGAACAGTGGAGGTAGTCAGGTCAAGTAAGGAACAGTGGAGGTAGTCAGGTCAAGTAAGGAACAGTGGAGGTAGTCAGGTCAAGTAAGGAACAGTGGAGTTAGGTCAGGTCAAGTAAGGAACAGTGGAGTTAGGTCAGGTCAGTAAGGAACAGTGGAGTTAAGTCAGGTCAAGTTAGGAACAGTGGAGTTAGGTCAGGTCAAGTTAGGAACAGTGGAGTTAGGTCAGGTCAAGTTAGGAACAGTGGAGTTAGGTCAGGTCAAGTTAGGAACAGTGGAGTTAGGTCAGGTCAAACAGTGGAGTTAGGTCAGGTCAAGTAAGGAACAGTGGAGTTAGGTCAGGTCAAGCAAGGAACAGTGGAGTTAGGTCAGGTCAAAGAAGGAACAGTAGAGTTAGGTCAAGTCAAGTAAGGAACAGTGGAGATAGGTCAGGTCAAGTACGGAACAGTGGAGTTAGGTCAGGTCAAGTAAGGAACAGTGGAGTTAGGTCAGGTCAAGTAAGGAACAGTGGAGTTAGGTCAGGTCAAGTAAGGAACAGTGGAGTTAGGTCAGGTCAGTAAGGAACAGTGGAGTTAAGTCAGGTCGAGTTAGGAACAGTGGAGTTAGGTCAGGTCAATTTAGGTTACGATGAGTTGCGTAGTTCCAGCGAAGCGATGCGACGATGGAATATTCCCTACATGCCGAGACCTCCATTTGAGTTGGCTGGCGAAGACTTATTATTTGGATGATATTCAGAAAATATTTAAGGTCAATTTTTTTCCCTCAGGGTTCTCTATGCTACTTCACCCCAGAAAACAAACAAACAAACACACACACACACACGCAGTTTCCGTATTATTAAACAATATAAACTTGCTACCACACCCCATTCCTAACTCCTATCATCCTAACCCAACTAAGATCAATTATAAGAATGAATAAATAGCATAAGTTTATAGCTCAGAATTTGGTGCCGATTTCAAACCTAATTCGCTTCTTGTGCGTGAAAAGTCTAACTACAAAACCCACCACCACAATTTAATAATAATAATAATCCATCACAACGCATATCATATAATAAATGTCAAAATAAATATCATAATACACCACAACGCATAATATCTCGCTTAATTATTGCATTACCTTACATACTTGCCTCTGGTATAGCCTACTGTAGGCCTATGTTATTCTGCTGCCGATGAATCGTTTAGATGCCGCCAACTGAAGTTTCACCCAATATTCACAATTGTTTTACGTTAATCATTAGTAAAGTTTAATATAAGACACCAAAAGAGAATTTAAGTTTAAATATTGATTTTATATCAAGCATTAGTATAGTGTAATGTTAAGACACGAAATGCCAACTTGAGCAATATATCAATTTATATTAACTAATTGTAGTTTAATTAAAGAAATCAAAACAAGCTAAGCAATTGTTTACATTAAGATTAATTAGTGTAATTTAAGACATCAACAAAGAACTTAGCAATTGTTTACATTAAGCAATAGATCAGTGCAATTTAAGACATCAAAACATAAGCTAAGTAATTGTTTACATTAACCAATAGTACAGTGTAATCGTAAGACAATTTAATCACTAAGTACTGTTTATCCAATTACTTCCAGAGAGATGAACAAAGAAATATTGGGCGAGACATAAAATAACAATGCACAACAATATAACAATAATATTTCATAAATGTCTCGCACATGAAAGGAACACCGGTTGAAATCAGCACCAAATACCAATCTATGAAACATATGTTGTAGGGAAATTATTGACCGCATATACTTTCTAAATAACAACCGATTGATATACTGACTTACACCGAAAATGTAAAAAAAAAAAAAAAAAAAAAAAAAAAAAAAATTATAGCCTAAGTGAATAAAATACAATAATTACGACAATTAATTTAGTTATAAATGTCTTGCCAGCCAGCCTCAGCATATCGAGAACTTCCATGATACATACCTACAGTACAGTGAGCAGCATGGTGATGATGTTGACGATGGTGAGGTCTGAAAGGAAAAATACGGATATAATTATTGAGCCCAATAACACATCCAGATATAAATGAAGGCATGCTACATGATATAGCCTACCGAGATAAATAAGTAAGAAATAAATCGGTTACAAGCTAAAGAAAAACAACGCCAAAAATAAGAAACTATATATACTATATATTTGATAAGCAAGTTCTAACCAAAATTCAATCCTGATATAGTCAATTTTTTTCCAGCTGAGCCTAAATTGTCATGTTTCTATCTTTGTTACTCGGCTGTAAGGTAGGCTAGATTTTGTAGTGAAATATGATGGTTATTCTGAAAACTTGGCATTAATACGACACACAGCCATAGTAGTTTCACATATTTCCATTAAGTATCGAGAAATCAGCTAATAAGAGATTCAATTTACGATCAGCTGGAAAAAAATAGAGTCTAGTTATAATTGCATAAAGAAAAACATATGGGGTCCACGAATTCTTATGAATGGGCTAGCGATAGAGACAATGGTATTCGAGTATACAATTAGTTACCTTGTTTACCGCAAGCCTACCAACAGACTACTATCAATCGTATAGGATTATATATTATATTTGTATCATCATTATCGATTCATGCCACCACTGCGCAATTTGTCTCAGCTTAGGAAGTAGTCGTAAACACCTACATTATTCGTACTTTTAAAAATGGAACTCTTTAAGTATTTTTTTCCAGTTGATGGTAAATTGCCGTATTTTCATCCTAATCATTAAGCTATTACGAAGATTATGTAGCGACATATGTTGCTGATTATGAAAACTTGGCTAATAGATGATGCAGACATAGTAGTTTCATATTGTGTTCATTAAGTACCGGTATCGATAAATCAGCTGCTAAAGGATTAATTTTGCCATCAGCTGGAAATAAACCTACGTTTGTTTTATATATATATATATATATATATATATATATATATATATATATATATATATGTCATCACTCAGCACACTGCTGACCACACAACTTAACCCTTGCAGTACCGGCGACGTCTTGTTTTTATTTCAGCTGCATTTAGACGATTTTATGAAGCTTATATAGAAAGGATATATGGTAGCTAAAGGGATTAATTGTGATAGTCTGTAAGCTTTTAACGGGTAGACATCCTTCACAAAATAAATAAAATCGTCTAATAGTTGCCAGAATATAATGAAAAGGAGATTACCGGTACTGAACGGGTTAACGGGAGGATTGATTATTCTGGACCCCCTTCCCCCTCATGTTTAGTCCCATTACCAGTATGTTTTAGTTTGTGAACCGTCTACGCATGCGCTCTACCAATCACCCCTAAATTGAATCACTTCTTCCTTGGCGCACCAAATTCCGTGAACATCGGTTGAATTCGGTCCACAACTTTTTGAGATACCTTCTTACTGACAAACGGAGGCAAAACCATAACCTCCGTCTGACTTCGTTGGAAGGAATAATGTAAATAATCAATACTAATAATTACAAATAATTTAATATATTAATTTCACTCCCAAACACAAAAACGCCTCCCAATGAAATTAATGAAAGCATGTGATTATCCCGGGATTCGAACAGATCTTAAACATAACATGCCTCTAAATACATTGATAAGTAGATATTAACATTTCATTTTCACCCCCTAGACTGTTTTAGTTGTATTTATCGATAACTTTAAAGTGTAATGTCTCCGAAATTATAAATAGGCTACTCACCCCGAAGGTCATAAATAGTAATATGTTGCAATATAGTCTTATTCTTGTCCGACAAATAAGTAAAGACATTTATGAAAAAAAAAAAAAAAATCACCCTGTGTGTGTGTTACTCACTTACTTGTTTGTTAAGGGGAATCCACGCAATGCGAGCTAAGCTCATTATTATCGTGCCTCCTTAACTGGGAATGTACTGAGTGAAATGCATGTTACGTGTTTATGTATCGTTGGAATGGCTGTGGATGTGTGTGTAGAGTCTGTACTTTAGCCAATTGGCGACATCTGGAAACGAAGGCTTAGGGTTAATCTGTACGGTGTGTGTGTGTGTGTGTGTGTGTGTGTGTGTGTGTGTGTGTGTGTGTGTGTGTGTGTGTGTGTGTGTGTGTGCAATATATGTGGATGTATGGTATGTGGATATATATGGATGAGTGAATATGTAGATGTGTGAGGATATTTGATAGGCTATATGTGGCTGTGTGGATATAATCATGTGGATACAGTAGGCTATAAGTACCATACTGTATGTGCAAATTCATGTAGATGTGTGGATATATATGGATGAGTGGTGTGGATACACACAGATGTGTAAATCTATACCATACTGTAGTGTGGGTGTGTGCAGATCTGTGGATATATATGGATAAGTGTGAATATGTGAAAGACTGAATATGTGTAGTCATGTGGATATGTGGATATATGTGGATATAATATATCCACACATAAGCTATCAACATTTATTCACAGACATCCATATGACTATATATATCCAATCAGTACTATTTGTGTGGTGTGGAAGTGGTATATGGATGTGTGGTGTGCTTATTTGCAGAGCGGATTTGTGGTGTGGATACGTGCGGTGTGGATACAAGGCATATACAGTATATGTGTGGGGTGAATATATGTCACGTGATATGTTTTGCCACGGGTGCATTAGGAAGAGAGGACCAATGAGAATATTCATACAAACAATTAACCTTAATGGTGTGGCCATGGGGAAATATAAGGATAGACGACATTAACCGAGTGAAAAAGAGGCACAATTTTACCGCTTCAAAAACAATATTTTCGAAGACGCTGCTTGGGTTATTTTGTCTTCAGAATATGTAATAATTCTTAACATTAATCATCCATTACAAACCCCAATATACTTGAATAAACTAATGAAAGCACATGGTCCTCCCGGGATTCGAAATATAAAAGACAACGATATTATTAAGACAGATCAACCCTTTGAGTACCAGCGACGTGCGATATATTTTAGTCTAACTATATTTAGACGAAATTAGGCAGCTTGGAAAGGATCTATGGTAGTTTGAAGATTTGGTTGATATAGCCTTATTATTGCCAGAGGTTCTTCCTAAGCTGCATAAAATCGTCTAATAATTGCCAGAATATGATGAAAAGGACGTCCCTGGTACTGAACGGGTTAACTTGGGCTACACATGAAATGAAATAAACTACAAAGCTAGCATAGTATACAGTGTAATTAGACCTACTGAGTAATAGCGTTTCGACTAAATAAATAAATAAATATAAAGAATCCATTTCGTACAGCCTAACCTATATAGGCTACAGTATTTTTGGATGTATATGGTTTACGCCCGAACAAGACATCAGATAGGGTTATTATTCGTCAGTATTTTGCCAAACAACCATGTAGTATCCAGCGAACTACTTTTATCAAATTTTACTTGCCATATCTGCAACAAATGTTTACCAATCTTCGAACTTCACCAAGTTTATTACCATTAAATTTAAAAAAAAAGCTAACCAATAATAACTATCTAATGTTTGTTCGGGCATAAACTATACTAAACCATAAATATATAGGCTAGGCTATATGATTATTAGGTAGCCTACTTATTACCGAAACTACCACTAATTATTTCTCAATATTTGAAGGTTATTTATAGAATAGGCTAAGGATGTTGCAAAGATCATATTAAAATGTGTTTCAACCTCTGGAGATACATTTTATGTGCACTATATAAAGTACTGTAAAACTAAAAAAATAGTCCCTATAATTCTCCCTATTGACGGCAGTGAAACTCTTATTAAGCCCCTTACTGTTAAAATAGATGCTGATATCAATAAGTCATGGGGGGTGAGGGCCTCTACCTATCCTGTATCCAAAGGTAAAACAAATTGTATATGTAAAATTACTTGCATACGAGTGTTTTAAGATCGTTGGATAATGAGAGAAATAAAAAATTCTGGGGATTGTAACTAATTTCAACTACTGTAAAATTATGAAAACTATCTAAAACCAAAAAAGAAAAATCATGGCAAAATGAGTGGTAGTTCCGGTAATATTTTCCGATTATTACAATTTTAGATAGGCTAATTCGAAAGGCTATTAAGTCAGCAACTACTGTATAATGAAGAATGAGCTAAACAAATATATTTCATATCATGTTTTAGTTAATCTGTAGCCTACTAAAATTATTGTTGTATTTTATATATTATATATTCGAAATAATACATGGCTTCGAACACAAATATTCTCGATATTCACGACGTCCAAAACATAGCCTATACAAATTATAATATAGCAATGATACTGGTTAGTACATTATAATATAGAAACTGGTGAGTCCATTCTCAAAAGCGACCGGAATTCTCAAAAATGGGCTCCAAGTCCTGACGCTATTCTTGGCTTCCAGTGGGCTGGTATAATAATCAAGAAGGGTTGATAGCCTATCAGTCCTATTTTAACCAAGTACATTCCCAAGATAATTAGCAATTAAAGGTTAAACAAAGCAGTTAATTTGCTTATTTTGAAAGTACCGGTACACCTGAATGTGGTTGCCCAAATAGCCTAATTATGTCGCGGCGGCAAGTGTATTTCGAACAATAATTGGGATCCGCACTATTTAACGGCGCCAAGTGTATTTCGAGCAATAATTGGTATCAGCACTAGCCTATCGAAGGTTTAATTCATCGTTTCGAGTGATATACAAACATGTTCCTATCTTTACACACCCAATTCAACATCTGACAGACATTGATACAGCACACAGCGAGCAAAACGTAATGACAGCGGAGACATTAGGGTAAGACGGGGTAATTTCGCCGCGGCGCTAATAATTTGCATTCAAACGCCGATATCTCCGAAACTATTGCATGGATTCGGCTGCAGTTTGGCTTAGGTTGTATAGCAGTTTTTGTTTAGGTTGTAGAGCAAGTTTGGCTTAGGTTGTATAGCTAGTTTGGCTTAGGTTTTGTTGCAGTTTCGCGGGGCCTGGAGCCGAGGCTAGCGGCGCGTCTGACGGTATGGTCGGGTGTGTGTGGGGGTGTGTGTGTGTGTGTGTGGTGGGGGGGGGGGTGTTAGTGGGTGGTTTGTATGTACTTACACTAGTTGTATTTGCGGGAGTGAGCATGCTCGTTAATTCCCGCCTCCTAAGATATGTTTGTCATACCGTGCTTTGAAACTATGCACTGATGGTGCAGACACTACTTCGGCTGGCAATTTGTTCCACCCACTAATCGAGTTGGTAGGAAATCTTTTACTTTTCAGATCAGATTTACTATTAGGCACTTTCAGTTTGTAGCTGTGACCTCTTGTTCTCTCACCTCCATCCCTCTCTATGAAGTTTTCTTGGTCGATTTCGTCAATACCTCTAACACATTTGTATATCTGAATTTGCTGTCCTCGTTTCCTTCTCTGTTCCAGTGTAGGTAGATTCAATCTCTCAAGCCTCTCTTGGTACTCCAAATTTTCCAAACCTGGGATCATCCTCGTAGCTGCTCTCTGTACCCTCTCAATTTTGTGGATATGTTTCTTCATGTGAGGGGACCACACTACAGATGCATATTCCATCCTGGGAAAATTTATGTAATTATTGCTATCTGGATTGATTTTCGGATAGATCTTGCTTTTCAATAAATGGTATAGCCTACTTATTTGGCTAACCGTACTTCCGGGTGTTCCTTCGCCTGGGTAGAACATAACATAAGAAAGAAAATGCGAGTCTGCAGAAAGCCGATTGGCCCACACAAGGCAGATCCCTCTCACATCCAACCCCGATTATAATGCCTAATTATAAGTCCAGCTCACTAACACCATGAGGACCGACCTTACCAAAACGGTCAGAGGTCAACACAAGAAAACGAGGGTCTGCAGAGCACCGATTGGCCCTCACCCGGCAGATCTCCCTCATACCCAACCCATCTCGTCCGTATGCCTATCTAATTTTATCTTAAAACTCTATCGTTCTTGACAATACCCGTAACTTTCACTATATCCACACCCCACACCATTATAATATAGTCATCTATTAGTCAGCATAAACTGTCAACACACGTCATAATCCTCTCGAAGGGTTAATTACGATCATTTCTACCCATTGCATACCTAGTGGTCTCTCCTAAACTGCAGAAAATTGTCTAATAAAAGCCAGAACATAATGAAAGATTGCATCATCGCATCCTGAAAGGGTTACGTAGGCCTATATCACAAATATCTCACCTTATTTCAGCCTATTCCCTTCCGATTCTCCTCCCAGATCGTCCGCTATTCGTCAAACGCCACTTCTAGACTCTTTCCGCACTTCCGGCACCCGAATATCGCGCACACAAAGCAAACATAACTACGGAATAGCGAAGCGTCTTTACCCAGTGTCACCGTCTCTGGGAATCAAGCGAGAGTCTATATTCCTTCACCTGGACACTTGCACACGATAACAGAAACACGCGGCTTAAAAATCAACTAAACTATTAAACCGTTAAGTCAATATCGGTATGTTGATTTGTGTTAGTGAAAATAAGTATGACGATCCCCTCGAGTTAAATATGGAAGGCGAGTTGATTTGCCAATCTGGGTACCCAGCCATCCTAGTCAATATTACATAGAATTATGTGTATTGTCTGTTGAGTGGCCGTTAATTTTAGACATAAGCTTACACACGCACATACACAAACACTCAACGCAATACACATATACAGTAGGCCTATATACTGTATATACAGTATATAGGCTACACAAACACACACACTAGGCCCTATATCTTTCTACCGAAATGCACAAATTTATCTAGAAGGTGGATCTTGGGGAAATTTTTCTTTAAGCTCGATGGAGGTCCAGGGAGGAAGCTAAAACAATACGGTACGGTAATACGTACATAAATATATCGACCTATAGCCTACTACGTCGTTATCATCAGTTTAGCATAAATGAATTATATTTTTTCACCAACCAACTTCACTTCTAAACACAATTAATGAAATCAACAAATACATGTGGCACTCCAAAGACTCTAACCTAAGAAACTCACACTGAAATTCCGCGCACTTATGCATTACGCTATCAAGACAGTTAAAATACAGAATCGAAATAATTAATATTGAAAATAGTTACACTTTTTCGGTACCCTGCTACCTTCATGTAGGTGTAGGGCATAATTAGTAATGTTTACCTATGTTTTACATTAGCACCAAGAAAGTGGTAGCCTAAAAACATGAATAAAGACTAGGCCTAACATTGTAGGCTAATGAACTGTGAAGTCGCAGGAAAGCTTTACAAAAAAAAAAAAAAAAAATAGGCCTAGGCCCCTATGTGCTATATTCCATCTCACAAATATTTCACAATACTCGAAATAACGTCTTGAAATGTAAGCAGTTAGTTATGGTAAAATATTCTCCACAATAATTTGGCAAATAGGCCTACTGTAGGTTAGAAGTAACATTCACGAAATAATCAGGGCCTAAATCAAAGAAACTATTTCTGGGGTAGCCTAGACCCAACTGAAATGGCCTATTCTGAATTTAGTTTTCAACATATCTAGGCTACTAAAAACAGATTATTTCGAAGTTAAGGTTTAGGCATTGGGCTATAGGCCTAGGCCTATCTCTAAAAAAATATATGTTGTAGAACTTGTAGCCTAGCCTATTAAGCTTTTTCCCCACAAAGGTATGTAGCCTATGAGGTTGATTTTATCTAAATAAAATGTATGGCCATTAGGCTACTCCTGGACTAGGCTATGTGGTTAAATGGATAGGCCTATAATTATGATGTGGTGTGGAAATGTGTGATGTGGATGGCCTAGGCCTATGAATTAAGTGGATAGGTGATGCGGATGTGTTGTGTGGATATATAAGTGTGGTGTGAATTGTAGGTCTATGTGGTGTGATGTAGATGTGAAGTGCATAAGCTAAGTGTGGTGTGGATACGTATGTGTACAGTATAATTATGTGATGTGGACAGTGTGTTGTGGGTACGTGTGGTGCAGACAAATGTGAAAAGTATGCAAGGTGTGTGTGTGTGCGCGTATGCGTGCGTGTGTGTGTGTGTGAAATCCCGCACCCGAAACAACACAACCAATATCATAATCAACCACTTCCCTACCGCAACGGCAAAAATAACACAGCTTACAGGTAACAGGACGCCAAACTCTCAACTCACCCATCATGGCGCCGGCAGAATCAGACACCCGGTTCAGCCATCTCACTCTTCAGAACTAACGTTTGCGATGGTCTAAACGTTCGGTCCCACACTGCATACTCTTCGTCGTTTAGTAGAGGCGAAATACGATAACCTCCGTCGTATCGCGCACAACACAAGGTCAAAGACACACTCGAAAGTAGAACGGAAGAGGTGTGAGCGGCGCGTGTGTATGGGCCAGCTGATATCTCCTAATTAATCTCCCAAGTACAGTAAGTACTCCTCCTCCTCCTCTCTCCCTCCCCCCCCTCTCCCTCCCTCCTCTACCCTGACTCCCAACTCCACGTGGACCAAAACCAACACCGTATTTGGTTAGCTTTTTCTAAACTGGCATCTGATTGGGTAAACACCGGGTAAGACTCACGTGGACATGGCACGCGGTTTGATCCTCCGCTGTGAGTGGTCGCCTGACTTTTTGCTGGCCTGTCATTGGTCACTTGTGGTAGCCGAGGAACCCGGAACCTCTACAGGTGGAATGTGTCAGAAATGTATCTCTTTTTACAGTATTTTACAGTATCAATCAATCAATATAATTATGTATTATGGTCATTTACACCTAGACGTATTATTGGAGATTTTATTTGCTCTCTACCGTAAAAGTGCGATGATACTATGTCGCATGCATACTGTACACAGTAGTTCTGTACAGTACTGTGCCGTTGTAAAGGCTTATTCAACAATACCTTCACCTGTGTGGGTTTATTATTAAAAGGGAATGTCGCAAGAAACTAGATATATAGGCCTTCATCATACAGGCTTTATAGTATGTATATTATTCAAGCCTTCAGTACTTTAACCCTTTCAGCATCATCACGCTTTATACCTCTGATTCTGGCTAAAACTAGATGTTTTTGTATGCAAAGAAAATCGTTTAATGGTAACCAGAATATTATGAAAATTACGTAATGGTGGTGAAGGGGTTACAGTTTCCATGTGCGTGTGGTCCATAGTGGATGTATTGGTATTAATGTTCACGGTTGTATACCATGAACATTTGTTGACGTAATACAAGGCAGACGGATCAAGGATTTTGAAATTATCTAAAGAAATTACCAAATCTCCTGGATTCTCCTTAGAGAAAGTCATCTTGGTCTTTGTTTCTTCTGTCCGCATATTACCAACTGTTCGGACCTTGCACCGTTGCACGCTACCACAGGCCTACCAACAGACTACTGTCAATCGTATTAGGTTGTATATTCTTGTTATCATTACTGTTGATTCATGCCAACACTACGCAATTTATCTTAGCTTAGGAAGTACAGCCATAAACACTAATAAGATTACACCCATTTGAATCAATATCGAACCCAAACGAGACAATGCAGTGCTTCATTATACTGCAACGTTAAATCAGAACATTGCATTAAAGTAGAGCCGCGGCGGTGGAGTGGAAAGAACGTTCTCGCGTGAATCTGCTTGACCTGGGCTAGATCCCAGCCAAGGCGGTCATTTAGTGGGTGTTGTAGTACAACCTAGCATGTTTCACATGCTCGCACCCAGTTGGGGGACACCTCGACGACGTATAGGCTACAGACTAATAACGCACATAACAAAGCCACTCCAACAGCTTCCTCTCTCTCCAACACCCCTTCTACCCTCTCTACACTCTTCAGACAAATAGGAAAAGTAGAAAGTATCTAAGAGGGGCTGTTGTAAAGGCTTATCCTTCAATACCTTCACCTGACCTGACAGACCCGACCAGGTCCCAATATTTAAATGGGTGTAACCTTATTGATACTCACGTTTACCGCGCATAATTATATTCCTGAAGATCTCTGTAAAATCGTGTGTTGGTAATGCCGCTCCCCCCCCCCCCCCTCCCCAAACCCCCTCACTCACTCCTCCTCCTCCTCCTACCTTCCTTCCATCCCACCTTTCCTCCCTCCCTGCCACCTCCCCAACCTCCCTCCTCCTCCTCCTCCTACCTTCCTTTCACCCCACCTTTCCTCCTCCCTTCCACCTTCCCAACTTCCCTTTCTCACTCCTCCTCCTCCTCCTCCTTCTCTCTCTCTCTGAATAGCCGGACACATGCTTCTTGCGTAGCCTATCTATGCACTGCTTAACCCTTTCTGTACCGGTGATGTCTTTATTTGATTTCAGCTATATCTAGACGATTTTATCAAGATTAGGAAGGATATATGGTAGCTAAAGGGATTAACTGAGGCTTTTTAATGGGTAGATGTATTTCCTCACCTGAATAAAATCGTCTAACAGTTGTCAGGATATAGGCTAATGAACAGGACGTCGCTCGTACAGAATTGGTTATGGGAGCCCATTTTTTTTTTTTTTTTTTTTTTTTTATCTTTCTCTCCCTCTCTCTCTCTGGCTTGTATCCGTTCGGCCCCATTCAGCCTACTGTTTTAAGACGTTTACCCCCATCCAGGTGTCAATATTTTCCTGGCGAGTGGTAGCGAGCCAGCATATATATATATATATATATTTGTTTTACAAGCTAAATTTTTACATTTTTCGATAGAAAAATGTCTCCGGCGAAGCCGGATTTCTCCATACAATGCTGGCTCACTATCGCTCGCCAGGAAGAAATCGACACCTGGATGGGGATATGCGTCTTAAAGCAGTTGGCTGAATGGGGCCAAATGGATACAAGCCAAAGCAAGAGAGAAAAGGAGAAAACAAAAACGGTGACCCCCCTTAATATAATGATATACGGGTAGGGTATGAACACTACATAATATAGTGAAAACAAGCGGGTTAAAATGCTTCACAACACACCTATTGTATACTTCATAACCGTGAGATACTTTAAATAACCCTTACAGTACCGGTGACGTCTTGTTGTTTGTATTTCAGCTACATTTAGACGATTTTATGAAGCTTAGGGAGGATATAGGGAAGCTAAAAGGATTAATTGAGACAGTCTGTAACCTTTTAACGGGCAGACATCCTTCCTAAGCTTAATAAACCCGTCTAATAGTTGCCAGAATATGATTTGTCTAACCGGCACAGTAGGCTACCAGGGAAGTCATTTGTCTAACCGGCACAGTAGGCTACCAGGGAAGTCATTTTTCTAACCGGCACAGTAGGCTACCAGGGAAGTCATTTGTCTAACCGGCACAGTAGGCTACCAGGGAAGTCATTTGTCTAACCGGCACAGTAGGCTACCAGGGAAGTCATTTGTCTAACCGGCACAGTAGGCTACCAGGGAAGTCATTTGTCTAACCGGCACAGTAGGCTACCAGGGAAGTCATTTGTCTAACCGGCACAGTAGGCTACCAGGGAAGTCATTTTCATCATATTCTGGCAACTATTAGACGGTTTTTATTAAGCTTAGGAAGGATGTCTGCCCGTTAAAAGATTACAGACTATTTCAATTAATCCTTTTAGGTATCCTGTATCCTTCCTAAGCTTCATAAAATCGTCTAAATGTACACTGTACTCAAAATTATGTAAAGTTTACAGAGAATTTCTGGCAATTGACCACTTGCGAGTTTCAAGCTGTAAGGAAGTTGGAGCCGTGAAGATCGATATAAAACAGAAATGCAATAATAATATACGTTTCTGATGGATAAATGGTATGTTGAATTGGGTTTTATGTATTTATAAATGTACTATGACCGCATTTTAGCTGTACATTGTTAAATATCGTTGTCTACAGCTCCAATTTCCTTATAGAACGAAACTAGCAACTTTCGCAGGTCGTCAATTAGACTGCCAAACATTCTCTGTAAAATTTACAGCATTCTGTATAATAATTTACAAAAATAACTGGAATTTACAAACTGACTTGTAATTTTTTACAGAAAATCTTGTAAAAATTAAAAGATTATCTGCAAAAAAAATAACAGAATATTATATGAATATATCTGCTAAATTTACATTTCAATTGTATATTTAATTGTGTTTCTGTCACAAAGTTTTTACAGAATCATGTAAATTATAGATAATGTTTGTCAGCCTAATTGCCAGAAATTGTTCCGTAAATTTTACAGAATCTTTTATTGTTACATTTATATTTTGTCATTCTTGGTAACCTAGTTCTACCAAAGCAAGCTACGTAAGAATGAACACATACACACGCCGTGTAGCCTATATATATATATATATATATATATATATATATATATATATATATATATATATATATATATATATATATATATATATATATATATATATATATATATATATATATATACAGTATATACTATATACTGTCAAGTAAAATACCGGTATGGGAGGTGTAGCTGAGTAGTCATAAAAATGGACATGTGAAACGGAAAATTCACCATCTACCCATGTAGGCATATTGTGCAAAACCGAATTAGCGTACAATATGCATTACCGAGACCTTTGTAATATTTTTTACATAAATACAATAGGCTATATCTGCAACACACAAATAATGTCATATAATCATAACTCGTAATAATTCGACCATTGTTTATTATAACTTAGCCTTGGCGAGGTTATAGGTTACTGAATATAAACCGTTACCCATAACAATCCCACCCGATCCTCAGTTAGGTTAGGCTATGTTAAACACCGTGAGTTGTTTGATATAATATATAACGCAACCTTACCTTGTGTCACGCAAAGGCTGTAGGCTAGACTACAAATATAGCAGAACATTTTGATTATGGTAGCCGGTTACGTAACGTAAACATTGCCTAAAACCCAGCTAGGCAGCAGCCGTGAAAGTATTTGGTTACACATTATAGACGTACAATATTTGCTTTGACCTAGCATTAAAAACAAACGTAGCCTAGGCTATACATTATACAAGCTAAATAATCGAGTGAGTTGCCTCGGCATATGGAAACACATGAAGGCGAATCATTCATGGCCACCCCCTCCAGGGATTACAACGTCTGGCAATTAGATAGATATTTAATCATAATATGGTAGGGTAGATCTTTTAGCTTTCTACCAAACGTTAAGCAATTGTATTCAGCTGATGAAATGCAACTCTGGGCAGGGGTAAGCTATATTAATAGGCTAAGCAAAACTTTTCGAGAAATACATAGCCTAGGGCCCTAGGCCTACATATACGGTAGGTATATTTTGTACTAGGCTACTTTTGTTAATGCTAGACGTGTTTACTCAGTTTAAGAAAGAGCTCTCGTATTCCCGGTATTAGCCTATATCTTATTACTAATGTAAATATGCATAAAATGTTCGCAAGTCGCAACAAGGGCTCAACAACTAATAGTTTCTTACCAGTTAAGACATTCCACAGCAAGAGATACACCATATCACACTGCTTATTGTCCATGTTACGTACTTCCTGGCGATAATACTGAGCATTTCCACAGCTCATCACGGTTAATATGGTTGTGGTAATAACTGAGGTAAGGAATAATATGTGTGGAGCTGGAAATTAGCAAAACTAGTGCACGAAAATACTGCCTGGCTGCCCTCCCAGAAATACTCAAGGCGGTTTTCCCGTCAAAAAGTTATGTGACTCACAGCTCGTATACTGTATATCGCCACACATATAGTTTACTGATACAACAGCACCTTTATTTTGTCAAAATGATTTTCAATGATTTATAAAGAAGAAAGTTCATGAAATATAACCTGAAAAAGATGCTTGAAAAGTTTCTTATATAAATGAAGACAATAGAAGTATCCGGCATTTCTGGTGATAAATGATTGCCTCGTTTTCTAGATACATTGCAAGGGTAAAAATTTAATGTGACCATTATATAAACAAATATTAAGTATTTAATGAACTTAATTTATATCAGTGTATAGACTACTACAGTTCATACAGAACAAATATGGTAGGCTATATAGTCAGTATTTCTATAGTTATTCATCACCATGGTTTTACAGTCAATGCCTGTAATATAAAATACAGATATTGTCTGTATTTTAAGTTTACTGTGAATTTTATGTTGATAAATACAGAAATAAACGTAAAAATACAGATATGTTTTACAGTGTAGCTGAAATACAAACAAATAAATATATGTTAGTTTGCTCCCTAGACCTGTAACAAGCTTAAACACAAAAAAACACCCCCAAGATCCTAAGATAAATTTGTAAATTTTTCGGTAGAAAAATGTCCTGGCCGAAGGCCAATTCCTCTAAAATTACAGGGAGAGAGAGAAAGAGAGAGTGAGTGTGAGTATATGTGTGTGTGAATGAGAGTATGAAGTGAGAGAGAGTAGGCTATAACTTACGATGCGTGTGCAGAGATTCGAGCCGTTGAAAGGCCCCACATCACACCCCAGATCACCACCATCGTCACCAGTATGCCACACCCCGCCTGTTGACATGCAGTGGGAGTCATGAGTTAATTAATAATTATCACCTTCACGATATGACGCATTTTCCCAGTATATTTTGGGTATTAATGGACTTATATACCCAGTTTCAAGAGCCGCAGACACAAGCGTAGACTAGGCTTTACCCAAAATCAACAATATAATTAACCATAAGAACAGAAGGAAATAACTAAATGTTGTGACAAGTAAGTGTACATCGACCCTCTCAATATAGTTTAAAAGTTTACCCTTCGAGCTTGCACATTACTCGTTTTCTTAAGACCAAGGATAAACAGAAAACCTAGCTAACTTGAATTTTATATGGGTAACTGTAGTAGATGTTCCAGCTTTCCTAGTTTGTTGAGACGATGGTATGAGCTGTCCCTTTTATCAACTTAGGCAATGACAAACACTTCCCCGAGCAGCATGTACTTGAAGGGATGAAATATAGGTATTGGCAGCAGAAACACTACCCGCCCATTAAATGGAGCGCTTATCTATTTATTTATATACTCTGGCACATAGCCTATCCTTTTTTTTTTTTTTTTTTTTAGGGTGGCCGACTCAAGACAGAGCCCGAACAGAGAAAAAAATCACACACATCTAGGTCGCCCAGGAGAAAAACCTATAACCGATTCTACTTAAAGTATGATTTTTCTTCTGCTCTCATTTGGAAGTTTTGCTAAGGCAGCCTCCCAGAAACTGAGTGTGCTCAACCGCATCAAGGGGTTCATTGCCCCTGCACAGCTTCTTGCTCTGTACAGGGGCACAGTGCATCCTTGTATTGAGTATTGTTCACATTTGTGGGGATGATCCTCTCACACCGCACTCCTAGACAAAGTAGAAAGGAATGCCTTAATTAAGTATCATTAACTCCCGTCCACTCACCAACTCTCTGCAATCTCTCTCTCTTCGCTGCAATGTTGCATCTCTCTCGATATTCTATCGCTACTACAATAATCAGTGCTCCTCAGAGCTCTCCCAGTGTATGCCACCTCCTCTACGTAGGGTACATGGTACCCGTCTTGCAACACAATCCCACCCCTACTCTGTGCAACTCTCCTACCCAAGAGTGAAACGTTACTCTGTCTTTCTTCTATTCAACAGCTAAGCTCTGGAACTCTCTCCAAGAATCAGTCTTTCCCTCCTATGACTTAAATTACTTCAAACTCTGTGTGTCCAGGCATTTTGGCTCGAACGTCCCTTGATTTTGGCCCTGTCACTCTTTCAACTATGGGGGAGGCACTCGCTACAGGCAGATCTGCCTTTTGTCTCCCTCACTCACAAAGAACAACAATATATATATATATATATATATATATATATATATATATATATATATATATATATATATATATATGTAATGGTTAAGGTGTCTAAAAATCTGTGTGAATCCTGGTGGATCACATAATTATATGCTTTCATTAATTTCATTGGAGGTGTTTGTTGTTGTGGTGATATTAATATATATATATATATATATATATATGAAATGCTTATGAAATGCTGGGTGTACTAAGGGAATTTAACCCTCCCGAAAACTCCCCAGGTTTTGAGATGCCTGGCGTGGGGTTCGAACCCCCGGGTTAGTGACATCAGTAGGTCAACCAGACCCGCGCGCTAACCCATTGTACTACCATGGACGTACAATAGGATAGTAACCTTAGTTCTCCTTGAAAAAACCAGGTGGTAGTCTCGTGGTGATTCACATGATGGGTTTCTTAGACTTCGCCATCAACGACTATTTTACACTATCCCAGACGTCAACTCGGGTAGTACAGTATTGGGGTTGCGGGAATGTACACATTTATCTTGAGGGGGGTCTAGGGGGTGTTTTTCTAAGCTTGATGGAGGTCTAGGGAGGAAACTAAAAAAATATATGAATAAATGAATTTATAGACCAAAGAAACAGCCACTGTCCCCTTAACTGAACGTAGTAAGGTAGACTCGAGTGCTTGATATGTTATCATTCAGTGTGTCATAGATAGATTATAGATTAGATAGAATCACGAGTTCGAAGGTCATCAACACTTCTCATCTTTCATAATTATATAAACTTATACAGTATATATATATATATATATATATATATATATATATATATATATATATATATATATATACAGTATATATATATATATAGATATATATATATATATATATATATATATATATATATATTATATATATAGGCCTAATGACATTTATATTAACTAAGTTGGAGACGACAGTACTGGTTCATTATCTTAGTTACGTGATATGGTTATCAGGGGGCGCGAAACAAATGGCGGTATCAATTCGGAAGTGATCCATATATGGTGACAACTGACAACTGTCCTTGAGATGAGTGGTCTTAAGTCATGGTCTTGAGTAACTCTTGTGGTTTGGAGAGTCAGTGCCACAAGATGGGTCGTCGGGGGAGGTGCTCGCTGGTGTTTGTGTTGGTGGTGGTGACAGTGGTGGTGGTGGTGGTGGCTGGTGGGGACCAAGGGGACGATGGGGATGATTTGGCCTCTAGTAAGTCAGATATAGTATTTATTTAACTTTTATTAATCCATCTCTATTAAGGGGGTAGTGGTTATTTTTTGGTATATATATTTATTCATATATGTATTGTCTAGTAACCTCACTAGACCCCATCAAGCTTAAAAACACTCCCTAGACCCCCCCCCCCCCCCCTTCAAGATAAATTTGTACATTTTTCGGTAGAAAAATGTACCGGCTGAAGGCCGATTTCTTCTTAATTATTATGTTCTATCCAACAACCAACTCTACTCCTAAAATCGATTAATGAAATATTACAAACACTTACAGGCTCGCTATCGCTCGCCAGGAAAAAATCGACACCTAAATGGCATGAATGGTCTTAACCCGGGAATTGCGAGGAGACTCTTAAGAGGTTTTGGTGGTGAAAGGCGACTGAACTCTTAAGAACCAAGGCCTAAAAAAATACTTTTTAAAGACCCCAGTAGCACTCAAAACAAAGGAATATGTGATTAAGTGAGATAATTCCCCTCCATACCTCCTATCACTCCTCCACATATGTCAAAACCCCCTCCTTCCTCCCTCCTTCAACTATCACCTATTTTGCCTCTTATTCCCTTGTTTATCGGTTTATTTATCGCGCCAATATCTCCAACTCGGTTCCAAGGTCGTCTACTGCGCATATACTGTAGAGATCGTGGGAAGAGAAAGAAAGCGACAGAGAGACTTCAGTCTGCCTTCAGGCCTCGAAGAGAGAGGATATACGTCTTGTTCGTCTCTCACCTCATGACTGGAAGATCGGCAATAATTCGTCTTTTTCACTCCCCAAATACTATTCCCACTTGTCTTATTGCTGCTACATATTAATATCTTCATATTAACATAAAATAGGCGCATATGAATAAGTAATAACGATATTTATGGTAAAATGGCGATTTTAGGCGGGAATGAACCAAAGTATCCTCGCTTGGAGGGAGGGTTTGAACTACCAATAGCGCGCCGCTCTCGGGTTAATATTGACAAAGAAATGAGGCGAAATCTCAAAATTGCCAAACTAACGGAACAAACGAACGTCTTAAAAGCTCAAAACTAATATACTAAGCGAACCATTTTACCTTATGGGAGGCAACGAATGATCACTGGTAGTCACTCTTGAGGCCAAACATCGAGGGAATCACAAAAAAAAAGCGAAACAAAAATAAAATAATAATGTAAACAAGCGTTGCAAAGTACCGAAGGCCTCCGTCGAACGCTGTCAATCACCCAGCCGTTAAAAATGATATTCTCCTTCCTCCCCCCCCCCCCCCCCCTGACAACTCTTTCAGCTGATCCAATCCAACAAGCATAACAACAAGAGCAACAACAACAACAAAAGTGAGACGAACGGTAATTAGCCCGTCGCCGCTCGTCTGACGGAAGCCCTAACACGTGACTCATGGAAGCTATACCACATTTATCTTGAGGATGTCGTGGATGGGTTGAGTAACATTTGGTTTATCATGTTGCTGAAGTGGTTTGTTTGGCTTATCTTCACTATCTTCCGTACCTTCACCTGTTTTTTTTTATTTTTTTTATTCTCCTTTTCTCTCTTTCTATGGCTTGTATCCATACGACCACATTCAGCCAACTGTTTTAAGACGTTTATCCCCATCCAGGTGTTGATATCTTCCTGGCGAGCAATAGCGAGCTAGCATTGTATGGAGAAATCCGGCTTCGCCGGAGAGATTTTTCTATCGAAAAATTACAAATTTAGCTTGCTGTAAAACAAAAATATATATATGCTGGCTCGCTATCGCTCACCAGGAAAATATTGACACCTGGATGGGGGTAAATGTCTTAAAACAGTAGGCTGAATGGGGCCGAATGGATACAAGCCAAAGAGAGAGGGAGTGAAAGATAAAAAAAAGCGAGGTGGGCTCCCTTAACTGAATGGAGTATAGTCCCTGTAAAGTATATCACTGGTCAAGAACACCAAGATAGCCGTACAAGGAACCAGCTGACACCACAAAGCCACTCCAACAGCTTCCTCTCTCTCCAACACCCCTTCTCCCCTCTCTACACTCTTCAGAAAAAATAGGAAAAGTAGAATGTAGATACGAGGTGCCGTTGTAAAGGTTCAAACCTCAATACCTTCACTTGACCACTGGCATAATCTCACTCTCGTACAGTCGGCCTCATAAGTGATGTCCCGGCACTAAGTATATTTTGATCAATAATTGGTATCAGCAAATATCTACAACTTCATTTAATCGTTTCGAGGGAGATATACAAACATGTTCCTACACTTATCCACCCTATTCAACATCTGACAAACATTAATACAGCACAGAGCGTGACAAACGTAATGACAGCCTAGACATGACTCATTAGCGCGGCCAGGGTGGGGGGCTCTATCCCCCTTCCCCCGGGGGGTGATGGGACAAAAACAAATTCACCTAAAACTTATTCTGGCACCCCCTTAGTATGCATGCCAAGTATGGGCTCTCCATTTTGAAAAGTGAAGTAGTTCATGACCATACAAACAGAAAGTGCCCTTTATGTAGTAGAAGATGAGGTGTTGAATGTGGTGTTAATGTTAGAATCCTTGCTATATTTTTGGACAGATGTGAAAATAATGTTAAACTCCCTGCTATATTACTAGACAGATGTATAGACAGATGTTGCGATGTAAATAATGTTTAATCCCTGTTACATTATTGGTCATATTTGGTGTTGAATGTTGTGATATTAAAGGTGAACTACAGGGATGAACGAAAAAACGAAGATTAATGCAGGGTCATAACTTGGCATGAATATACTGTAATATGTATACAGTATGGGCAATATCGATATAATTCCATTAAACTCCAGAAAAAAATACTAGTATATAATATCGTTGGCAACTCGGCGATCAGCTGGAGGCTCGGGATTGACGCCATTGTATGGCGAGCCTAGTTTGTAAACAAGATATGCAGTCCTGGACTGTCCGGTCTGTTTTTCGTAATTAATATCTTTCAATTCAATACTCAAGCTCTGCAAACGATCGAACAACGTCCTGAAGATGTGGTGCACATCAAGAAATAATCCCATCTCGCCAACAATAAACATACAGCCAGTGTTTGTGAGTGTTTTAGCCTGGTCCAAAGTTGAGGCAGGTCGGTTCTAAGGCCTATTTCGTAATGATAATATCGTTTTCTGTTCAATTTATATATCGCGGTCCCTTGACCAGACAGTGGTGAAGCCAAATGTTGAGCTGTAAACATGCATACAAATTATTAGAGGTTCTCACATAAATAAACACACAGATTCACCCACTTCCCATGTAAAGAGGTCCCGCCATTGCACAAAATGACGTCATGGTAAACACGCCAGTTCGCGCCACATAAAATAACTTAGATAAGCTATATTTCTATGTTGTTAAAACAAATTGATGAAAGTTCTTCATTATCATGTACCTAAAACCAAGCAGATCCCAATGGACATTGTAGTTTGAATAGGTTTCATCCCTGGAATTCACCTTTGATGTTAAAATCCATGTAACATTATTGGAAATATTTGGTGTTGAATGTTGTGATAATGATGTTAAACTCAATGTTATATTACAGACGTGGTGAAGACTGTGGCCGCCAAGACGGGTTTCCGGTTGAGTGAAATGTACCTTCCGGTTCACGTGGAACCCCAGAGTGATTGTGGCCAGGCGCTGACAACCATGGTGGAAGGGTTAACAGGATTTACCAAGGAGGACGAGTGGGCGTACAGGAGTGAGTGCATTTAGTTACTCTTTAAGGATTATGACGCATTTTGACAGTTTATTCTGGCTATTATTAGACGATTTTATTCATTTTACTGAAGACGACGAGTGGGCTTTCAGGAGTGAGTTGATTTCTTGAGAATTATGACGCATTTTGAGTTGATTTAGTTACCCTTTTGAGCATTATGACGCATTTTGAGTTGATTTAGTTACCGCTTGAGCATTACGAAGCATTTTAAGTTTATTTAGTTACCCCTTCAGCATTACGAAGCCATTTGAGTTGATTTAGTTACCCCTTTGAGCATTATGATGCATTTTGAGTTCATTTAGTTACCCCTTGAGGATTATGGTTTACTCCCCCAGACGGATAGCCGACCAAGGCCAACGAGTTCCATCCACTCTGTCTTATCAGAGTCAAATCACAATCAAGTCACATATAAAGTGGTACATAAAGTATATAATGATTAAAGAGTGCTACCCTGTAAGAATATGTACTACTTATTGTTATCAAAGAGCTAAATATTAAGTAACACCCCGTTCTTAACGTTAATCATCAATTACAAACCCCAATGCACTTGAATAAACTAATGGAAGCATATGGTCCTCCCGGGATTCGAACTCGGGACACCACACCCAGAACATAAGCACCTAAACCATATACCTAAGTTAGTGAAAGATATAATTATACAGGCGGAGATCAATATCCGAACATTATATTGCACAGATATATAATATAGTACATTCCAGATAATCCTTATCATATCATTGATTGGGCAACACATCTTAATCATAGCCTGAGTAGTTCCAAACCTTTGTACTTTGATAAGCAATTAACGCTTTCTGTACCGGCGCCGTCCTTTTAGCTTTATTTTGGATACTGTTAAGCCCCGTCTACACGATCGAGCAGTGTCCGGCGGGCTGTGCCCCTTCACCGGGCAAAGTCTGTTAAACACGCTTATGGTGTTGTCCACACGGCAGCCGGGCAGTGATTGGCCAGTCAAAGTCTGCCAGTGATCAGAGTAGCAGCTCGGCAGGGCTGGGTCAGTGGGTCCGGTATGATCACCATGGTCCCCAACAACAATAATCACAGGACAGTTATATAACCTATATATCCAAGCAGATGCCAATAGGAGGGAGTGTATATCGGCAGAAGCTCGACTGGAGGCAACACCTCATGTTTGTTTCAAATGGATGCAGCTACACTTATTTGCAGTATACTAAAAGATTATCCAAGCATAGTTTGTCTCGCATTATTCCAGAAACTTGTCAAGCATTATACGAAGTACTCAATCAAGGGTGCTTGCAGATGAGAATTTTATAGTGAGACGATCCAACCTAAGTTTACATAAAATTAATTAAATAATGCAATTGCGGATGGTATATTTGAAATCGTCTCGTCGTTGCAATTCCAACGGTATATACATATTTTAATTTTGACAAATTTTTAGGCTCAATAGGCCTATTTTAAAGTTAAAAAACTCCGTAGACAAGTTATTTATTTATGGAATTTGTTCAAATTTATACCACAAGTACACTTTGACACGCTGAATCGAATGGCGCAAACAGAATTGAAATCGGATCATTAGTTTAGGATTTATAATTTGACTTGGCCTCCCAGAACGGCCCAAATGACCCGTTTTTGGACTTTAAAAGTCCTCTGTAGCCCAAACTATAAGTCCTAGGGAATTCTACCGGGTGCCATTCGATCTCTCTCGACCGACAGCTTCCACACATAGTCGTAAATTTCATTTTCGACCAGCCATTCTCCCATAATCGAAAACATTTGTTCAAAAATGCCTGGGTTTAATTAAGCCCAGGCAAATCGATGATTTTGGTCTGATTTTGACTATTCAAGATTATGACATATTTGGAATCGTCTCGTCGTTGCGATTCCGTTTTTTTTTTAAAGATAAATGTATTTCATCATACTTATAGGAATAATCTTAATACAATATTCATAATATTGCTAATAATAACTTATCAATATAAATGGGGACGCTCCCCATACTTTATTCTGAAGCTAACATTAAAGTCATACCATCAGTGACATTTAATAAGTGATTGCACACATTACATCCTGTTTACCTTCCACCAAATTTTCCTGATTGGTACCCGTATAATAGAAGGGTAATATATATATTAACCCCTTCTGTACCGGCGAAGTATTTTTGTATTTGTTTTGAGCTACATTTAGACGATTGCATTAAGATTAAAATGATATATGATAGCTAAAGGGATTAATTGAAATCGCCTGTAGCCTTTTAATGGGTAGACGTCCTTCCTAAGCAGTGTAAAGACTTATTATAATTGTCAGAATATAATACAATGGATGTTACCGGTATTGAATGGGTTAAAGATCAAGCTACACATTTATTTCCCTCCTTCCACGGGCCCCTTTATCCCCATTCCCCCCGGCAAACTGCCGGGCAGTTCGACTTGGCCTTCCTGGAGGGCCCAAATGACCGCCGGCAAACTGCCGGACAGTGCCTGGTGATTTCGCTCAACTGCGTGCACGGGCATATCCCTGGTTTGCCCGCTGAATTTGTCCCATATCGAACATTTCCCTTGTGCCCGACGGGCAGTGCTCGATCGTGTGGACGGGGCTTTATACGATTCTATTCAGCAATTAACAGGCTTCGAACTATTTCACTTAACCCTTATTTCTACCACAGACCCTTCTTAAACTGCACAAAATCGTATTTTAACCCTTTTAAGAATCGCAATTTTGGATTAATTTGTTAATATATTTGTATTTACATATTGATTTATTAATATATATTTTAAGTATATATTTATTGATACATCTGTTTCTCCCCTGTGTATAGTTATATTAATTCACCTATATATTTATTAATTCATATTTAAGTATACATTCATTGATACATCAATTATTATGTTTCTCTCTTGTGTTTATTTATTTTTATTCAATTATTTTGATTCACCTTTATATATATTCATTTATATTACAGTATATATATATATATATATATATATATATATATATATATATATATATATATATATATATATATATATATACAGTTATATATATATATATATATATATATTAGTACATCAATTATCATGTTTCTCCCTTGTGTTTATTTATATTTATTCACCTATACAAAAAAAAAAAAAAAAAAAAAAAAAAAAAAAGTGGGGATTGGGCCTGAGTATATAGATAGATATATAGATAGATAGATAGATATATTTATTAATTTGTATTTAATTAGTATATATTTATTGACACATCAATCATTATGTTTCTCCCTTGTATGATGACAGTGGTGGACTCGTGGGGCAAGAACCGGGACGGGACAGTGTTCGTGTTCCTCGCCATGTTCCACGGGTTCTACGACGAGTGCCTCGCCACCCGGAGTCCGAACAACTCCTTCACCGGTAGATTCTGTACCATCGGTTTGTAGTAAGTTACGGGCGGAGAGGATTAACCCCTTCTGTACCGCCGAAGTCTTTTTAACTCTTGTACCGGCGACGTCTTTTTAAGGGAGCCCACCTCGCTTTGTTTTTTTTCTCTTTCTCTCCCTCTTTCTTTGGCTTGTATCCATTCGGCCTCATTCAGCCTACTTTGTTAAGACATTTACCCCCATCCAGATGTCAATATTTTCCTGGCGAGCGGTAGCGAGCCAGCATATATATATATATATATATTACAGCAAGCTAAATTTGTACATTTTTCGATAGAAAAATTACTCCGGCGAAGCCGGATATCTCCATACAATGCTGGCTCGCTATCGCTCGCCAGGAAGAAATCGACACCTGGATGGGGATAAACGTCTTAAACAGTTGGATGAATGGGGCCGAATGGATACAAGCCAGTCGGTTTGTTGTAAGTTACGTGCGGAGAGGATTAACCCCTTCTGAACCGGCGACGTTTTTTCAATTATATTCTAGCTACTATGAGACGCGTGAGTTACTAAATGTGTTTATGTCCTCAGTGTGGCTCGAACCACCGACAGTCAGGACGATTGTGCATGCTTTAACCAAGTCTACTACGTGTATTTGTGATAATTATATACTTAATATTAATGAGTCTTATGATTGGTTGGTTTAGAATTAAATTAAATCAATTTCTTCCCGAGTTGCGTGGGGGTACTTGTAAAAATCCATGTATGGTATTTTGGAATATGGATCCTACGACTTGTGTATGATTTGAAATATATTCTGCAAGTTGGATTTCCCTTCTCCTTAATATATGTAGGAAAAGGTTAGGTCTCCTTTATCACGCCGTGGAAAAAATAATTGTCTATCTATCTATCTATCTATCTATATATATATATATATATATATATATATATATATATATATATATATATATATATATATATATATATATATATATATATATATATAAATATATTATATATATATATATATATATATATATATATATATATATATATATATACTGTATATATATATATATATATATATCTTTACAGTCCCCCAAAAGAAGAAGAACAACAAGATACCTCCACATACACGAAGATAATATCCCGGCGTCTTCAGCAGCAACATGGGTTCGAGCCCGGAGCTGGTTGGCCTGGGTTCGGTCCGGGACGAGGTGATCTGGGACTTACCGTGGACCCCAAGGTACGGCCACTCACAGAAGTTCGTAGCTGCCCTTGTTCTGTATATAAACATAACCATTATAAACGCCTGTACCATGAACTATTATAAACGACTGTACCTCCTCCGTCAGAGCGCGAACGGTGACCAACGGTTGGCCCCTGTTACGGTCATATTGAACGTAAACACGGTATACGGGACCTGTATCCCTAGCGTCTGCACCGAAGAACAACTAATGGTAAGTAAGATGGGGGGGGGGGGGAAACAAAATAAATAAATAAATATAATAAAACAAAATAAATAAATATATAAATAAAATAAATAAATAAATATAATAAAACAAAATAAATAAATAAATATAATAAAACAAAATAAATAAATAAATATAATAAAACAAAATAAATAAATACATATAAAATAAAATAACAAATTGTAAGCAAAACAATAAATATGATATAATAAAACAAAATAAAATATAAGAGGTAGGCACAAAAATAAAATAATATAATAAAGCAAAATATAATACAATAAAAGGTAGGCAAGACAATAAGACATATAATTAAAAAAAAAAAAAAAAAAAGTGGGAAAAAATATAGATAAAATATAATAAAATTAAATAAAAGGTAGGCCAAACATAAGTAAATATAAAATAATAAAAACAAGTATAATCAAATATTAGGTAGGCCCCCCAAAAATTAAAAATTAAATAAAATTAAATCATTAAAACTATATGGTAGGGCAAAAATAAATACATATAATAAAACTAAATCTAATTAAATAAAAGGTGGGCCACAAAATGAATAAATAATATACACTAAAACAGTACAAGATAAAATGCAGGCTTAACCCTTTGAAGATTATGACGCCTTTGGACAGTTTGTCTCTGGCTGTTATTAGGCGATTTTATACAGCGTAGGAAGGATCTGTGGGCATTATGAGGGTAAACACGATCTAAATCATCCCCTCTGACTTGCATACCCCCTTCCTAAGCTGAGTAAAATAGTCTAATAATAGCTAGACAATAGAAAAGATAAGCGTCATCGGATCTTCTAAGAGTTATATGATCTGACTACTCTCTCTCTCTCTCACTCTAACTCTAACACTCTCTCTCACTCTCTCTATTTCCCATTTTCCTTACTTTTCATTCCTTTCCTCTACCTCACTCTCACACGCTCTCTCTCTCTCTCTTTTTCTGTGTTCATTCCTTTACTCTATCTCACTCACTCTCTCTCTTTTCCATTTTCCTTCATTTTCATTCTTTTCCCCCTTCCTCTCTCTTTTCCCCTTTCCTGTCCCCTACTGTACCTCACCCATCTATCTTTTCCTTTTAATTCCTGTCCTCTCTCTCTCTCTCTTTCTCTCGCCATCATGATCTAGAAAGGGTTAAACAGTCTCCCCTCCTCCTAGGACAGCCTCAACGTAACCTTCAACGACCGGAACTGGAAGGTGGTGAGCAACGGCTGCGGGGTCCTGGATCAGAAGCCCGAGTTTATCCCGGCCGACAGTTTTATGTGAGTTAAAGCTTTATGTGAGTAATGCTTGGCCCCATTGCTTTTGAAATTTTAAGACGTTCGCCCCACATCTGTCAATGTTTAGACCTTTCGTGCAATTTAGGTGTCGTTTTTTTCCTGGCGAGCGATAGCAAGCCTGTAGTTTAAAAGGAACCGGCCTTCGGCCGGGACGGTTTTCTACCGAAAAATATACAAATGTATCTTGAAAAAGGGTAAGGGGGTGTAATTTTAAGTTTGATGGAGGTGTAAGGAACAAACTAAAATCCTCCTCTTAATACAACATCTGCAGTCTACAGTTACAGTTTTATGTGAGTTAATACAACATCCACAGTCTACAGTTACAGTTTTATATGATCTATATGCAATATCTACAGCCGGCAGTTACAGTTTTATGTAGTTAATACAACATCCGTAACCTGAGTTTACAGTTTTATGTGAGTTAACCCTCTTTTGAACACATATTTTTTAATATGATAGCTCCTAATCTTCTTCACATAAGTTGAATCTTTTAGCTCTAAATTTCGACCACGTAATATTGAACTAGCACCTCCTAATCTTGTAGACATAATTGGGAATGTAGCACCTCCTAATCTCGCACACATAATTCAAAATCTTGCAGCTCCTAATCCTCAACACATAATTTGGAATCTTGCCGATCGTAATCTTGACCTCAATTAATCACAGGAGCACGACATTAAACAAAACGATAACAATAATCACAGGGTACATATAAATAGGCCTACCAGACTATTATTTCTCTGGTCACAACATCATGACTATTATTTGGCACAGCATTATGACTATTATTTCCCTCGTCACAGCATCATGACTATTATTTCCTTTCGTCACAGCATCATTGTCTCCCTGTTGTTCCTGGTGGTGTTGGTGGCATCGATCCTGGACATCTACATTAAGTACAGCGGCAACAAAACCCTCCCGAAAGGTCAGTTAACACTCTCTGATCCGACGTCTTGTGGGTTATTATGATACTTTGTGCAATAGACGCTACCAACAATACAGCCAGATCCCGTGTTTTCGAGTTGTAAAGTATAGGTGTCAGCAACCAAGAGTCGACATCGGTCGTCTCGTTCATCAAAGCATCCATTTCCATACTAATTACATCTCTAAAATATGTTAGTGTTCTCTATAATCATGCGTTGTGTATATTATAACATGTACACCTGTATCCAATACCCATATCGTTTGTTAGTCAAATGAATGTCTGCAGATCTCGGCCTACACAAACATGAATAATAATAATAATAATAATAATAATAATTTAAATACTACAACTACTACTACTACTAATAATAATAACTACCCTTAACCCCTACAAGGCGGAGTGAAGTACCTGTTACCCTTCTCGGCGTACACCAACCTAGACAAGATGTTCCACCTCAACACCACCTCCTCAACTTCCAATATATCCTGCCTGCACGGTATCAGGTGAGACAACCACCCTAGGTCTTAACCCTTTGAGTACCGGCGATGTGAGCTATATTTTGACGATATTATGCAGCTTAGGAAGGATCTGTGGTAGCTAAAAGGGTTGGTTGAGATATATTGAAGCCTTATTATTGCTAGAGGTCCGAGCAAAACTGAATAAAATCGTCTAATATTTGCCAGAATGTAATAAAACTGACGTCCCTGGTACTGAATGGGTTAACCCCTTCTGTACCGGCGACGTAGTTTGTATTTGATTTCAGCTAGATTTTGACGATTTTGTGAAGCTTAGGAAGGATATATGGAAGCTAAAATGACTAATTGAGAGAGTATATATAGCCTTTTCATTGGTAGACGTCCTTCCAAAGCTGAATAAAATTGTGTAAAGATTGCCAGAATATAATGAAAAGTACATCACCGGTACAGAAGGGGTTAACCCTTTGAGTACCAGCGATGTGTATTATATCATATTCTAGGTATCTTTAGGAGGTCCAGAAAAAACCCTATATAACCCCCCTTAACCCATACTGTCCCAGGGACGTCATTTTCATCATATTCTGGCCCACTATTAGACAATTTTATTCAGCTTAGGAAGGACCACTAGCAATAATATGGCTTCAAACTATCTCGACCAAACCTCTTTTACCTACCACAGATCCTCCCTGAGCTGCAAAATATCATCTAAATATAGTTAGTATAAAATATTACAAACGTCGCTGGTTCTCAAAGGGTTAAGTGTATGTCTCCTTATTCCATTATAATGTGTACGACCTAGCTCTTTGGGTTAACAAAAATAAAACAAAAATACAAAATAATCTCTATGTTGTATAAAACCAATCTGACAAACACAATGAGACATATTGTAATCGATAATTCATAAACAATATCTCTCACTCTTTCTCTCTCACTCACTCACTCTCACGTTTACTTTTTTGTTCTCTCTCTCTCACTCACTCTGACTCTCTCTCTCTCTCTCTCAGTCTCTCTCATGCATCACACTTTACTATACAATGCTCTTGACTTTAACCAGGGTGTTGTCCATGATGTGGGTAATCTACTGCCACCAACAATCCGCCACCTTCTACACAGGCTTCAACTGGGAGAGCATCTTTGAGGTATGTGTAGGGTATCAGTCAGAAAAGAAATGTTGGTATACCACATTTGCAGTAAAATAGTGAGCGTCTTTCTCCCCTATTCTCTGAGAGAGAGTGAGAGAAACAAAGTCAGGGTTATTGCAAACTTATTCATCTGATCAACTGGAGAGAGAGAGAGAGAGAGAGAGAGAGAGAGAGAGAGAGAGAGAGAGAGAGAGAGAGAGAGAGAGAGAGAGAGAGAGAGCGAACAACAAAGTCAGGGTTATTGCAAACTTATTCATCTGATCAACTGGAGAGAGAGAGAGAGAGAGAGGAGAGACGAGAGAGAGAGGAGAGACGAGAGAGAGAGAGAGAGAGAGAGAGAGAGAGAGAGAGAGAGAGAGAGAGAGAGCGCGAACAACAAAGTCAGGGTTATTGCAAACTTATTCATCTGATCAACTGGAGAGAGAGAGAGAGAGAGAGAGAGAGAGAGAGAGAGAGAGAGAGAGAGAGAGAGAGAGAGAGAGAGAGAGAGAGAGAACAACGAATATAATTATATTCTTTAGAATAACTTCTCTACACAATTAACCCTTTCCAGATACGATGGCGCGTTTGTTTTCTGTTATCTGGCTATTATTAGACAATTATTTTAAGATTGGGAAAGGTACGTGGTCAGAGAGCTAATTGACCACTGCAGAGTTTCAGGCTATAAGGAAGTTGGAGCCGTGAACATCGATATTAAACAGAAATACAATAATAATTTAAGTTTCTGATGGATAAATAGTATGTTGAATTGGGGTTTATGTATTTATATAATTATGTACTACATCCGTATTTTAGCTGTAAATTACGCTAAATATCGTAGTCTACAGCTCCAACTTCCTTATAGAACGAAACTCGCAAGTCGGCAATTGAGATAGTCTGTACCCTTTTAATTCCCACAGATCCTTCCTAAGTTGTATACAATTGTTTAACCCCTTCTACGTTGCCGGTACGGCAACGTATTTTTTATTTGATTTCAGCTACTTTGAGACGATTTTATGAGGCTTAGGAAGGATATGTGGTAGCTAAAAGGATTCACTGAGATAGTTTGTAGCCTTTTGATGGGTAGACGTCCTTCCTAAGCTCAATAAAATCATCAAATAGTTGCCAGAATATAATGAAAAGTACATCACCGGTACAGAAGGGGTTAATGATTTCAGAATAAACTAAAAATGCGACATAATCCTCAAGGGGCCAAATAAATGAAAGCCATCCATACCGG
The DNA here is from genome assembly GCA_032716605.1 of Paralithodes platypus. Lineage (NCBI taxonomy): Eukaryota > Metazoa > Arthropoda > Malacostraca > Decapoda > Lithodidae > Paralithodes > Paralithodes platypus. The sequence goes on along the minus strand of CM064570.1, from coordinate 5,455,088 downwards.
TTTACTAAATAAATACAAATTTAGAAGATAATAAAAGAAAACTAAGCTTCTTTAATTAACCCTTTCAGTATTCAAGGACGCAATTTTCACTTTATTTTGGCTAACATTAGACGGTTTTATTCAGTTTTGAAAGGCCCTCAGGGAATCGAAGGGGTTAACTCTATTTCAATTAACTCTCTGACCCCCACAGTTCCTTTCTAATCTGATAAAGTCGTCTATTAATAGCCAGGATATAGAGAAGAAAGGCGTCCTTGTATCTTGAAAAGGTTAAATCTTTCCATTATAGACCTTCATATCTAAATTAATAGGCTATCCATCAAATGAGAAACAAAGTTAAATATTGTATATTGTTAATCTCCATAAAACTAAAAACAGAAATAGAGCACAGATTACTCTAATCTCCATAAAACTAAAAACTTAAAAATTAAATGCATTAACTATATTAATAAACAAGCTAATGCAACAATGTAGGTTCCTGATGGATAGGCATGCGCTCTACTGAGTGGCCCTCTCGTTGATGATTAACCCCTTTGATAACTATCAATCCTTCCTAAGTCGGTCAAAATCCACTGCAAACCAAATGGAATCGATCGCTTCCAAATCATCATCCACATTTTCGTTTACAAGCTTCTCAGCGTAACCCAAATCAATCAATTTTGTGTAATATTTACCCGGGGTGCCACAAACCATAACATTTTCATAATGTATATCACCATGGATGTAACCAGCATCGTGAAGGTCCTTGACTTTGCGGTTCATATCTTGTCCAAGCATCTCAGTCAGCTGACTGGTGCTAAATGCATTTTTGGAAGCAAAATCACGCAGAGTCATGCCCTCGACATACTCCATAATGAAAACTGAGACATCATGACTTAGAGCAATTACCTTAGGTACACCTCCAGCCCCATTTACATCATACATGACTTGAGCTTCTGCCACAAAGTCACTATCCTCCGCTCCGGTACTCTCCTTCATACAACAGATTACTCCCTTGTATGTAACCAAAGATACAAGGCCAAACTCACCTTTGCCAAGTTCTCGGATTATGTTAACATGACCCATCATCTCCTCGCGGGTGTACATTAGTGTGTCCATTTCACTATTTGACACTTTTTGACACGCTGTTATTATAACAGCGTGTCAAATAGTTAGTTAAAATGGTGTTATAGCTAACAGAATGTTGATATAATTATATAATATTGCTCGAGAGAGCGGAGGTAATCTTCTGCGTATTGAAAGCAGGAATCAAAAGTGGAGACTGATGAACAACGTACTGCTCAGCAAATTGTAGACATATACATAATCGCTTATGAAGTCTCTCTATAATTATACTTGTTATTATATTACATGATAATAAATTACATTAAGTCAAATAGATCACAAAATATAAGTAAATAATTATTCAAACGAATATTTGTCTAAATTATGTGCACTCTAAATATAATAAAAGGTTACCCCTAAGAAATACAATTTTCTCTTATTGTTCTTGGCGCTGAAGAAAACTAGACATTTAAGGGTAACTTTACTATTATTTTTAACATGTTGAGGGCCCGCGCAAGGCTGTTCTCGGGCAGCTGCGCAGCATAATATGCGCGAGTTGTGCAGGAGGTGACGGCATAAGGACAGAATTAATAAGAAGATAAAGCATTAAGAGTTAAACGATGAGTTAACCGGAGAAAAGAAAATCTCGGTAATCACATTTTATACCTTAACCCTTTCAGCACCATGACACATTTGTACCTTTGTTACTGGCTAAAAAACAGACGATTATGTGCAGCTTAAGAAGGACCTATGTCACTAAGAAGATTTTTTGAAATCGTATTTACCGATTTGATTCGTCCGGTTCAGGTGTTCCTTCAGGCTACGTCTGAAGGAATACAGTGTTCTCTTTTCACGGAATGAATGGGGTAGGTCGTTCCAGTCACTGCCATCAAAGACTGGAACGACCTACCCCAGTCAGTCCGTGAAAAGAGAACACTGTATTCCTTCAGACGTAGCCTGAAGGAACACCTGAACTGGACAGCTGCGAGAAGGGAGCACCAAGCTTATGTCTACTACTAAATACGACATAAGAGATAGACAAACCAAACTGAAATGATTACTGATTACGGATTACTGATATTTACTATAGGATGTAAGGTATCTTAAAATAACCCCCTAGAAATACTTTCTCGAAAGTATCTATTTCTTTATTTTCCCGATTTCCCCAGCTAACCTAATCCCACAAGGACCCCAATGGAAATACGCCTAACGGCCTTATTGGGCTATCCTTAGTTGGAATTATGCAAGGCTGGTACATGTCATATTTGTAACATACTATGTGGTACCAACTCTGTAAATTGCTAACTGAATATATATTATTATTATTATTATTATTATTATCAGAAAAAAGAAAAGAAATGCGTATAGGAGCTTGAAAGGGTTTAACTCTCAACTGGAGAGAGAGAGAGAGAGAGAGAGAGAGAGAGAGAGAGAGAGAGAGAGAGAGAGAGAGAGAGAGAGAGAGAGAGAGAGAGAGAGAGAGAGAGAGAGAGAGAGAGAGAGAGAGAGAGAGAGAGAGAGAGAGAGAAACAAAGTCAGGGTTATTGCAAACTTATTCATCTGATCAACTCTCATCTTCTATACCCAAAGTGTCACTAACCCATTTCTATAGCGGCGACGTCTTTTTTAGTTCTATCCTAGCTCTATTTAGACGATTTTGTGCAGCTAAAGAAGGATCTGTGGTAGTAAAAAGGGTTAGGTGAGATAGTTCGAAGCCTGTTATACTTGCTTGAGCTCCTTTATAAACTGAATAAAATAGTCTTAACCCCTTCTGTACCAGCGTCGTCTTTTGTATTTTGATTTTAGCTAGATTTAGACGATTATATGTAGCTTAGGAAGGATATACAGTATGGTAGCTAAATGGAGTCATTGAGATAGTTTATGGCTTTTTAATTGGTAGATGTCCTTCCTAAGCTGAATATTATCGTCCAATAGTAGCCAAAATATAGTGAAAAAGACGTCGCCGGTACAGAAGGGGTTAATGGGTGTTGTAACTTAACCCTTTCTATACCGGCGACGTCTTTTATATTTTGTTCTAGCTCTATTTAGACAATTTTATGATGCTTAAGAAGGATCTGTGGTAGCTAAAAGGGTTGAATGAGATTGTTCGAAGCCTTATAATTGCTCAAGATCCTTCCTAAAGTGAATCAAGTCGATTAGTAGTAGCCAGAATATAATCAAAGGGATGTCGACGGTACAGAAAGGATTAACCTGAGCACGGCGAGCCTATGGTATTTAAAACGTCCCGCTGGGCGAAGGTATTACGTGTAAATCCCGACGAATTTCGTAAATTTAAGATAAATATCGTTATTACCTATTCATATGCGCCTATTTTACGTTTAATATTAAGATATTAACATGTAACAACAATAAAACAAGTGAGAATAGTATTTGGGGGATGAAAAAGACAAACTATTGCCGACCGTCCAGTCATGAGGTGAGAGGCGCGCGAGGCATACACCCTCCCCTCTCGAGGCCTGAAGCGAGACTGATGTCCAGAAAAAACAAATCTCCTTACACGTGTCTCTCTTGACAGTTTGCCTCCTTACGATTCTGTCAATGTCCCAAAAAAGATCAGCTCAAAGAATTAAACGCACGTATGTTGGTTAACCCCTTCTGTACCGGTGATGTACTTATCATTATATTCTGGCAACTGTTAGACGTTTAGTTACAGCTTAGGAAGGATGTGTGCACATTGAAAGGCTATAGACTATCTCAATAAATCCTTGTAGCCACATATCCTAGCTAAGCTTGATAATATCGTCTAAATGTGGCTGAAATCAAATACAAAAGACGTCACCGGTACAGAAAGGGTCAAGCCCCGACACCTAAAGCTCCTACTACAATTCCCTTCCTCACCCCAACTACTTCCTCTGTCCCCCTTCTTTCTTCGGAATATTGCGTGACCAAATTTATTACGTTTTTGTTATTTTATTTGTCTATATGTGTGGCCGAAGGCCGGTTCTTCTCAAATTACAGGCTCGCTATCGCTCGCCAGGAAAAAATCAACACCTAAATTGCACAAATTGTCTTAAAATGGACAGAAATGGGGCGATAATTCTTAAAATCGCCAAAACTAATGGAGCTTACGTCTTCAAATCTCAAAATCAATGGGGCTAAACATAAGGGAGAAAGCGGCTCAGGAAAAAAAAAATCCCTCAAGTGGAATCCTCCCCTTAACTCCCATTTTCTTTTTTCGCAGAGAAGTGGGGGTATACTGTTCCAAATCATCCTCAACGGGTACTCCAGCGTGGACTCTTTCTTCTTCCTGAGCGGCCTCTTAGTCACTTACAGCGTCTTGCGGCAGGCGAAGACCGGGAAATTTAACATCTTCGTATTTTACATCCATAGAATCATCAGGTGAGGCCGTGAATATCAGTGTTGTCAGTTTAGCTACTTTACCGGGAAATTTAACATCTTCGTATTTTACATCCATAGAATCATCAGGTGAGGCTGTGAATATCAGTGTTGTCAGTTTAGCTACTTTACCGGGAAATTTAACATCTTCGTATTTTACATCCATAGAATCATCAGGTGAGGCTGTGAATATCAGTGTTGCCAATTTAGCTACTTATTTTAGAAGGAATCGGCCTTCGGCCGGAACATTTTTCTACCGAAAAATATACACATTTATCTTGAGAGGGGGTCTAGGGGGTGTTATTTTAAGCTTGATTGAGGTCTAGCGACGAAACTCAAAAATAAATAAATAAATAAATATATACTGTACATAGGGTAGAAAACAAGCACTAGACCCTTAATATGTCTCTGCAACCTTTTGTATCTCTAGATTGATGCCCGCTATCGCTCTGGTGTCTTGGTTGTACGCGTCCGTGGCTCGCTTCTACGTTGACGGGCCCTATTCCCACATCTGGTTGGGGGGCCAAAAGGCTTGCCAGGAAGGATGGTGGAAGGATGTTTTATTCGTCAACAACTTTGTCGATACGCCCAGCGTAAGTAATCGTATCTTCAATATTATATAATTTGTCAATATTCAATAATCTTTTACTAATTCAATAATTCTTCAATATTCAATAATTCTTCAATATTCAATAATTCTTCAATATTCAATAACCGTTCAATAATTCTTCAATATTTAATAATTCAATACCACAGTCCAACTGTAGAAAACCAACCCAGTCTGAGACATAATAATGTACAGTAATTGAAAAGGACATTAAATTATTGTATGTGTGTACTGTAAATTATTGTATGTGTGTACTGTAAATTATTGTATGTGTGTACTGTAAATTATTGTATGTGTACTGTAAATTATTGAATGTGTGTACTGTAAATTATTGTATGTGTGTACTGTAAATTATTGTATGTGTGTACTGTAAATTATTGTATGTGTGTACTGTAAATTATTGTATGTGTGTACTGTAAATTATTGAATGTGTGTACTGTAAATTATTGTATGTGTGTACTGTAAATTATTGTATGTGTGTACTGTAAATTATTGAATGTGTGTACTGTAAATTATTGTATGTGTGTACTGTAAATTTTCACCACTGCTATTAATATATTCATTAAGGGGGCCAACCTCGATTTTTTTCCTCTTTCTCTCCCCCTCTCTCCGGGTTGTATCCATTCGGCCCTATTCAACTTACTGTTTTTAAATGTTTATCCCCATCCAGGTGTCTATTTTTTATTGGCGAGCGGTAGCGAGGTAGCATTTTTGTTACAATGTTTTTGACAGCAGGCTGTCAAATCCGGCAAAGCCGGAATTCTCCATACAATGCTGGCTCGCTATTGTTCGCCAGGAAGAAATCGACACCTAGATGGGGATAAACGTCTTAAAACAGTAGGCTGAACGGGGCCGAATGGATACAAGCCAGAGAAAGAGAGAAAAGAAGAGAAAAAATGCAGGTCATCTCCCTTAAATATTTCAGGTTTAACCCATCTAGTCCGGGCCCTAGTGTTACTGTATTATACTGTACTTATAAGTGATGTCAAGGCACCAAGTAGATTTCGAGTACTAGTTGGTATCAGCGCTATCTAAGCATTATTTCATCGTTTCGAGTGAGATATACAAACATGTTCCTATCTTTATACACCCTATGCAACATCTGACAGACATTACTACAGCACACAGCGAGCAAAACGTAACAACAGCGGCGACACAACTTATTTGGGCAATTGTACCTGAAATATTGAGTGCACAATGATGAATAAAAAACATATTGTTCGGCTCACCGTTCTCTGTAGTATGTATGGCATTGACCAGAAGTCTCTTGCCCCAGTGGTTGCAGAATGGCGAGTACGCAAAGAGTTTCCATCGCATATTTTTGGGTGCGTTTGGATGCCCCGTCACGCCCCTGACCTCGACGCACCAAATCGCTCGTCCTGGAGGCAATATTATTTTTTTATGACGGTAATGGCATGTTTCTTCAGATATTATTTAGACAGTGTGAGCACAATTATATAAAAGTATGCGTATTAGGATGTCACCATCACTGAAAGTGCTCATTTTCACTCGTTACCGTAAATATATTACTAACCTAGTATTAATTAGGCACTTATTATATTTTATCACAGGTATTTGTATCAATTGCACTAGTAGTTGTACATCAAATATATTAGTTTACTAGTGGCCAGAACATAAAAAAAGGACCTCACCGGTACTGAAAGGGTTACGGAAGAAAGGGGCCCTCGCATCTTAAAACGTTTGATATACAGTATTTTGTTTATATTTTTCAATGCCTGGCTCAGACTTGGTTCGTGGCCGTGTTTTTTGTATATATCTATTTAATTTACTTACTTATATATTATTTTTCAGTGCCTGGCTCAGAATTGGTACGTGGCGGTGGGTTTTTTAAATATTATCTATTTCATTTATTTATTTATAAATACTGTATATTATTTCAGTGCCTGGCTCAGACTTGGTATATAGCCGTGGATACCCAGCTGTATTTGGTGGCACCTCTTCTCATTCTACCCCTCGTCTGGTTCAAGAGAGTAGGTTAGTGGTGGACTGGGGGACGGGTTTGATTTGGGTTTTACTGTATTAACTTACAAGTTAACCCTATTTGATCTGAGGGGTACTTATTGGACTTTCCCTGTTTCGCTCCATCAGTTTGCAGATTCAAAGATGCTTCATCCCATTAGTTTGACGATAATAAGACGCTTCACTCCATCCAGGTGTCGATTTTTGTCTGTGTGAGCGACAGCGAACCTGTGACTTAGACAAAATAAACGTTTGGCAAGGACATTATCATTCCAAAAGTATAAGAATTTTGCGATCTATCTATCTATTGCCAGACGCCTTACTCCCCTTAATGGGGGTGGCCATACACAAAATGCCCCCAAGCGAACCTATCCCCTGTAAGGACAACCCATGCCAGTTTACTGAAGGACTTACAGGATTAACCACTCAATTTAGGGTCCGTCTGACTCCGAGGCATTTTATGTATTTGTTAGCACTATTTTTCTACATTTTTGTTTGTTTATGTTTTGCTATGTTAAAATTTTGCTAATGTTGTTTATATATTTTCTTAAATACTACTAAGACTTTGTAGAGAAATGTGTTGTTAATTATAAGAACTTGGCCTTAACCCGGGAACTGTAGGAAGACTCTTAAGAGTTCCCCCGGCGGACTGCGGGAAGACTCTTAAGAGTCAGAGAGAAAAAAATCAACTTTTGGGCCCCTGGGCCATGCAAAATATCACTCCTCTACCTCCCATCCTTCCCCACTTTCCTCCCCTCCTTCAGTTATCACCTATTTTCCCTGTTATTCCCTTATTCTGAGGTATATTTTCGTGCTAACATTAGCGAGTTGCAAGCAGGGCATTGTAATCAGTGTTAGCAAGCGAGTGCAAGAGAGAGAGAATATCGATCGACTGTGTCTCAGTGGCCTTGGGGGAAATTGGCGGGAAAGCAGGTTGCCTCACCCATACATTATATAACTCGCGGCCTATATCTCCGATTTTGACCATCCAAACGCTGTTTTCACTAGTTTTATTGTTGTTTCAGGTTAATACCTTTATAATCAACCCATAATAGGCGTGTATGGATAAGTATTAATGCTATTTATGGTAAAATGAATATTTTAGTGATGGAAACAGCTCAAATACGTCAGCACATGGGGACGTTTCTAATTACCCCCATGCGCACTTCTTAGGTTAAGGGGCGATGGGCCGTTTTTCTGGTCCCCTTGTCCCCTCATGTTTAGTCCCATTAGTTTTCAGATTTTAAGAAGTTCGGCCCATTAGTTTGGCGATCTAAACACCTTTCGCCCCATTTCGTTGTATATTTCAAGAACTTTCGTGACATTTAGGTGCCGATTTTTCCTGGCGAGCGATAACCAGCCTGTAATTTTAAGAGGAACCGGCTTTCGGCCAGGAAATTTTTCTACCGAAAAATTACCAAATTTATCTTGCAGGGGGTCTCGGGGGTGTTTTCTGAAGCTTTATGGAGGTCTTGGGAGGAAACTAGAAAAATAATATATATATATGAAAAAAATCACCAAAAAGTGAACCATTCCCCCCTATGATGCAGACATATTAGTTATACATTTTTCCATTTGGTATCGAGATAATAAATCTACCATCAGCTACAAAAAAAAAAAAAAAAAAAAAAAATATATATATACAGTATATACCGGGTATATATATATATATATATATAATTATTATATTGACCCCCCCCCACCCAACAGGTGAGATGTGGTTGTACTTCGCTACCCTGATATCCATGGTGGTGCCCGCCGCTGTTACCTACGCTAATGACTTTCCCCCGGAGTCCATCATGACCAACGAGTAAGTAATAACCCTTTCACGAGATATCTATCTATCTATCTATCTCTCTCTCTCTCTCTCTCTCTATATATATATATATATATATATATATATATATAGTATATAGCATTAGGCTATTCAGTGTGCAGTTGGGTTTGAGTAAGAACATAAGAACATAAGAAAATGGGAGTCTGCAGAAAGCCGATTGGCCTAAGCAAGGCAGATCCCTGTCCCACACAACCCCAATTCATTACAAAGCCCAATTATAGGCTTCACACTCTAATACCCTGAGGATCATCTTACCAAAACGGTTAGAGATTAACGCAGGATTATGGAGGTCTGCAGAGCGCTGATTGGCCCAACCCGGCTGATCCCCCTTCACACCCAACCCTTCTCGTCCATATGCTTATCCAATTTTATCTTAAAGCTCCCTACAGTTTTAGATCCCACTATAGCACTTGGTAGTCTATTCCACCCGTCTACAACTCTGTTACCAAACCAATACTTGCCTATATCTTTTCTGAAACGAAATTTATCTAATTTGAAACCATTGGTACGAGTTCTTTCGCTATCACTGAGCTTTAGTACATTTGCCATGTCCCCTTTGTTAATCCCACTAACCCACTTGAACACCTCTATCATATCCCCTCTAACTCTGCGTCTCTCTAACGAATGTAAACCTAATTTCTTCAACCTTTCTTCATACGAAAGATTTCTAATATTATGGATCATTTTTGTCATTCTACGCTGTACTCTCTCCAATGAATCTATGTCCATTCTGTAATAAGGACACCAAAATTGGACAGCATAATCCATATGGGGTCTCACTAATGACAAGTAAAGTTTTAAGATAACATCAGCAGTTCTGTTACTCACACTCCTAGAGATGAACCCGAGAATCCTGTTTGCCTTATTACGAACGCTTATACACTGTTTTCTAGGCTTCAAATCATTGCTAACAAACACACCTAGATCTTTCTCGCAGTCTGAATTTTCTAATTCTAAATTAGCTAGTTTATATTTAACATTTGTTTGCATCTTCCCTATCTTTAATACCTTGCATTTGTCAATGTTAAACTTCATCTGCCAATTTACTGACCATTCATGTAAGGTATCTAGATCCCTTTGGAGGCACTCTATATCGCTATCTGAATCAATTGAGTACACAGCTAGATATCCAGTATTCAATAAATGGATATAAAATCATAGTCATGTATGTACTTAACCTTTAACTGTCTTGATGGTGTTATGCTTAGTGTTTAAGATCTGTATGTGGTAACCCAGGTTCGAATCCCGGTAGGATCAAATGCTCTCATGAATTTCATTGGGAGAAGCGTTTGGTGTTGGGAGTGAAATAAATACAGATATTATTATTAATAGAGTTTGCAATGAATCAAAGAATCTCGCATGATATTACCCTTACTGGCCTTGAAAGTGTAATCGATACTTCAGCATTGTTTGATCATGTCTTTGTCATTTAATCGATACTTCAGCATTGCTTGATCATGTATTTTTCATTTTCTTTCAGAGACAGCATGGAATATATGAAGAAGTTGTATGTTACCCCGTGGTGCCGCGCTGGGCCCTGGGTGATCGGCATATGGATTGGCTATATCCTCCACAGGCAGGGCTCCCGCAAGATCAAGATTCCTCCGGTGCGTGTTTTGGTTATCTTGCCTTGTCTTGTATTGTTTTGTGTTTTCTTGTTCTGCTTTGCTTTGTCTTGCCTTATTTTGCCTTACCGTATCTTGTTTTCTTTGTCTTGCGTGGCCGGTTTGGTTTGGTCGTGTCTTGTTTCAATATGTTTTGTCTTGTGTAACTTATGACGACGCCTCGGTGTACGATGACGGGGAACGATGACAGTCAAAAGCTCAGGACAACGTACGACGGCAACATGACGAGGGACGACGGCCGAAGGAACCTCCGTATGACAGTCTCACATGTGACTTTTCACTCAAATATAAAATTTAACAGATAATCAACCTGTCATCAGTGAAAGCTAGTATACCTTCCCAGATATTACAGGTAACCCAGAACCGTACATATTGTATCTAGCTTCTCTGATCTCATAATTAATCCAGAACCCATTACACCTACCTTACCTTACTTATCTTATAGGTAAACCAGAACCCTACATATTACACCTACCCTACCTTCTCTGATCATATAGCTAACCTCAAACCCTACCCATTACGCTTGCATTACCTCATATCAATATCCATACTCAAATCACCCACCAATCTATCCAGTCACTCAAAGACAACACTCAGCTACATGCACGGCCCCCTAAAGTCCATCCCTCAGAAACCCTCCTCTCCCGTGAGGACAGAGTACATCTGGCTAGGCTGCAATGTGGGCACCATCCAGCCCTTTTGAGTTATCAGAAGAGGCTGGATGACAACATCCAGAACATCTGCCTGGGTTGTAACACAACACCACACACTATCAAACACATTATGGAAGACTGCATAAAACACAACCACAGATGCCAACAACACAATACACACTCCTTGACAACTTTGTGGGAAGACCCGGTCTCGGCCGTGACCTTCCTTAGGAGCTCGGGGCTGTTATGCCAGTGAGGCTAGGGAACGAGTAGGCTACTACTACTACCTTACCTCATTGATCTCCTAGCTAACCCTATTACAGGTACCTTTCCTGATTTAACCTAACCCAGAACCCTACTTATTGCACCTATACCTTCTCTGACTGATCTTCTAGCTAATCTAATTTATTTATTTCACTCCCAACACCAAGCACCTCCCAATGAAATGAATGAACCCAGAACTCTCTCTACCTATTACAGTAACCTCTGATCTTATAGCTAACCCAGAACCCTACCTATTACACCTACCGTACCTTCCCTGATCATATAGCTAACCCAGAACCCTACTTATTGCACCTACTCTACCTTCTCTGATCATATAGCTAACCCAGAACCCTACCTATTGCACCTACCATACCTTCCCTGATCATATAGCTAACCCAGAACCCTACCTATCGCAGCTCCTGGTGATGGTGGGTTGGTCGCTGGCAACGGTAACCGGACTATTGGTGGTGTTCGGGATCTGGAGCTACAACACCTTTACACCCGTACCCTACGATGTCATGACGGCGGTGGTGTACGGGGGAGTCCACAGATCCGCCTGGGCCGCTGCTCTTGGCTGGATCGTCTTTGCCTGTTATAATGGCTATGGCGGTTAGTAGGTCTTAACATATTTGAGCCGAGGGAGGTTTTATGGACTTCCCCTGTTTCGTTCCATTAATTGAGATATTTTAAGACGTTTTACCCCATTCAGGTGTCAGATGTTTATAATTCAACAGTTTCATGGTGTCTCTGGTGGCAGGCAACAACCAACCAGCTGCCTCCTTTGTCAAGAACCATATTGCGGGTGCCACTTTACCCCGTCTCATCTGCTCGTCGAATCTCTTGGCCTTATCCTCAAAGTTTATTCTTTTGTGCCCACGACTTCCCTATCCCTATTGACATGCCTTGGTGTCACTGAGTATGTCGTCTATCTTGTTATCTTGCCATAGTTCAACTCTTTCTGTGAGTACCTTCACGTTTTTACCTTGTTTAGATTTATGGTGTCCCGAGTTTGAATCCCGGGAAGACCATAGGCTTTCATTAATATATTCAAGTGCATTGGGGTTAGGAATGGAGGATTAATGTTAAGAACGGGGTGTACCTTAGTTACTACTCTTACTAACTTAGGTTTTTTTTTTTTTTTTTTCACCAACCAACTCCACTTCTAAACTCAATTAATGAAATCAACAAATACATGTGGCACTCCAAGGACTCGAATCTAGGACACTCACACCGAAATTCTGTATATTACAAATACATGTGGCACTCCAAGGACTCGAACCTAGGACACTCACACCAAAATTACATATATTACAGGTATTGTAGATGGGTTCCTGTCTCACCCCAACTGGCAGCCCCTCAGCCGTCTCACCTTCTCGATATACCTGGTCTGTCTTCACGTCCAGCTGGCCATCACTGCTAATGCCAGGATTTCCTTCTACTCCACTTATGTTAACAAGGCGCGTACAGTATATCACTCAAGCCACACAATAGTCTATTGTATTATTAAGGGGGTAGTGCTGTTTTTTTGGTCTTTATATTCATTTATTAATATATTTTTTAGTTTTTTCGTTAGACCGCCAAGCATTAAAAAACACACCCAGACCCCCTTTCAAGATTAATTTGTACATTTTCGGTACATTTCGGTAGGTGGTGGAGACAGTGGGTGCTCTGATGGTGTCTCTGCCAATAGCAGTGTTGGTGTCCCTACTGGCGGAGTCCCCTGTCTTGGGTCTGGAGAAACTACTGCTGGCTCCAGGTGGGTTAGCTATGCTGTACAACTATAGAACAAGTGGTGATGGGCTGGTCTATCAGAGTGAGAGTTGAGCGATCTCTGCCATGCCCATAGCTTACTCTGACTGTTCCTTTTACTTATATATTTTCTAGATCTCAAGTGACGGCGTCTCTTCCGTGGATTGGCCTCCCTAGTGCCATCCTAGAGGTTGGCAGATTGGGAGCCAAAGCGTCACATTTTTCTTTTGCCCCTCAACTTTCCCTTCATAATTGCTGAGGGGCACAGGGCCTTGGGTGGGGCTTTGGTTTCCTGGGCATTTCCGCACCCTCCTCAGCTCCCCGCCTTGGAGTGGCTGATAAGGAGGACATTTGTGTCACTTGACGAAGAAATCTTCCGGAATCTCTATACAGCGCTGGTTAGGCCGCACCTGGAATATGCAAACCAGGTGTGGGCTCAATATATGGTAAAGGATATAGAAGCAGTGGAGAAAGTGTAGAGGAGAGCTAGCAAGCTAGTACCAACGTTGAAGAACGCGGGCTATGAGCAGAGGTTGAGGACACTGGGGCTTCCGACACTGGCATATAGGAGAAAGAGAGGGGATATGATAGAGACTTTTAAGATAGTGTCAGGAAAGTATGATGAGGATGTGTGTGAAGGTATCTTCATGATGCGGGAGGGAACAAGAACGAGAGGACACTCAAAGAAAATTTACAAAGAAAGAAATAGGCTTGAGAAGGCAAAGAACTCATTTTGTGATAGAGTGGTAAATGAGTGGAACGCACTGCCCCAGTATGTAGTCGATTCCGAATCAATAAGGGAGTTTGAAAGTAATCTTGATAAAGCATGGGGAAGACAAGATTTGAAGTTTGATTATAAAGCAAAAATACAGAATAGTAAAAATGTTACGTCTGCCACCGCCGCCGCCAACACCGTGAACGACCGCAGCAATGCAAGTACTGGTACTGAGCTGGATACACAGGCCTAGTTTGCCTTTTTCCAGAGGATCTACTGTAAGAAACTGTAAAAATAAATACCATAACATGACAGCAGAGTACAATGTAGAATAGCCAAATAATAATTCATCATCATATATCATTTTTAGAATAACCCTTTCATTGTATTGTGATGCCTTAATTGATTTTAATTTAGATGAAATTATGTTGTTGTTGTTGTTGTTGTTGCTCCCCAAGCTGCCTGGCCGAACAGCCCCAAGGCCCCGAGCAAGGCCAAGACCACAACCGAGCGCCCCCACAGAATCCTCCCTGCCGACCACAACAAAGCCTGGGCGACCGAAGCCACTCCATGGCGGGGAGCTAAGGAGGGCGCGGAAACGCCCGGGAAACCAAAGCCCCACCCAGGGCCCTGTGCCCCTCACCAATTATGAAGAGAAAGTTGAGGGGCAAAGGAAAAATGTGACGCTTTGGCTTCCAATCTTGGTAGAATGGGAGGTCAATCCACGGAAGAGACGCCGTCACTTGAGATCTAGAAAATATATAAGTAAAAGGAACAGTCAAGTAAGCTATGGGTATGGCAGAGATCGCTCAGTTCTCACTCTGATAGACCAGCCCATCACCAAGCTGAAATTATGTTACTTTACTTAATTACCAAAGGATTTGTGGGAGTGGGAAGGGTATTTGATATATATCCACTTCAACATTACCCTTCCATATTTGAACAAAATCAGCAAAAGACGGCGAAAATGGAAGGAAGAGGTAGTAAGTATGAAGATTTATATGGTATTGTCAGGTGCGGTATAATAACTATTAATCCTGATAGATAATTTTGTAATATGTTAGGTACAGAAACAGGTAGGATACAATAACTTTCTTGTGATTGCTAGAATCTCATATTAGCTATTAAGATTGGTTACGATAAATCTTTTAACTCAAAAACATTCTGCAATATTCATAACCATAGCTTTTATTATGTCTATTATTATGCAATTTTATTAAGCTTAGAAGAGATCTGTGGCAGTTAAAAGATAAATCGAGATGGATTTTAGTTTTAATTGGCAAAGCTTCTTAAGCTGTCTAAAATCGTCGAGTGTTGCCAAAACCAATAAAGGAACAACGCTACGTTATTGAAAGGATTAATCTATCTATCTATCTATTGCCTGACGCCGTGATCCCCGAAGGGCTGGCCATAAGATTAATACTATCATTAATTTCAGCCCGAAGTCCAGCAAGAAAAGGGAACGAGACCCCAGACCCTGAGACTGCCGAACTCCAAGACAAACCGGAGATCCCCTTGGTTGTCCCTCACGGCAACTCTTACTATCACAACGCGGGTTATAGCGGGACCCCAGAGGAACATAATGGCGGCTTCAGTACTGGAGTTACCAAGTTCTGAAAAGGGCCAACAGCATCCTAAAGCCGGTATCACACGAGCGCTTTTTCCCTCAACATTTATCCTCAACACTATTCTGGCAGCTTATCAGGTCAACATTAAATATATTTCGGTCACCTAAATTCATCTATCAGCAGTCTAGTTTCCGATACCAGTGCAAATTATTCCCGAAATGTTGCCAGACAAATGTTGATCATCGAATGTTGACTATAAAATCTCTCGTGTGATACCGGTTTAAATAACATAAAACTTGTTATACCTATATACTGTAATTATTATTACTATTACTATTATTTTTATTAATAATATTATTAATACAAATAATAATAAATATAATAATAATAATGACAATAATACAAATAAATATTAGTTAGTGAATTTGTTTGTCATTTTTTTCCCCAGAGAAATTCACTAGTGTGTGTAGAAAGAATGTGTTTATTTATTACCGGAAACTATTTAATAATCTGATATTAAAATGTAAAACTTGCAAACTAAACAAACCAAAATTGGGACAAGGACAATATAAAGTCAAATTAAATTATCAAAATCGCTATGTGGAAACAACGCTTACTAAAATGAAAATTATTAAATAAAAGAACACAATCCACCACATAGGGTGTACATCACTACATGAGCAAGTTAATCTGTTTCCCAAGCAAACCAATCGCACATATAACAACGCACTATCGTCACGTTAAAGGAAGTAGTCAAGTTTGGGAAGTCCGGGACGTTCTGGCAAATTTTACTAAACTCTGCATGAATAAAGAAACTACATGTTAAATGTCAAAATATTATTTAAAATCAAATTTGCAACATGACAAGACATTAACAATAGTAAAAAATACAAATATTGATAAGATATCTATACTATTACAAAATAATATATAAAATACAGTACAGCACTCACTAACGATAGTGCTATCGGGTAGGTACCTGTAAGCATAGGCATGCTTCAAGTGACCCCTATCAATAACTACCCTACAAATAACCTACATTTATAGCACAAATAAACTAAGGAAATCGCAAAAGTAAGCAATTGATACTATCGACAATGAATACATATAATATAAAGAGAAATAATTGCAAAATATGAAGTAACAACAGATTTAAACAAAGAGTACTCTTTTAACAAGAACAATAAATTTAAAAAATCATCAATATTAATAATAATAATAATAATAATAGAAAAAGAAAAAGAAAAAGATAAACAATAAATACAGACAAAAAGTAAGCAGAGGTTATACAAGAAACTTCAAGTTAAAAATGCTTGATTAAAATTATTGATGTCAAATTTTAGAATACAGTCACAATAATTGACCCTAAAAAGATTAAATTTATGGAACAATTTACTTGCCTCAAAACCTCTGTCCACTAAGAGTCTGTATAGTAACCTAGCTCTAGCCCAAAAGTCATCTACTTTAGTGCAGATTTTACAAAATCTTATTAATTGGGAATAAAAACAATTATAAGTGATTTTACTATCGATATTACTACTAGGGAAAGGAAAGTTTATTACGTTAAAATTAAAATCATCAACTTTGTGATATACTTTAAGTATGCACTGTTTATTAACAATCTCTATATTTATATCAAGAAAATTTTCAACTTTATAATTTACGTTACATTGTGTGAGGGGAATAGAATTAGGGTAAATAAGTTTAGCAACTTGATTAAAATTTAACAAATTGCAAACAAGAATATCATCAATATATCTACTATTATTACTTAACAGTTTAGCAAGTGCTAATTTTTCTGGAATTTTATTTTTCTTGCTACTGTCAACTAAGTCTTTTATATATTTAAATTCTAAAGCAAGCAAGAATAAGTCTGCAATTAAAGGGCTAGCATTTCCACCCATAGGAATTCCTAATATTTGTTTGAAAATGTACGGCCCGAATCTAACATAAGTATTGAAAAGGAGGAATTTAAGGGCATCTTTAAGTTTAGTTCTATCAAAATATACAGAACTAGTGGGAGTAGAGCTAAGTGATGCATTATTAAAATATGTATAAACATTTATGAAATAATTACCATTCCTAACGAACCTGTCAAAGTGCAAATCTATAATAAAGCAAAGCTCTGAATATACTAAATCTAAAGGCAAATTGGTATACAAAGTTGAAAAGTCGAAGCTATGTACCGAGGTAACTTTCGGCATGGTATTTATTTTATCAATAACTTCTAACGAATTGTCAACACTCCAATAATAGTTAATGCCAGTTCTTCTCATGATGGTATTACAATATCTTTTATGAGTACTTTTAATGTATTTTAAGCAATTTACTACTTGTTCTGATAGAGTTTTAGTGGTAGCAAATTTTGCTCCGGCAATAAAGCGATATTTATAAGGTCTTTTATGAAATTTAGGTAACATGTATAATTTTGCAATGCACTTGTTCTTATCAGAAAGTTTAATATCAAATATTATATTTTTCTTGGTATGTTCATCGATTAAGTTATCAATATTCAGATTATTTTGAATTTCATAAACAGAATTACCGCAAATATTTTTACGTAATATGTTACCCTTAATACCTAATTCTTTTTTCATATTTTCAAGATAAAATTTCTTACATGTGAAGCTATAATTATTGCTGGCTTTATCTACTGTAGTGATTACAAAATGTTTATGTAAATTTATTAAATCAGCTTTAAGCTTATTATAATTATAGTCTATAAAATAAAGAGACTGACTTGTCAATACTGTATTTTTAACATACTGTATATTAATTTTAAGATATATTTGATTGCTACAGATGATTATAACATTGAGCTATAAATATATGAATTGTCAATATAAATTGGGGTGTCAATAAGGACACACAGTTCTGATGTTGACAGCAGTGTGCTGCCCTTGACACCCTCAGTGTTGAGCGAGAGGTGACCGAGTAAGATTGTGTTAATCCGAATTCCTGCCGCGACCCCTTGGCCAGTGACCTTAGTGACCAAACACGCTTACTTGTTGTTTGAAGGCAATGCTTCAGTGTTATAAGTGTTCTAGCTATTTTTTTTTTTTTTGTACTTAGTTTCTTGTTCTTCGATAAGCTTTTGGGATAATGGCAGGTATGGAGTCCGAGTCCTTAACCGATCTGCACCATCTCATTCTCCAGGTAAGAGAGGAGATAGTTGTGGTGAAGGAAGAGGTCTTGGCTCTAAGGGAGGTTAATGTCAAACTTCAGAGGGAAGTAGATTTGCTAAAAGACGAAAATATAGCTTTCAAGCTTAATCAAGAGGAACATAAGTCAGGTAAGGGGAAAAGGGAGGACGTTGATAACAAATTGTATTCATGGCAGCTTGTTCGAAATACTGGTGGGGAAAGTCACACTCAAGAAGTAGGATAGTAGCATAGGTTTGAGTGTGACAAATACATTCACTCCTTTGCAAGACAAATGTAAAGGAAAATCTAGTCAGGATGAAGGCGGGTTAACCGTAGCGCCTGCCTCCAACACACCAATGACCATCAACGTTATGCATGCCACCAATGCTATACAGTACCTACCACCACCAAGGGAGCTTCTGCCATCACCAGGGGTTCTCCGCCTGCTGCTACTGGATCCTCCCGAGGGAAAGGTAAGTATAACTTTTCCATTGTTGGCGACTCTATGGTATGACACCAGCTTAGGGCTACCTGCACTAAACTTAGGAAGGTTGTTTGTCTGCCTGGAGCCGGGGACCCGGGGTAGGGAGGGTATTAGAGAAAATTGACCACATCATGGAAGATAGTGGAGATAACCCCATTATCTGCCTTAGTGGAGGAAGTAATGATGTTGGCAAAGGTAGGAGTGAGGAACTGCTCAGACAGTATCAGGAAGTGTTAGATAAAATTAGGAGGAAGGGAGGGATCCCTGTAGTACATAGTATCTTACCAAGAAGGGGAGTTTGCAAGGAATGGATGTCCAGGGCAATTGGTATAAATTGTTGTCTGGACAAATATTGTAAGGAGAAAGCAATACCATTCACAGACAACTGGAACAAATTCTATGGTAAAGATAATATGTACGTAAGGGTTAGGGGTTTCCACGTTAGCTAGCTCAATAGATAGGACGTTTGCGGGGTTTCGCTGAAGATGAAGCCTATGTGGGCAAAACGGAGAATGTGTTTGGATAGGGAAAGAAACGATACATCATCTAGGAATGTAATAGAATCCCAGTCACATACAAATGTTAGTTATTATGATAGCATTGATTCCAGTGAAATCGTAGGTAGTTTTATTGATATTGAAACAGTAGAAGATAGTCTCGATGTTAGGAGGAATAATACCGAATATAGCAGTGAAACAATAGGAGATAATGCAGTAATAGAAGTTATATAGTCATATTAATAGTGGTGCAATATCTCCATAGTACAAGATAATAACAAAAGTAAAATAGACACTAATAGAAGAAATAAAGGTAAATCAGACACCAATAAAAGAAATACATTGCGATTATATTATACAAACTGTAGGAGTTTATGCAACAAAATGGACGAACTTAGAGCACTTGTTAGCAATGAAAATATAGACATAATAGCGCTAACTGAAATATGGATTAATACAAAATCAAGGCATTTCTTTTTAGCAGATTTTCATATACCAGGATTATTGCATGTTATATTCAGTATTTATTATAGGAATCATTATTACAACTCTCATATAATTTTAAGGTAGTTTACTTGCAGTGAACTGTGTATTTAGGCAGGGGACTGTACAATCTGAAGGTTGAATCAATGTCACTTCCTGGTCTTGTTCTACCCGTGTCAGATTTTGCTAGACTTTACTCATGCACTTCTGAGCTCTCCAGGCACTGTCCACGTGAAGCAGAGTTTTCTATCACATGTGTGGGGTGTGTGTGGGAAGAGAAGAGGAAGATATGGAGAGAGAGGTTTTGAGGACACTTAGACAGAAGACGTGGGCACGATAACAGGCCCCGGAGATTATCCTCCTGACATGGGGAATTCTCCTTGTAATATTTTAATCATCATTTGTTCCTGAATAAATATCCTGTGGCTGGATTACAAGTTTCCTTTACCCTAAATATATGTGGTAAACGTGGTGGCGGCAGTTATCTATCACATCTATCTTATATCTACATTCAACCAGAGAAGCTACCAGAATCGACCCATAATCTTCAATCAACCTAATAACTATAAAAAACACATCTTAACCCCTTAAGGTAACAACAAACAGAGCATTTCCTTACAAGATATAGTTTTTTTTAATATGACCGAAAAAAGTAGAAGGGGCGGCGGGTTTGTCAGGAGTTCATTAAAATGTTAAAATGCTGTACTAAATCAGGTATTAGACTAAATTATGATAACGAAAGTGTTTGGGTAGAGGTTAGAGAAGGTAGTGAGACCATAGTTATTGGAGTTATTTATAGACCACCAAATATGAGTAGAAAAGAAGGTGCATCTTTATGGCAGGAAGTGAAAACAGCATCAAGGTTTAGCAATGTATGCATTATGGGGGATTTTAATTTTCCGAATATAGATTGGCAGCATCAAATTGGTGATTCAGATTCTGAAGAGTTTATTGCTGCGGTACAAGATAGTTTTTTAAGTCAATTCATAGACTCGCCGACTAGAGGCAATAATATCCTCGGTTTAATTCTCAGTAATAATGAACATATGATAAATAATGTAGAGATATGGGACCAAGTAGGAAATAGCGATCATAAATCTACCGGTATATATTTTAATATACAATGGACAGGAAATGCTAAAGAGAATACGACACTTATCCCAGATTTCAGAAAAAAATATTATAGTGGGCTAAGAAGAGCCTTAAGGGTGGGCCCTATGGTTAAACAATTAAGTGGATCCAGGTGTGATAATGAATGTACAATACTGCCAATCAGATACCCGTCTTAAATCACGATAAGCCAGAATTAAACTTGACAGCTACATATGAACATTTTATTACGCCACTCCACAATGCTAAAAATAAATGTATCCCCAAAAGAAGATTTAGATTGACACAGAACCAACCAAAGTGGATGAATGATATACTACTAGATCTTATAGGAAAAAAGAAAGGAATATATAGAAAAATTAAGAAAGGCAAAAATCACCTACTTATTTACTATCAGACTCTATCATGACAGGTCAAAAAGGAAATTAGGAAAGCAAAAAGAAATTATGAAGTTAAAATAGCCAACGACTCAAAAAATAACCCTATAGCTTTTTACCAACTATATAAATCTAAAGTTAGAGATGTAATAGGCCCCCTTAAAACTTCGATAGGAGAAATGACAGTAAAGATTTAGAAATGTGCAGTTCATTAAATAGTCAAATTCTTTCCGTTTTCACTAATGAAAATTTGGCACAGTTTCCAGAAGTCCGTAAGGTATATAGCGATAGAATAGAAAATATGTTAAGTACGGTTACTATAAGTAGAAATTATGTGCTTAAGGAAATTGACAGACTGAAACATCAGAAATCGCATTGTCCTGATGCGGAATATGCTAGAGTATTAAAAGAATGCAGAGATGAGTTAAGTTACCCATTAACATTTCTATTTAACAAGTTATTAGAAACAGGATTAGTTCCAGACGCTTGGAAGCTTGCAAATGTAGTTCCGTTCTTCAAAAAAGGTGATAAATCAATAGCATCCAATTACCGTCCCATTAGTCACATCAATCATAGGAAAGGTACTAGAGTCAATTATTGCTAGGAAAATTAGAAACCACTTAGAAACATTCAACTTAATCAATTCTTCTCAGTATTGATTTACTCAGGGACGTTCTTGCCTTACTAATTTGCTTAGCTTTTTCTCAGAGGTATATAAAGCAGTAGATAGGATGTTGTTGGCCCGTTTCAGAACTTGGTAACTCCAGTACTGAAGCCGCCATTATGTTCCTCTGGGGTCCCGGTATAACCCGCGTTGTGATAGTAAGAGTTGCCGTGAGGGACAACCAAGGGGATCTCCGGTTTGTCTTGGAGTTCGGAAGTCTCGGGGTCCGGGGTCTCGTTCTCTTTTCTCGCTGGACTTCGGGCTGAAATCAATGATAGTATTAATCCTTTCAATAACGTAGCGTCGTTCCTTTATTGGTTTTTGGCAACACCCGACGATTTTTGACAGCTTAAGAACCTTTGCCAATAAAAACTGTAAAAAACATTTCAATTTATCTTTTAACTGCCACAGATCTCTTTTAAGTTTAATAAAATTACTTAATAATTGACATAATATATATGATGGTTATGAATATTGCAGTGTTTTGGAGATAAAAGATTTATTGTAACCGATATTAACAGTTAATATGGAATTCTAGCAATCACGAGAAAGTTATTGTATCCTACCTGTTTCTATAGCTAACATCAACAAATATCTATCAGGATTTATAGTTATTAATAATACCGTACCTGACAATACTGTATACTGTATATACTTCTTATTACTTTATACCTCTTCCTTCATTTTCGCCATCTTTAGCTGACTTTGTTCAAATATGGAAGGATAATTCTGAAATGGATATATATATATATCTCAAATACCTTCCCCACTCCCACAGATCCTTCGTTAATTAAGTAAATTAACGTAATTTTAGCCAAAATATAATGTATTAAGACATCAAACTGTAATGAAAGGGTTAATCTAAATATTACATATTAATATTAATTATAGTTTTACTATGCTACATTGTACTATGACATCATGTTATGGTATACTGTCTTGATACTGTCTTTACTGTCTTGATAGCGTAATGCATAAGTGCGCGGAATTTCGGTGTGAGTATCCTAGGTTCGAGTCCT
Organism: Paralithodes platypus; assembly: GCA_032716605.1. NCBI lineage: Eukaryota > Metazoa > Arthropoda > Malacostraca > Decapoda > Lithodidae > Paralithodes > Paralithodes platypus. Next base: position 5,431,915 of record CM064570.1, on the reverse strand, counting down.
TGGAGTGCCACATGTATTTGTTGATTTCATTAATTGAGTTTAGAAGTGAAGTTGGTTGGTGAAAAAATATAATGCTACATTAGACTATAGTTGTACAGCATAACTAACCCACCTGGAGCCAGCAGTAGTTTCTCCAGACCCAAGACAGGGGACTCCACCAGCAGAGACACCAACACCGCTATAGGCAGAGACACCATCAGAGCCCCCACTGTCTCCACCACCTACCGAAATGTACCAAAAAATGTACAAATTAATCTTGAAAGGGGGTCTGGGTTTGTTTTTTAAGGCTTGGAGGTCTAACGAAGAAACTAAAAAATATATTAATAAATTAATATATAGCCTAGACCAAAAAAACAAGCACTACCCCCTTAACCCCTTCACCACCATGACGTAATATTCATCCTATTTTGGTTACCATTAGACGATTTTCTTTAGTTATTGTTCTACCTATACGACTCAAATGGGTAACTGCGATAATAAGCCCTCTTAGTACGGTAACATAGGTCCTTCTGAAACTGCATAAAATCATCTAATCTTAGCCAGAATCAAAGTTAAAGAGGCGTCATGGTGCTGAAGGGGTTAATAAAACAAATAGATTATAGTGTGGCTTGAGAAAAGAAATGGGGCCAAAGGTCTGAAAATCGCCAAACTAATGAGGCGAATGTCTTGAAATCTCCTAACTAATAGGGCTAAACATGGGGGAGGAGGAGGGCTCGAAAAAACAACTGCCAAAATCGCCAAACTAATGGGGCAAATGTCTTGAAATCTCCTAAATAATATGGCTAAACATGAGGGAGGAGGAGGAGGACTCGAAAAAACAACTGCCTCCCCTTAACCTAAGAAGTGCGCATGGGGGGTATGAGACACCACACTCCTGTGCTGACGTATTTGAGCTGTTCCCATCACTAACATCGTTATTTTACCATAAATAGCATTAATACTTATCCATATGCGCCTATTATAGGTTGATTATAAAGGTATTAACCTGTTACAACAATAAAATAAGTGGAAACAGTGTTTGGATGGTCAAAATCGGCGATACAGGCCGGGAGTTACATAATGTATGGCTGAGGCAACCTCCCTGCCCTCCACCCCTCCCCTTGTCTGGAGAGACACTGTTCCGCAATAGTCTCTCTCTCGCTCTTTCCCACGCTTGGTAACAGTGATGACAACGCCCTGCTACCAACTCGCTAATGTTAGCACGAAAATAAACCACAGAATAAGGGAATAACAGGGAAAATAGGTGATAACTGAAGGAGGGGAGGAAAGTGGGGAAGGAGGGGAGGTGGAGGAGTGATATTTGGCATGGCCCAGGGGCAAAAAAAAAAAAAAAACAAAAATAAAAAAAAAAATATATATATATATATATTTTTTTTTGGGTGTTTTAAATGGATTTTTTTTTTCCTTTACTCTTAAGAGTCTTCCCGCAGTCCGCCGGGGGAACTCTTAAGAGTCTCCCCACAGCTCCCGGGTTAAGTAGTTATTGGCATTCTTAGTGAGGCTTGAGCGATACACGTGTCTTGTTAACATGAGTGGAGTAGAAGGGGATCCTGGCGTTAGCAGTGATGGCCAGCTGGATGTTAAGGGAGCCCAGACGGTATTGTGCAGCATAATTTACTGGTTCGGCTCAATGGTTTAATGAAGGGATTTAGTTTGCTCTCATAACCTCTATCGAGCTTAAAAAAACACCCAAAAGACTCCCCTTCGATATAAATTTGTAAATTTTTCGGTAGAAAGATGTCCCTGCAGAAGGCCGATTCCTCTTCAAATACAGGCTCGCTATTGATCGCCAGGAAAAAAAATCGACACTTAAATGGCACGAAAGGTATTAATATTTGCAAAGGAATGGGGCAAAAGGTCTGAAAATTGCCAAACTAATGAGGCGAATGTCTTGAAATCTCATAACTAATAGGGCTAAACATGAGGGAGAAGGAGGTCCCCCAAAAACCAACGTGCCTTGTTAACATTAGTGATGTAGTAGGGTATCCTGGCATTCTCAGTGATGGCCAGCTGGACGTGATAGCAGACCAGGTATATCGAGAAGGTGAGACGACTGAGGGGCTGCCAATTGGGATGAGACAGGAACCCGTCTACCATACCTGTAACACAGTATACAACCAAAGTTAGTAAAAGTAGTATGTAAGTTTTTTTGTTTTTGTTTTTTTGTATGTGAGTGAGGGAGGCAAAAGGCAGAACTGCCTGTAGCGAGTGCCTCCCCCAAAGTTGAAAGAGTGACAGGGCCAAAACCAAGGGACGTTCGAGCCAAAATGCCTGGACACACGGAGTTTGAAGCAATTTAAGTCATAGGAAGACGGAAAGACTGATTCTGGGAGAGTTCCAGAGCTCAGCTGTTGAATAGAAGAAAGTCTCAGAGTAACGTTTCACTCTTGGGTTGGAGAGTTGCACAGAGTAGGGGTGGTATTGTGTTACAAGATGGGTACCACGTGCCCTACGTAGAGGAGGTGGTATACACTGGGAGAGCTCTGAGGAACACTGATTATCATAGTAGTGATAGAATAGTGAGAGAGATGCAACATTGCGGCTTGGTATAGCTCGCCCAGAAAAAAATTGACACCTGAATCAGGTGAAATGTCTTAAAATATCTCAATTGATGGAACGAAACAGGGGAAGTCCATAAAACCTCCCTCGGACCAAATGGGATTAAGGGGAGATGGGTTGTTTTTCTAGATCCCTTTCTCCCTCATGTTTAGCTCCATTAGTTTTCAGATTTTAAGATGTTTGCCCCATTAGTTTGTCGATTTTAAGACCTTCCGCCCCATTTCCTTGTCAATATTAAGACCTTTCGTGCTATTTAGATGTCTGTAGCTACTATACTGTATATATAATTTTTGAAAAACCGTCCCGGCCGAAAAATGCACAAATTAATCTAGAAGGGGGATCTAATGGATGTTTTTTTAAGTTTGATGGAGGTCTAGGGAGGAAACTAAAAAATAAATATGTATATAAGTAAATAGACCCAAAATATAACCACTCTCCCCTTAAAACAAACTAACCGCCATAGCCATTATAACAGGCGAAGACGATCCAGCCAAGAGCAGCGGCCCAGGCGGATCTGTGGACTCCTCCGTACACCACCGCCGTCATCACATCGTAGGGTACGGGTGTATAGGTGTTGTAGCTCCAGATCCCGAACACCACCAATAGTCCGGTTACCGTTGCCAGCGACCAACCCACCATCACCAGGAGCTGCGATAGGTAGGGTTCTGGGTTAGCTATATGATCAGAGAATGTAGGTGCAATAGGTAGGGTTCTGGGTTAGCTATATGATCAGGGAAGGTACAGTAGGTGTAATAGGTAGGGTTCTGGGTTAGCTATATGATCAGGGAAGGTACAGTAGGTGTAATAGGTAGGGTTCTGGGTTAGCTATATGATGAGGGAAGGTACAGTAGGTGTAATAGGTAGGGTTCTGGGTTAGCTATATGATCAGGGAAGGTACAGTAGGTGTAATAGGTAGGGTTCTGGGTTAGCTATATGATCAGAGAAGGTAGGTGCAATAGGTAGGGTTCTGGGTTAGCTATATGATCAGGGAAGGTACAGTAGGTGTAATAGGTAGGGTTCTGGGTTAGCTATATGATCAGGGAAGGTACAGTAGGTGCAATAGGTAGGGTTCTGGGTTAGCTATATGATCAGAGAAGGTAGGTGCAATAGGTAGGGTTCTGGGTTAGCTATATGATCAGGGAAGGTACAGTAGGTGTAATAGGTAGGGTTCTGGGTTAGCTATATGATCAGGGAAGGTACAGTAGGTGTAATAGGTAGCGTTCTGGGTTAGCTATATGATCAGGGAAGGTACAGTAGGTGTAATACGTAGGGTTCTGGGTTAGCTATATGATCAGAGAAGGTACAGTAGGTGTAATAGGTAGGGTTCTGGGTTAGCTATATGATCAGGGAAGGTACAATAGGTGTAATAGGTAGGGTTCTGGGTTAGCTATATGATCAGAGAAGGTAGGTGTAATAGGTAGGGTTCTGGGTTAGCTATATGATCAGGGAAGGTACAGTAGGTGTAATAGGTAGGGTTCTGGGTTAGCTATATGATCAGGGAAGGTACAGTAGGTGTAATAGGTAGGGTTCTGGGTTAGCTATATGATGAGGGAAGGTACAGTAGGTGTAATAGGTAGGGTTCTGGGTTAGCTATATGATCAGGGAAGGTACAGTAGGTGTAATAGGTAGGGTTCTGGGTTAGCTATATGATCAGGGAAGGTACAGTAGGTGCAATAGGTAGGGTTCTGGGTTAGCTATATGATCAGAGAAGGTAGTTGCAATAGGTAGGGTTCTGGGTTAGCTATATGATCAGAGAAGGTACAGTAGGTGTAATAGGTAGGGTTCTGGGTTAGCTATATGATCAGGGAAGGTACAGTAGGTGTAATAGGTAGGGTTCTGGGTTAGCTATATGATCAGAGAAGGTAGGTGCAATAGGTAGGGTTCTGGGTTAGCTATATGATCAGGGAAGGTACGGTAGGTGTAATAGGTAGGGTTCTGGGTTAGCTATATGATCAGGGAAGGTACAGTAGGTGTAATAGGTAGGGTTCTGGGTTAGCTATATGACCGGAGAAGGTACGGTAGGTGTAATAGGTAGAAAAGAAGATACGGTAAGGAAAAATGAGGCAAGACAAATCAAAGCAAAACAAGAAAACACAAAACAATACAAGACAAGGCAAGATAACCAAAACACGCACCGGAGGAATCTTGATCTTGCGGGAGCCCTGCCTGTGGAGGATGTAGCCGATCCATATGCCGATCACCCAGGGCCCAGCGCGGCACCACGGGGTAACGTACAACTTCTTGTAATATGCCTCGCTGTCTCTGAAAGAAAATGGCAAATACATGATCAAGCAATGCTGAAGTATTGATTAAATGACAAAGATATGATCAAGCAATGCTGAAGTATCGATTAAATGACAAAGACATGATCAAGCAATGCTGAAGTATCGATTAAATGACAAAGACATGATCAAGCAATGCTGAAGTATCGATTACACTTTCATGGCCAGTAAGGGTAATTTTATCATGTGAGATTCTTTAATTCACTGCAAACTCTATTAATAATCAAAATTTTATTTATTTCACCCTCAACACCAAATGCTTCTCCCAGTGAAATTTATGAAAGCATTTGATCCTACCGGGATTCGAACCTAGGTTACCACATACAGATCTTAAACACTAAGCATTACATCATCAAGACAGTTAAAGGTTAAGTACATGACTACGATTTGATATCCATTTATCGAATACTGGATACCAATCTAATCATGTACTCAAACTCAACTGCACACTGAATAACCTAATGATATATACGGTATATACTGTATATATATATATGTATAGAGAGAGAGAGAGAGAGATAGATATAGAGATAGATGGATAGATAGATAGATAGATAGATAGATAGATAGATAGACAGATAGATATCGTGAAAGGGTAATTATCACTTACTCGTTAACCATGATGAACTCCGGGGGGAAGTCATTAGCGTAGGTAACAGCGGCGGGCACCACCATGGATATCAGGGTAGCGAAGTACAACCACACCTCACCTGTATAGTAAGGAGAGGGGGGGGGCTCAATTGATTTTACTGTTTTTTTTCTTTTTTTTAGGTGATGGTAAATACAGTATATTATCTCGAAACCTAATGGAGAGACATATAAAACTAATATGTCCCTGCATCATATTAAGGCCAAGTTCTTATAATTAACAACACAGTTCGCTACAAAATATTGGTAGTTGTTAAGTTAATAAATATACGATAACAACAATAGCCCCCTCCAAAAAAATAAAAATAAAAAATAATAAAAAAATAAACATAAATAAAACAAGTACTGTACCCCAGGCCAAAATTTAACCTCCCCCAAAAAAAAATATATAACCGTACCCCAGACCACAATCAAACCCAAACAAACCCCAAATAAAACCCATACCCCAGACCACAATCAAACCCATACAAACCCCAAATAAAACCCATACCCCAGGCTACAATCAAACCCAAACATACCCCAAATAAAACCCGTACCCAAGAACAATCAAACCCAAAATCAAACCCGTACCACAGGCCACAATCAAACCCCAAATAAAACTCGTACCCCAGACCACAATCAAACCCAAAATAAAACCTGTACCCCAGACCACAACCAAACCCAACATAGAACCCGTACCCCAGACCACAATCAAACCCAAACAAAACCCAAATAAAACCTGCACCCCAGACCACCACTAACCTACTCTCTTGAACTAGATATAAAACAATAATTCCAATAACACAATCAAACCCAAACAAACCCAATATAGAACCCGTACCCCAGGCCTCAATCAAACCCAAAATAAACCCCATATAAAACCCGTCCCCTAGGCCACCACTAACCTACTCTCTTGAACCAGATATAAAACAATAATTCTAATAACACAATCAAACCCAGAAATAAACCCCAAATAAAACCCGCACCCCAGGCTACCACTAACCTACTCTCTTGAACCAGACGAGGGGCAGAATGAGAAGCGGTGCCACCAAATACAGCTGGGTATCCACGGCCACGTACCAAGTCTGACCCAGGCACTGGAAAAATAAATAAATAAATAAATAAAATACACCGCCACGTACCAATTCTGAGCCAGGCACTGAAAAACTAAACAAAAACATTAATTGATTAATTAAATAATTATATAAAAAAACAACACCACGTACCAATTCTGAGCCAGGCACTGAAAAAATATACAAATAAATAAATAAAAGAAGATAAAAACAAAACACGGCCACGAACCAAGTCTGAGCCAGGCATTGAAAAATAAAAGAACGTAAATAAAGAACAAAATATCAAACGTTTCAAGATACGCGGGCCCCTTTCTTCCTTAACCCTCTCAGTACTGGTGAAGTCAATTTTTTTATCTTCTGGCCACTAGTAAACGAATCTATTTTATGTACAAATAATAGTGCAATTGATAGAAAAACCTGTGATGAAATATATATGGTATCGATTGGAAAATAGCACTTTCAGTGATGGTGACACCCTAATACACATACTTTTTGAAGATATGATAACTTACATCGGGCGCATCGACAAAGTTGTTGACGAATAAAACATCCTTCCACCATCCTTCCTGGCAAGACTTTTGGCCCCCCAACCACATGTAGGAATAGGGCCCGTCAACGTAGAAGCGAGCCACGGACGCGTACAACCAAGACACCAGAGCGATAGCGGGAACCAATCTACAGGTAAAGGGGTATTTTTTTATTTTTATTTTTTATTTTTTTATTTACTTATTTATTTTATTATTTGTTTACCTTTGTTTTGTTTTGTTTTTTTGTTTTTTGTTTTTTTGGGGGGGGGGTCTATATATGTATCTATTATTAAGTGTTTGAGTTCAAGCTTAAACAAAAATACTCCCTAGACCCCCTCTCAAGAGGGGGTTAGAAAAATATCCCGGCCGAAGGCCGATTCCTTCTAAAATAAGTAGCTAAATTGGCAACACTGATGTTCACCGCCTCACTTGATGATTCTATGGATGTAAAATACGAAGATGTTAAATTTCCCAGTCAAGTAGCTAAATTGACAAAAACTGATATTCACGGCCTCACCTGATGATTCTATGGATGTAAAATACGAAGATGTTAAATTTCCCGGTCTTCGCCTGCCGCAAGACGCTGTAAGTGATTAAGAGGCCGCTCAGGAAGAAGAAAGAGTCCACGCTGGAGTACCCGTTGAGGATGATTTGGAACAGTATACCCCCACTTCTCTGCGAAAAAAGAAAATGGGAGTTACCCACCTCGCTTTTTTCTCTTTCTCTCCCTCTCTCTTTGGCTTGTATCCATTCGGCCCCATTCAGCCTACTGCTTTAAGACGCTTACCCCCATCCAGGTGGTAGCGAGCCAGCATATATAAATTTTTGTTTTGACAGCAAGCTAAATTTGTACATTTTTCGATAGAAAAATTTCTCCATACAATGCTGGCTCGCTATCGCTCGCCAGGAAGAAATCGTCACCTGCATGGGGATAAACATCTTAAAACAGTTGGCTGAATGGGGCCGAATGGATACAAGCCAGGGAAAGAGAGAAAAGGAGAGAAAGATAAAACAATGCAGGTGACCCCCCTTAACCAGGTGTGGAAATGTACAGCCCATTTACTCTAGCCCTTTTAGAATTATAAGAGATTAGGGGTGATAATTTAGGCCTACCTATTCCGAACAGGGCATAGCAGTAGGGGATGAGAGTTGTTCAGATGAATAAAGCGAGCGCTTTTCCGTCAATTTTCCATGAGCTATTTTGTCCTCGTATTATTTCGGGGCATTATCGCACTGGTATCGGTAATTAGACTGAAGGCAAATTAGGTTAAGCGGCTGAATGCTGATAAAGTGTAATTTTGTAAGCTCCCAGACCATAATTGCCCATAGAAATTGCTCAAAAAAGGGCTCGTGTGACTCTGACTTAAGTTTACTTTTTATATATATATATACAGTATATACCTGTATATATACTGCATATATATATATTTTTTGTTTGTTTTTATGTTTGGAGAAAGAGGCTTGATATTTTACTGCAAATGTGGTATACCAACATTTCTTCTCTGACTGACTCACTACATTTACCTCTAAGACGCTCTCCCAGTTGACGCCTGTGTAGAAGGTGACGGATTGTTGGTGGCAGTAGATTACCCACATCATGGACAACACCCTGGTTAAAGAGCATTGTATAGTGAAGTGTGATGCATGAGAGAGACAGAGAGAGAGAGAGAGTGAGAGATATTTTTTATGAATTATCTATTATAATATAAATTATTTAATTGTGTTTGTCAGATTGGTTTTATACAACATACTGTAGAGATTATTATTATTAGTTTTTTATTTTTATTTATGTGTTTAACCATAGACTACAGTACATCTGGACTGGACACAAAAATGGAACTTTGCAGTAAGGGACCCAAAATCGGAGAACGAACCCCAAGTTCGAACCTCGAAACTGCGATAATATAAAATTTTCGCGGTTTCGAGGTTCGAACTTGGGGGTTCGTTCTCCGATTTTGGTTCCCTTACTGCAAAGTTCCATTTTCGTGTCCAGTCCAGATCTACTGTAGTCTATGGTTTAACCTAAAGAGCTGTACATATATAATGGAATAAGGAGACATATACTTAAGGGGGGTTATAGAATTTTTCTGGACCTCCTAAATATCCATAGAATATGATATAATCAATTTTTTATTAATTTCACCACACTACCAAACACCTCCAAATGAAATTATTGAAAAATACACATTGCTGGTACTCAAAGGGTTAAGACCGAGGGTGCCTTGCTCACCTGATACCGTGCAGGCAGGATATATTGGAAGGTGAAGAGATGGTGTTGAGGTGGAACATCTTGTCTAGGTTGGTGTACGCCGAGAAGGGTAACAGGTACTTCACTCCGCCTGCACAGGTAAGAGCCCAAGTTATTTGATCTTATTATTATTATTAGGTACGGTTGAGGTTAATAAGTGTTGTCAGATATTTCACAAAGTTTCGGACACTGACTAATACTCTGAGGGATAAGCACTTTTCCCAGTAACTATAAAGGTACCAATAGCACTTGTTGAGCGAAAACCACTGGAATCTATGACAACACTTAATACCCCCGATTGTACATGAGCAAAGAAAGTTGGATGTGATGGAGATGAGCTGCTTGAGGAGTATGTGTGGAGTGACATGTAGAGACAGATTGAAGAATTAAGTGGTACGAAGAAGTGTGGGACAACAGGAACCCTTATCGGCCAGAGTGGACAGAAGGGTGCTATGCTGGTATGGACATGTAGAACGAATGGGAGAGGAAAGACTTACAAAAAAGAATATATGTATCAGAAACAAGGGGAGGTAGAGGGAGCGGAAGACCTCAGTTGAGATGGAGAGATGGTATAATACAATCATTGGAATGTAGAGAGATGACTGAAGAAAAGGCAAGAGAAGTGGCAATGAATAGGAATGAATACTTGTGAATAGACGAGTGATAACGCGGTTGCAGGAGTTGGACTAGATAATAGTCCGTCAGGCGCCTGGCCCAGGGAGCCGGTCTATATTGTGAAGGCCCAGACCTCTCCGGGAGGTCTTGGACCTGGGTATCTTAGCTGGGGAACCCAAAATGGGCCTGGGTCTCTGGGTCTTCTCCTGGGCGACCTAGATATGTATGAGTTTTTTGTTTTGTTTTTGTGTTATGTTGTGTTATCCCTATTAGGGCTCTTTCTAGAGTCGGCCACCCCTAGCTATGGGGTATGTGCCTGAGTATATATATATATATATAATAATAATAATAATAATCTTCTGGTTACTTATATAGCGCCCGTATCTCCTCCTTCGAGGATTCACAAGCGCTTGGCTTTCTTTAGTCTACCAGAGACCATTACCCATCCCCCTTGCTCATGGAGAGATGGTAACCGCTGTATCCCAGAAAAACTTTTCAATCTGAGCGGGGATTGAACGTGAGACCTTCAAGATGGGAATCAGGCACGCTATCAACTGAGCCAGCCGGACGGCTGGTAGTAGTATTACATTCTTATTATATTTTATTGCATATTTATTTTCTACTTATATATTTTTGTTTGTTTGCTACCTAGAACTTTCGTGCCACACATTTTTTTTTTCGAAGGGAGCTCTTGGGGGTGTTTTTAAAATGATTGATGGAGGTCTAGCGAGAAAACTTAAATAATAATAACTAAATTTATAAATACATAATAACCTGACTTTAACTGACCTTCATGGAGGGTTTTGTTGCCGCTGTACTTTATGTAGATGTCCAGGATCGAAGCCACCAACACCACCAGAAACAGCAAGGAGACGATGATACTGAGACCAAAGGAATTATAGTCATTATGCTGTGACGGAGGGTAATAATAGTCATGGTGCTGTAACACCATAAATAATGGTCTGGTGTTTGTATATCCAGTACTATTGCTATCGTTTTTGTTTAATGAGTTTGGCAGACATTTCGGATAAGATGTCGTGTTCCTTCGGATAAGTTGTCGTGTTCCTGTGATTAATTAGTTTGGCCGTTCAGGATCACGAACTGCAAGATTCCTAATGATATGTTCAAGATTAGGAGCTGCAAGATTTATGTGTTCAAGGTTAGAAACTGCTAGATTCAGTATTATGAGTTCAAAATTTGGAGTTATTACGTGAAGATTAGAAGCTGCAATATTTCCCATTTCCGCTAGGAAGAGGGCTGTGTTTTGCTGAAATGAGTTATAATTTTTATCTTGTATATTTATTTTGTTGTCGTCTCCGGACCCTTTGATGCACTATTCCACAATACGCAATTTGAGTATTCAGTTTTCATTCAAGGAACACCCTTCCTGAATATGCGATTTATAGTATCCAAGCGCGAGAGGGTATATTAACATAAAACTGTAAACTCAGGCTCAGGATGTTATATTAACCCTTTAGGATCATGACGCATTTTGACAGTTATGCTGGCTATCATTAGACGATGTTATACACCTTAGGAAGAATCTATGGGAGTTAAAAATGTAAAGGCTATCTGAATTTAACCCCTGACTTCCATATACCCTTCCTTATCTGAGTAACATCGTCTACTAATAGTAAAAAAAATATTAAATAAATGCGTCATAATCCTCAAGGGGTTAACTCACATAAAACTGTAACTCAGAGACTGCATATTTTGCAACAACTCACATAAAACTGTAAGCTAAGAAACTGCATATTTTGTAACCACTTACATAAAACTGTCGGCCGGGATGAACTCGGGCTTCTGATCCTGGACTCCGCAGCCGTAGCTCACCGCCTTCCAGTTCCGGTCATTGAAGGTTACGTTGAGGCTGTCCTGGGGGGAGAGACAGTTTAACCCTTTCAAGACAATGATTACGAGTGAGAGAGAGTACTGTATCGAGAAATTAGCTGCTAAGGGATTCAATTAACGTCAGATGAAATGAAACAGAGTATATTTCCCTCCCAGTCTTACCATCAGCTGTTCTTCGGTACAGACGCTGGGGATACAGGTTCCGTATTTCATGTTCAAGTTGAGGAGGACCGGAAGTAGGAGGGCCTTCCTTTGGTCACCCTTCTCACGCTGACGGAAGAGGTACAGGCATTTATTAATGTTCATGGTACAGGCGTTTATTAACTCCTACTGTACCGGAGGATACAGTAATAAAAGTCCCCCCCCAGTCCCAAGCAATGTGGCCAAAATGGCAAGATAAAACAACCTCCCACCTCAAAAGATGAAGGAATACTGGCTCTCCCAGCCTGCAGAGGGTTGGATATAAGCTGAGAAGTGTTGCCAACTCGAGAGCAGTGCTCAAACGGTCGTGGTACCAGGCATTGCCTGATACTGGCAGTTACAAGTAAAGTACATTACTGACGGCTCCTTGCCGTCGCTAGGACAGGGGTTATTTATCCACTGACGGCTCATTGCCATCGCTGGTACAGAAGGGGTTAATGTTTATGGTACAGGTGTTTATTAACCTTTATTTAGCGCCCAGCGTTTTTTTTTAACCCTAAATAGGGTTGTTTCCGTGCTCATTTTCATGCCTAAATAAGACCCAGAGCGTAAAACAAGTATCTATCCCTGAAAGGGCGTAAACAGAGCTTTCCAATAACACCCGAACCATCCTTGTACGACCACTGGTTCTCTTGCAACGATCGTGCAACACGAGTGCAAAAACCCTGAAATAAGGTAATTTCCTTACATAATTCCCTGTGTAGCGAGTGAGAAAGGAGGGGGGAAAGTAGAATACAGTTCAGTATGTCCACGGTGGTTGTGGGGAGCGGTCATAGGGTTGCTACGCTTGTCCCACCGCTCAGCTCTCTCTCTCAGCAACATTACGTGCTGAAAATGGCGCTCGACAGATGTCGCGCGCCGCCACTTAGGCCAGATTTATTTAATTCGACATATGTTGCGCGCTGCCAGTTAGGGGTTAATGATCATGGTACAGGCATTTATTTATTGTTCATGGACTGTATAATATATATTTCTTCGTTCATGTTCCCTATAATATATCTCTTAGTTCATGTACTCTATAATATATCTGTCTTAGTTCATGTAGCCTACCCTATATTATATCTGTCTACTGTGAGGTTTATATAAAGAACAAGAGGAACTACGAACTTCTGTGAGTGGCTGTACATTGGGGTCCACGGTAAGTCCTGGATCACCTCGTCCCAGACCGAACCCAGGCATGATACCCGGCCCACCAGCTCCGAGTTCGAACCCATGTTGCTGCTGAAGCCATCGGGATATTATCTGCGCGTGTGTGGGGGTGGATTGTTGTTGTTGTTGTTGTTTTGTGGGGCTGTAAATATACAAATATATATAAATATATATATATATAATCACACACACACACACACACACCATTTTATACCCTATGGCCAACAAAACCCCAGTAGTCGGTTTTATTTCAGCTGATAGTACATTGAATCCTTTGGCATATGAACTCTCAATACTTCATGGACAAACTGAAAATAACAAAACTAGCCAAAATCACACTCAAAGAAGAGACCAAGAACATGGAACATTAAAACGACAAGGGCAGCCCTTGGCAGCGCAGTCTGTGACAACATACTCTTCATACACGCTGTCCTTGGATGTGATAGCCTACTACATCGAGAGTCCATGGTCTTGGAAAGCAACTTGCTCTGACACGCATGAAAAATGCTGTCTTCTGCAAACAAGCACAACTTTTCATGAAACCAGACATGACAAAAGAGAACATCATTACTGCTGGAGAAATTGCAGTTGTGTCATTGTACAGTGGTCTCGAAGGGGAAACCATTGATGAGCTGCGGTACAGACGTTTCTGTCAAAAGACAACATCCAGTACCTTAAGTGTACAGCCTCATGCACTACCTCCGACCTCTGCATCTCTGAGAAATCGCAGCCTCCGAGTTTACTATCAGGTTCAGGTGTGGTGTGGTGTGAATACTCTGCGTCCAGAAGACTGGGGGTGGAAGGTGGTCGATGGAAGAATGTACCCGTTGACAACAAGTAAAGATCCCGCTCCTCAAGAACTCCTTGAGGTCATCAGATGCAGCTGTAAGACTGGCTGTCAAACTCTGCGATGTACATGTCGCAAGAATGGACTTGACTGCACTATTGCATGTGGACAGTGTCGTGGAATCTGTGCAAATATGTCAACATTACAATTAAAGGAACTCAGTGATGATGCATTGAACACTGACGCATGATGCATTGATGCATTTAACCATATTTCATAAAGAATAAGTGTTCCGTAGTCGCAGTATGCATCTCATAAAGCAAAGAAAATTGAAGTTTTTTGTTGTCCGAGGGTATGTGTCCTTAACACAATTTTAAAATATGTTCCCATAGTTTGATTTTCTTAGACTTTTGATATGTTATCCTCCTCATAATGTAGTTTCATATGCAACAATCAGAAAAACTATTGCAATTAGTGGTGGGTTGACCCCCCATTCTGCCGTATCTTTACTGGACTAAACGCTACGCCATCTGAACCCCGGCTTATGCCCTGGTTATTGTTTTAGTAGAGAGGTAAATAATTTTCTTTCTTTTTTGTACACTCTCAATAAACCCAGTGATTTAAATTATATTTTAAAACTAATTCTATATCCTTTTTGTTTTCCAGTAGAGGTAAATCAGTCTTTTTACACTTTCAATATACCCAGGAATTTTATATACATTATCATACCCATTCTACACCTTGTTGTTGTTGTTGTCGTTCCCTAGGTTGCCTGGCCGAACAGCCTCGAGTCCCTAAGGAAGGCCATGGCCGAGATCGTGCTTTCCTTGCCCGGGAGACCGAAATAATTCCCAGGTTCTCGTGCCCCCAAGAAGGGGGCACGGGTAGTTTGTCGCGGTTCGGCTCCCAGGACTGCTCCCCTATGGTCGGCGGCCTGCTGTCCCCTTCTACACCTTGTTTTGGTTTACAGTAGAGGTAAATCACTAACAATTTACCCAGTGATTTTATATACCTTTTTCCAGCCTACATGCTGATCCTTGTCCGGAAGTATAACATCTGAGGTGAAGCCATTGATTTCGGGGCCTGATGAGTGTTTGGTGCTTTTGAATGATTGTGTGCTTGCTTTTAGTGGGCGAACTGTTACATGTTTTCTTCTCCGGTCACCTTTTTTTCCTTTCTTGAGTCATTTACTGATCCTCCCTACCCCTTGTGGGAGTAAGGGCTGGCTACTGACTGACTGACTTCAAGCCTGAGCGCAACTTACTACAAACCGATGGTACAAAATCTGCCGGTGAAGGAGTTGTTCGGACTCCGGGTGGCGAGGCACTCGTCGTAGAACCCGTGGAACATGGCGCCGAACACGAACACTGTCCCGTCTCGGTTCTTGCCCCACGAGTCCACCACTGTCGGCACACAAGGGAAAAAACGTAAACAAACAAAATAGCTAAATATATAGATAGGACTACATATATATATATATATATAAACAAAATAACTAAAAATATTGCTACATATACAGTACATACATACAAACGATATAACTAAATAAATAGATACATATGCATACAATGGTTTAATGTTATTTTCCATTACATACACTGTAACGGCTCAGACGTGGTTGCCTATCCGCAGAAGTTACTAAATCAACTCACTCTGGTAAGCCCACTCGTCCTCCTCGGCGAAATGAATAACATCGTCTGATAATAGCCAGAATAAACTCAAAATGCATCATAATCCTCAAGGGGTAACTAAATCAACTTAAATTGCGTCATAATGCTTAAGGGGTAACTAAATCAACTTAAATTGTGTCATAATACCCAAAGGGGTAACTAAAGCAACTCAAAATGTTTCATAATGCTCAAGGGGTTACTAAATCAACTCAAATTGCTTCATAATGCTCAAAGGGGTAACTAAATGCACTCACTCCTGTACGCCCACTCGTCCTCCTTGGTAAATCCTGTCAACCCTTCCACCATGGTCGTTAGCGCCCGGCCACAATCACTCTGGGGGTCCACGTGAACCGGAAGGTACATCTCACTCAACCGGAAACCCGTCTTGGAGGCCACAGCCTTCACCACGTCTGTAATGTAACGGGGAGTTTAAAATTTTTACATTTTATGATAGAAAACGCCCCCAAGCAAACCTGTCTCCCGTGAGAAAGACAACCTGTGCCAGTTTATTCAAGGACTTACAGGATTGATCACTCGACTTTGGGTCCGACTCCGAGGCCCGTTATGCATTTTTTAGCACTATTTTTCCAACAGTGGTGGTGTAGGGTAGTCCATCCACCAACCTGCTTCACCCGTAAGTGAGAAGTAAAGATTTGTATACGGCTGTCTCCCCTAGATAGGTTGCCAACCAACACTTGACTAGTCTCATTCACCAGGGTGGGACAATATCTGGTTGTAGGTAGGTGTAAGCGTGCAACTCTCCAACCCGAGTGAAACGTTACTCTGTCTTTTTTCTATTCAACAGCTGAGCTCTGGAACTCTCTCTCAGAATCAGTCTTTCCTTCTTCCTATGACTTAAATTGCTTCAAACTCTGTGTGTCCAGGCATTTTGGCTCGAACGTCCCATGATTTTGACCCTGTCACTCTTTGAACTCTGGGGGAGGCACTCACTACAGGCAGTACTGCCTTTTGTCTCCCTCACTCACATAGAAAGACAAAAAAGTTGGGGATGTGTGTTAGTATGAAGGTGGTTGTAGGTGGGGTGTAGGTGTAAGTGTGTTGGTGTAGGTGTAAGTGTGTAGGTGGGGATGTATGTTAGTATGATGGTGGTTGTAGGTGGGGTAGGGGCATGTAAGTGTGTAACTCTTGGTCATTCTCCTTTCGGGACTTCGGTGAGACTTTTTCTATTGCACTAGACATATCGAAAGCTTTCGATAGTCTGGCACAAATCTTTAATTTCTAAACTACCCTCCTTCGGTTTCTATCCCTCCATCTGTGCCTTTGTCTCTAATTTCCTTTCTGGCCGTTCCATAGCCGCGGTTGTGGATGGCCATTGTTCACTTCCTCACCCTATAAACTCTGGTGTTCCTCAGGGCTCTGTCCTATCTCCTATTCTCTTTCTAATTTTTATAAATGATCTCCTTAACTGTACCTTAATGCCCATCCATTCATACGCAGACGACTCAACCTTACACTACTCCATTAGTTTTTCAGAACGCCCCAGCCAGCAATCCCTTAACGACAAACGTAATGAAGCCATAGAACTCTTAAATTCTGATCTAAATACTATCTCCAATTGGGGCAGAGAAAACCTTGTTACCTTTAATGCTTCCAAAACCCAATTTCTCCATCTATCTACCCGTCAGGATCTCCCAGCGGACTATCCCTTATTCTTCAACAATACAAAAATCAACCCTTCATCTTCTCTCAATATTCTTGGTGTCTCTTTTTCTTCTGCTCTCAGTTGGAAGGACCATTACCAGTCTTGCTAAGGCAGCCTCCCAGAAGCTGGGTGTGCTCAACCGCCTTAGGGGGTTCTTTTCCCAAACACAGCTTCTTGCTCTGTACAGGGGAATAGTGCGTCCTTGTATTGAGTATTGTTCACATGTGTGGGGAGGTTCCTCTCACACCGCTCTCCTAGACAAAGTTGAAAGGAAGGCCTTTCGTATCATTAACTCCCGTCCACTCACCAACTCTCTGCAATCTCTCTCTCTCCGTCGCAATGTTGCATCTCTCTCGCTATTCTATCGCTACTATAATAATCAGTGTTCCTCAGAGCTTTCCCAGTGCATACCACCTCCTTTACGTAGGGCACGTGGTACCCGTCTTGAAACTCGATCCCACCCCTACTCTGTGCAACTCTCTAACCCAAGAGTGAAACGTTACTCTCAAACTTTCTTCTACTCAACAGCTGAGCTCTGGAACTCTCTCCCAGAATCAGTCTTTCCCTCTTCCTATGACTTAAATTGCTTCAAACTCCGTGTGTCCAGGCATTTTGGCTCGATCGTCCCTTGATTTTGGCCCTGTCACTCTTTCAACTATGGGGGAGGCACTCGCTATAGGCAATTCTGCCTTTTGCCTCCCTCAATCACATAGAAAAAAAAAAAAAAAAAAAAAGTGTAAGGTGGGGAAGCTTCATAAACTCATCTGAATGTAGCTGAAAAAAAAAAAAAAAAAAAAAAAAAAAAAAAAAAAAACGTCACCGGTACTGAAAGGGTTGAAACGTACCCTCTTGAAATGATTCGATTGCTTATCAAAATTATCGCCATACTTTGAGGGGAGGATTGCTTTTTTTTCTGGACCCCTTCTCCCTCATGCTTTAGTCTTTAGGTTTAATTAACGCTATTTGGTGCTGGATGGGGTGAAGCGACTAATCGATTATAGCCTACAATTAGTGGGTTTTTGCAAATGATGTCATCTGGTAGCGCTAATAAGTCATGTCTCAGCTGTCATTACGATTGGCTTGCTCTGTACTGTATTAATGTCTGTCAGATGTTGGATAGGGTGGGTAAGTGTAGGAACATGTTTTTATATCTCACTCGAAATTGAAGAAATCCAATTTACATACTGCCGATACCAATTATGAATCAAATTATACAAAATATACTTGATGCCGAGATATGACTTATTTGGGCGACTGTACGTTTATCTGGGTGTTCCTGATCAGTGATATAACTTATCATTGGTTGATACAGGGACTATAGACTATTCACTGTAAGTAGGCGAGAAATCATGACCTATATCCTCTGTAACTCAAAAAGAGCTAGAGCAAATAGGCTGTAAATTTCCACATCTATTCCTTGACTGACTCTTCCCAAATAGTAGAAATATTAGCTCGATTACTCTAGTCGTTTTTGAGTTACAGAGGTTAGAGGTCTTGATTTTTCGCCTACTTACAGCGAATAGACTATAGTAAGGGGCAATCTCCTCACACCCCTTGCCTTAGTTTCGCCTGACTGTAAAATAGGTTAAGCGCCAAGGTGAAAAGGGGTCTTCGGATCCTCCGAAAACAATCCCATTAAAAACAAAAAATAAATAAATACAAACCCTAATTTCCCAAAGTTCCCACACATTGGAGATGGACTTATGTTTAATAAATACTATTCCTTGACATACTGGAGGCCAAATCATCCCCATCGTCCCCACCAGCCACCACTGTCACCACCACCAACACAAACACCAGCCACCACCTTCCCCGACGACCCATCTTGAAGCACTGAGCCCTTCAAGCACAAGAGTTACTAAAGACCACTCATCTCAAGGACAGTTGTTAGATTACTTCCTAATTGATACCCAAACTTATCCACCCCCTGATAACCATATCAGATAACTATGATAATGTGCCAGTACTCTCATCTCCAACTTAATTATTACGTTAATGAAGCATAATAAATTTGTCAACACCAATGAGTCGCATTTTATGAAAACAAAACGTCTATATCTTCTATTACATAATTCAAAGTTAGTTAGATAAAAAAAAAACAAAAAAAAACCACACACATATATATATATATATATAGCCTATTGTATATATGTATATAGTATATATATATATATATACTGTATATACAGTACTGTACAGTATACTGTATAATCTATTTGTAAGGATAACACTTGCATAAGAGACAGAGATAGATAAGGGGACCCACCTCGCTTTTTTTTCTCTTTCTCTTCCTCTCTCTTTGGCTTGTATCCATTCGGCCCCATTCATCCTACTGTTTTAAGACGTTTACCCGCATCCAGGTGTCAATATTTTCCTGGCAAGTGGTAGAGAGCCAGTATTTATATGTTTTTTTGTTTTGACGGCAAGCTAAATTTGTACATTTTTCGATAGAAAAATGTCTCCGGCGAAACCGGATTTCTTCATACAATGCTGGCTTGCTATTGCTCGCCAGGAAGAAATCAACACCTGGATGGGGGTAAACGTCTTAAAACAGCTGGCTGAATGGGGCCGAATGGATACAAGCCAGGGAAAGAGAGAAAAGGAGAGAAAGATAAAACAAAGCCGGTGACCCCCCCCCCCTTTTTTTTTTTAAATATTAGTTTAACCAGACCACTGAGCTACAAAAAAGAACTCTCATAGGGCTGGCCCGAAGGATTCGATCAAGATATATATAACTAAACGAGTCAAGATAGATAGGGAAGGGCAGGAGGGGAACAAATTGAGGAAGGTGAAGACACGCAGACATTTCTCGCCATTTAACCAGTTCAGCCGGACCACATGAGCTCCACATCAGAGCTCTTATAGGGCAGGGCCGAAGGATGAGGCAAGAACTGCTACACCGCAACACCAACCAAGAAGTGATCACGGCGAAGAATGAAAGATCAGGTCGAAGGTAGAAAAAATCACATCGAGAAGCAAAAAATGCATTACCGAAGTGAATCAAGTCGGTTCGGCCACATCAGCAACCGAAGAGACAAGTGGGTCAAGAGTCAACCACCTAGCCAGGCCAGGGAGACATGAGATAGAGGCTGCCCGAGGACAGCCGGATGGGACAGGAGAAGAATATAAGGGGAAAAACATAGAATGAGGAAAGAAAAACTACTCAAAATTAGTCAAGCTGAGGACAAAAGCTCGAGGGGAGAGGGAGGCAAACAACCAACTCTACCCCATCAAGCCCCAGTCGCCGGCCCCGAAGTCCCCCAACCGCGACAAGGAGAGTAGTACCAGTGGGGCGGTGACCCCCCTTAACTGGATCACTTGTCTTAGAGAATGGCTAATCTTAGGAAAGGCCAAGGCTTTACGGGTGAAAGGTTCACCGTTTTTTAATTATTGATTCATCCACCGAGTCCAGGTAGATGATGCTGAAGACGGTATCACACGAGAGCTTTTATAGCCAACATTCGATGATCAAAATTTTTCTGGCAACATTTATGAAGTATTTTGCACTGGTATCGGAAACTAGACTGGTGCCCGGTGGTAGATGAATAAATTCAGGTTACCGAATTATTTTAAATGTTGACCTCATAAGCTGCCAGACCAGTGTTGAGGATTTTTTTTATGTACTGGTTGACTCTTCCCAAATGATAGGCATACCAATTAGATTTGCCCAAGTCCTTTAAGAGTTATGAGTGTGGGGTCAGGATTTCTACTCATCATAAGCACATATCCAATTTCATACAGAAACATGGTATAGAGATCAGACGCAGATGGTTTTATTGGATTTTATTAATACATATTCAAGAAGATACTGCTCTCAGTCAATTAGTTTATACCTACAAGATATTTTGTATGTTGCCTTATACTTAACACATATGTAATATATATTACATTATACAGGTAAAATAAAGTGCATAATCAAACGCCATATGGTTATTTATTCATAATTTTTCCTTTAAGACAAGCCCCATCACTTTAAAGAACAATAAAGCAGAAGGGGTGTGTAAATGTGAGTATAAGACAGTGTGTGCGTGCGTGATGTGAGTCTTTTAATCTATACTACACATACAGTATATACCCTTATTGTCAAACCAAACATAGCATAGTTTATCAGTAAATACTAACAGAGAAAACGATTATTAAATGCGAAACTATAGCAAAACTACCCTGTTGTTGTCAAACCAAACATAGCTACTGTAGTTTCTTCTATTTCATAAATGTTATTTTAGTAAGCGTTGTTTCCACATAGAGATTTTGATAAGTTATTTTGCCTTTATATTGTCTTTGTTCAACTTTTGGTTTGCTTAGTTTGCAAGTTTTAAATTTTAATCAGTAAATACTAACAGAGAAAACGACTATTAAATGGGGAAACTATATCAGATCAGTTCAGCTCTTTGGGGTCTCGCAAATAACTATTATCGGGGAGCATGATGTGCGGGTGTTTGGGGTAAAGGCTTGACATAAGATCATATTATATAGTATATCAAGGGATCCCACCTCGCTTTTTTTCTCTTTCTCTCCCTCTCTCTTTGGCTTGAATCCATTCGGCCCCATTCAGTCTACTGTTTAAAGACGTTTACCCCCATCCAGGTGTACCAGCATATATATATTTTTGTTTTGACAGCAAGCTAAATTTGTAAATTTTTCGATAGAAAAATGTCTCCGGTGAAGCCGGTTTTCTCCATACAATACTGGCGAGCGATACCAGGAAGAAATCGAAACCTGGATGGGGATAAACGTCTTAAAACAGTTGGCTGAATGGGGCCGAATGGATTTAAGCCAGGGAAAGAGAGAAAAGGAGAGAACGATAAAAAAAAGCCGGTGACCCCCTTTAACCCTTAACTGGCAGCGCGCAACATATGTCGAGTGAAATAAATTTGGACTAAGTGGCGGTGCACGACAGCTGTCGAGCGCCATTTTCAGCACGTAATGTTGCTGAGAGAGAGAGCTGAGCGGTGGGACGAGCGTAGTAACCTTATGACCGCTCCCCACGAGGGCCACGACCACCTTCCTCCCCCATTTCTCACTCGCTAGGCTACACAGGGAATTATGTACGGAAATTACCTTATTTTAGGGTTTTTGCACTTGTGATGCACGATCGTTGCAAGAGAAGCAGTGGTTGTACAAGGATGGTTCGGGTGTCATTGGAAAGCTCAGTTTACGCCCTTTCAGGGATAGATACTTGTTTTACGCTCTGGGTCTTGTTTATGGATGAAAATGAGCACGGAAACAACCCTATTTAGGGTAAAAAAAAAACGCTGGGCGGTACATATAAATTACCGCGTAGGCCGCTCGTAAGGGGTTAAATATGATATGCACAAGTGAAACTATAAACATCTATCACTGCACGACCACGATCAAATTTGCATAATCTATCTTAAAGTGGTTTGGTAAGAAATACAATTTTTTTTTAGGGCACAGCTCTTGTCTCCCTTGTTTGCAAACATCAAAGTGTTTCCTTCCTCCATTTAACTGTATTAAATAATGCATCATTCTTTGACTTTGATCATACTATACTATATAGTATTAATTTGAGAATCGCTATAAAATGAGTTGCTGATAGGTAAGTGAATTGTCAAATTTTCATTAAAATTTTGCCATTAGTATGTTGCATTACAAAGCGATTTGTTGTATTAAAATAGTTAATACTAATAATTAGTGATATTCACTTATGCTTCACTTATTTATTTATGTATAAATCACCTAACAACTATAATCCATCGTTTAGCCTTTTAAAAACTGATAATGTCAACTATTGTACCCGCGGTCATATTATCCATCTGACCACTGACCCACTACCGCACAACAAAAAGTCAACAGCATGTTATGTTCACAGGTACAGTCGGATAGATGCCCACTCATAAATATTCGTGGACTTCACCTATTTATAATTATGGAAGTATATCTCTGGAAACGAATTTATGGATATATATTTCTATACATCAATTACTAAATTATATGCTATTTATTGAAAAGTAAGTTCTATCCAAAAATCAATACAGATAGTTATACAGAATTTAAAGGAATTAAGCAGAACATCCTGAATTTCCCAAATTGACTAATTCTTTGAACATGACGAGAGTACAGTACGTTAATATATGTAGGCCTACAACTAATTTGCTAGGGAAACAAATTCACTTACTCATATAGTGATGTACATTCTATGTGGGGGTTTTGTGTTCATTTATTTCAAAATTTTATTTTGCTAAAGCGTTATTTCCACACAGTGATTTTTGATAATTTCTTTCGTCTTTATGTTGTGTCGTCCCTGTTTTAGTTTGTATATTTTGCAAGTTTTACATTATAATATATTCAGGTCCACAATGTTTGTTTGAAATCAAATTCATTTAAATGTTCTAACCTTTCCAGCCTAATCTAGGGTAAATTGGATGGCTTATCTCGCGATCCTGTATAAATGTATGCTACGTAAGTAAAGGCCTTCGGTTATTTCTGGTAAAATGAGTTTATGCGTTATTCTTCTTTTGCTATTCTCTTGCTACATATTTTGCCGACACCGATACATTTTATTCCTACATTATTCTATTCTCCCATCACTGGAGCGCTACCCTGACCGCCTTGATGCAGAAGGGGGTGAAGGCGAGGGGCAGGGAGACGCGCCCCCCCTCCACACTGAAGGGCAGGTCGACCCCCGCCACCTCCATCCCATCACAGGCCTTCACCGAGGTCACTCCAGGCCACAACAAAGACAGGCTGGGGGGAGGATTAGGTCAGGTCAGGTTAGGGTAGAGCTTATTAGTGGGGTAGAAGGTTACTTGAGGTTGATGAAAGAGAGAGAGAGAGAGAGAGAGAGAGAGAGAGAGAGAGAGAGAGAGAGAGAGAGAGAGAGAGAGAGAGAGAGAGAGAGAGAGAGAGAGAGCTGGAGAGAGAGAGAGAGAGAGAGAGAGAGAGAGAGAGAGAGAGAGAGAGAGAGAGAGAGAGAGAGAGAGAGAGAGAGAGAGAGAATCAGTAAAGAGTTATTGTGGAAAAGAGGGCCAGGTTTGGGAAGACAATTAGGGGAGAGGAGAATTAGGTCAGGTTGAATTTGGAAGGAAGGGGGAAAGAGAGTCAGATCAGATCAGAGAAAAATTGATGGGGATTAGATTCACAGTATAGGGGATGATGGGACTGCAGACAATTAAGTTAAGTTAGGTTAGGGCTTTGGTGGGAATAGAGAGAATCAGGTCAGGAGAGGGATAGGCTCATGGTAGATAGTAACAAAAAACGAAAACAGTAACTTCAACACAAAAACACTAATGAAAACAAACACCGCAACGATGACAACAATAACAACAAAATGGGTGAGGGCTGGTCCTATCCAGAGTGAGGTTTGGCATTCTCTACCCAACCTTAACCGTTTCTGTCTGTCTCTTTTACTGTACTACTTTTCCTTCTAGGTGCTGGCGAGATCGCCCGATTGGGTGGCACTGCAAGTGGGGCAGCGGACAGTGGACATTGGCCTGGGGGTGCAAGCACGCGGGTGGATGATCCCCTACCCCCCTGCCCTCTCAGAGACTCACCCTGGCCCTTTCGGGGGCCAGGGCATCTGCAGCGGCTTCAGTCTATTGGACTCAGGACTGTTCGACCAGACAGTCTGGGGAACTACAACAACAACAACAACAACAAAATCAAACCAATATTAACACAAGCAACAAAACAAAAGATACAATAACAAGAACTGCAGCAACAAAAACATCAATAGCATAACCAAGTTAATTAAAATTAACAGAAGGAACAACATAGTGGCACTTATGACCGCAAGAAATGCAACAACAACACCAACAACAACAACAAAAGTAGCAACACTAACATCAACACAAGCAACAACAACAATAAATACAAAAAAACAAGAGCACATGAAACAATATAGCTAAATAATAGTGCATTTAAACATGAATGCCCAGACAGATATTTCAGACATTTAAAGGCACTGATTACATAGTTTAATGAAACGCATATAAAATGTATAGCTTCAAGGTTAAAATTTTTTTTTATCTATTTGTCTTAGTGTCAATAGAAGAGAAAAAGTCATACATACACCTACATAATAAACAAATATTAACCCCTTCAGCACGATGATGCAATTTTACCTTTGATTCTGGCTAAAATTAGACGGTTTTATGCAGTTTTAGAAGGATCGAAGTTATTCAGAGGGTTTGTTGAGATCGTATTGACCCCTTTGAATTCTAGAGGTAGCTAATGAAAATCATCTAATGGTAACCAGAATATGATGAAAATGACGTGATCGTTCTGAAGGGGTAAAATTAATTGGTAGTTTTTGTGAGGTAGAAATTGCATAGTTATAGTGTACAGTATTTCACAAATAAATTCAGCCCGCCACAAGACGAATCTCTACTTTACCTACATGTGTATCTCAAACCAGAATACCAACCGCAGTTCTACTTACGTGACCTTTGACCTGGCACCGTTGCATTCATAGAGCCGCAGAATCACGTCCCCCGAACCGTCCTGGGCTGGCTTGACAGTGTGTAGCATGGCACCTTCTCCTGTCACGCTCACCCACGATTCACCCACCCTAAGGAGATAATAGATAGACGGTGACATGATGAATAGGTCGGTGGATGGATGTGGATGGATTTGTGTTTGGTTGGGTGTATCGGGGAATGGGTAGGAGACACTGATAATAGATAGACGGTGATAATGAATGGGTCGGTGGATGTGGGGTGGATTTGTGTTTGGATGGGTGTATGGGGGAATAGGTGGTAGAGAGAGAGATGTTGAGAGAGACACTGGCACCCACTCCGTCTACAGTCAGCAAGCATTCACCCACCCTGTAGGCCATTCAAGATGAAATAGACACGATGGAGGGGAAAGGTGTTATGAAAATGAGGAATATGTACCATGGCATAGTCAGTAGAGCGTCGGCTGCTGATCAAAGGGTCGGCGGATCGAGCCCGCATTGTTAAAATGTTATTTGTAGATGTCAAACCCGGGCAACTTGACCTAGCGATTCGTGACAAAAGCCTAATGTTGATGATGACGTCTGGAATTTAAAAGGAAAAAAAGAAAAACAAATCAACAATACAAATATATACTTCCATTTATATATCAATTTATAATTCAAATTAGGACCGAGAGACTCACTGATCGACCGGAGCCTGCAGCTGGAGGATAGGGTTGTTGAACTCGTAGGCTCGCTTTACCACACCAGCCTCCTGAAGAGTTCCTGAAATTTTTGTTTTTTTACAAATTTATCTTAAAGGGGGGTCTAGGGGGTGCTTTTCTAAGCTTGATGGAGATCTAGCGAGGAAACTAAAAAGTAAATTAATTAATAGACCAAACAACCAGCCACTGTCCCTTTAACCCTTTCTGAGTGGATGACGTCTATTATGTTTGCTTCTAGTTATAGTGAGACGATTTTATGTAGCTTAGGATGGATGCATGGTAGTTAACCCTTACAGTACCAGAGGGTATTACTATAAATGTAACCTCCAGTACCAAGCATTGTGGCCAAAATGGCTTCAAAGTCGAGAGAGAGCATCCTCTCACTCTGAAAGCTGGA
Source organism: Paralithodes platypus (assembly GCA_032716605.1). Classification (NCBI taxonomy): domain Eukaryota; kingdom Metazoa; phylum Arthropoda; class Malacostraca; order Decapoda; family Lithodidae; genus Paralithodes; species Paralithodes platypus. Next base: position 5,405,146 of record CM064570.1, on the reverse strand, counting down.
TGTGTACTGAGCCAGCTTGCCCGCGGGACCTTATATACACTCTGAGAAGTGTTGCCAAGGTCTCAAAGCAGTCTTTACAAGTCATGGTGTCAGGTACTGCTCCGTACAAGGACCGCATACTACTGACGGACATCGTACGGCGCTGGTACTGGCGAGTTACTTTCTTACTCTTCGGCCATTGTACGTTGCTGGTAAAGAAGGGGTTAAGAGGGTTGATTCAGAGAGTTTGTAGCCTTTTAACTACAAGAGGTCCTTCCTAATCTGAATAATAGCGTCTAATGGTAGGCAAAATGACATAACAAAAAATGTTACCCACAATGAGTGAGTTAAATGTATTCAAATATCTCCTTCAATCCTACAATATTCATCAAAGTTCTTACCAACGTGGGGCATGAGGGCGTATTTGAAGACGTGATTCCCCATATCAGCTTCCCCATCAGGAGCCTTGGGAGAGCGGAGGAGGGAGAGAGCCAGGGTGTGATCGCGAGCCATCCACCCGTACTTGCTGTCGTTTAGGACCGCCACACCCCAGTTGGGCTCCGAGAGGTCCGCCCATCTGGGGAAAAGAGTACCGTCATTCAGTAACCCATTCTTCAGCTGAGAGAAGAACTAGAAAACAATAGAAGAGAGGAGTGAGAGACAACAAAATAATATGGTCTCAAATGCATGTCATGTTTCTTTCAGTAATTATTCATCACTAAACAACAACAACAACAACAACTAAACTTAAGGAATATAATGTACTGTATACTGGAATGCTGTTTCTCTAGGTGAGCAGCAATGTTGTCTTCGAGTGTTAGCGAAAAACTGCACCACTCTTTCAGATTAAGAGACAGTGAATTGCATTGACTATAGAGGCAGTAATGGCAAGACAATGTTATAGCTATGCAGCCAAACCCTCAACAGAAGTGATGCTCCTCTCCTGTTCTAGTGATAATAAAACAATAATGTATTTAAGTGAAGTAATTGGGTGAAGTAAATTTAATGATGTCATCTATTGTTTTACATATTAACTTGGCATAATGATTCACTGAAATACAATATTTTATGGATAGGGTTTACTCTAAAACTTTGAGAGGAGCATCACTTTAGTGCATGGCTTTTTAGTAAGAGTTGCGGAAACAAATGCAACCATTAAGTACAAGCAAACTTACATGTACAGTATATGTACAGTATGGATGTATGTATAAACTCAGGCCCAATCCCCATTTTTCCAAAAAAATATCCTTTCCTTTTTTTTCTCCTTTTCCTCTTTTTTCTTTCTTTTTTGGGGGGTGGCTGACTTACATACAACATTGTAATAAATATTTAAGCTATATATACTCACTTATGGCCACAGACTTCATATCTGGCCCAGTCCCAGGAGGTGTTCATGTGAGTGGGCCTCTCCAAGTGGCCAAACTGGATGTCAAAGTTGGCCTTGGTGGTGTATACAGAGGTGTCGTGCAGGGCCTTGATGACCTTGTGACTCTCGCCCCAGGTCACCGCAGTCTCGAAGGTCAGGTGGGGTGAGCCAGAGGTCAGCTGGATGTCCTGGGTCAGCGTGGAGGAGCCGAAGGTCACTCCCCAGCGGACGGAGCACAGGAGCTCGCTGTTTTCTGCGATGGTTGTCTCCGTGATTGTGTAGGGGGACTGGTAGGAAGGCGTTAACATAGCAACAAGAACATTGGTTATAATGAAAGTGACACCAACAAAAATGCAAATATGAAGGTTTTACCCAGAACTATTTAATGGCTTAACAATGAATAAATAAACGAGGTAAAGCAGAATACTAGCCATGCCATTTTCTCTCTAGTATTGTTTTATTTTTCGCCCATTCCATTTTTTTCATGTAACCCATTCTCGCTAAATAACTATTCTATTAGGGATAATGGATTCATTAGCTTCCAAATTTGATTAAAACTTAAGCAATACCAAAGTCGCTACTGCAATGATACGTAGAGTACATAAAATATCGCCAAAGAATTCCCTAAAATCGACATTACCATATTCCAATCATAGTCCCACCCCCAAAAATTCCCTGCACATCATTCTACCCAGGAGTGGTCCTCTGCTGGTCTCCCAATGAATTATCTCTAGTTTTCCGAGTCTCTCAATGAAATATTTTACCTCTTCACTGTTGAGGACCACCGGCGACTCCAGGTGATAGTCCATAACATCCCAGGCATCCCAGTACACAGGCTCATCATCGTACATCACTATCTGGTTGCCATGGAGAACCTTCCCTCCCTCGCCTGAAGCATGCTGGAACACGTCTCGGTTGTCGCCCACCACTCGCAGGCTGCTGATTCGGCCGTATGCGTCTATTTCGGCACGCACGAGTCCGTTCTCGAGGACGAATTTGCCATCGACGTTGGCTGGAAGTTTAAGATGACCTTAACAATTGCATCGAGTAAACATTTTATTATATCTCTTCATATAGCCTACTTATTTTAATTTTTAGTCATATTTACTTGTAACTTTGGCGTGAAAGAAAAGATTGATTATAAAATGTGTGTTTCTTAGTTTTAGCTCATGACTGGCAATATTGCAGCTTAAAATAAAATAAAATATTAGGTGAGGTGTTGTTGTTGTTTCCCAAGCTGCCTGGCCGAACAGCCCCAAGGCCCCGAGCAATTCCAAGGCCATAACCGAGTGCCCCCACAGAACCCTCCCCGCCGACCACAATAAAGCCTGGGTGACCGAAGCCACTCCATGGCGGGGAGCTGAGGAGGGTGCGAAAACGCCCGGGAAAGCCCCACCCAGGGCCCTGTGCCCCTCAGCAATTATGAAGAGAAAGTTGAGGGGCAAGGGGAAAATGTGACGCTTTGGCTTCCAATCTTTGTAAATTGGGAGGTCAATCCACGGAAGAGATGCCATCACTTGAGATCTAGAAAATATATAAGTTAAAGGAACAGTCAGAGTAAGCTATGGGTATGGCAGAGATTGCTCAGCTCTCACTCTGATAGACCAGCCCATCACCACATGGTGATGGTGAGGTGTAGTGGGTTTTGCTCTAAATTGAAAGGATTCCAGGTTATGTATTGAACTAATAGCCCAGAATCCTATCTAACTCTACCTGACAGAGAGACGAAAACAGACTGACAGAGAGAATGAGGGAAAGAAACAGAGAGAAAGAGACAAGGAGACAGAGACAGAGAACTTACTGATGGTGACAGGGTTGGTGGGTAGTACAGGATCAGGCACTATGGAACCCATGGACGGCACGGTAACCAGTTGGTTGGTACCTCCCCCCACACTCACCAGTTCTGTCCTCTCCCATGGTAGAGTGTTCACCAGGACACTAGTCGCCTCACCACTTGTGCCTTTTGGAAGATAAAATAACACTCAACCCTCAGCAGACTACTTATCTCTAATGGATTCTTTCATGCACTTTTCTACATTTACATTCTTGTATATACACAGACAGATACCTCATAGCTTAGGAATATAAATTTAACCACTTGATACCTCTGACATTACTGTATTTCACATGAAGCATATTGATAACTACAACATGACCCATTACACTGAAGAAAGTAAGACAATAGCATAATAAGGGTATTAACTAACCAAAGATGACCTGAGCAGAGTTATCCCTGACAGTGTTGGCTGCGGCTATGGCTTCCTGGTAGAGTCCTGAGGCTTCCGGGTAGATCATACCGATGCCGGAGCCGGGAAGCACATCATGGAACTGATTCAAGAGCACCTTCTGCCATGCCTCCTCCAGCAGCACCTGACTCCTGAATAAATATTATGGTGTTAACAATCTGAAGAAGATATTGTACAGGTCTCCCTCGATATACGATTGGGTTATGTTCCTGAAACCCCGATTTTAAATAGAAAAATTGTATAGCGAACCCTAAAATTACTGGGGTAAATGGGGATGCGTCCTCGGACCAGCCAAATCCCAAACCCAAACACCTAAAAAAATATAATAATATCGTAAATCGGGGCATCGGATAGTGAGGGAGACCTGTATAGCATTTGACAGGCACATAACCCTTTCAATAAGATAACTAATATTATTTTCCAGCTAACTCAAAGAACTTTTTTCTGAATGTAAATGACCACTAATATTTAAAGGGTCAGCCTAAGTGAAGTAATATTTATCAAGTTAATGTTAGACTAGAGAGTGGATTAGTTCAGCATCATTCATCAACTGGAGGACTGCCTTCCTACACAGCTGACTCTAGGACACCTGCGTAGTATAAGGAGTGTTATGGAGTTGCACTTACAGGTACAACATCAATTCACCAACTATCAGTTTATTATATAAATTAAATTAAGGCAGATTAGGGTAAGCTGAGTAAAGTTAGGTTACAGTACACTTGGACTGGGATTGAATTAGCATACAGTAGACTATACTCCGCTTCATTTCATCTGACGGTAAATTGAATCCCTTAGCAGCTAATTTCTCGATACTTAACGGAAAAATATGAAACTACTATGTCTCTCCATCATATTAAGACTAAGTTTTAATAATTAGCACCATATTTCACTCTAAAATCTTCAAAATAACTGATAAATCTTGATGGGAACTTTGCATTTTACCGTCAGTTGAAAAGAAACAGTGTATAGTTAAGTACTGGTACTGTACAACAAAACATACTCTGTCAACAGTTGCGTGGCATTCTGTGGTCCGACGGCAGCCAGAGCCTGAGACAGCATCAACTCGGCATCCCTGAGCTGGAACTCTGCCTTCCGACACAGCTGCTTCATGTCCGCCTGCGTGGTGTACGTTCCGTTGTGTAGCTCCAGGTACAGCTCTCCCACCCACCGGCAGAAGTTGTGCTGCTCCGACTCCAGCTGGGTGAACAGCTGGTCGGGTGTCGTCATGTCCATTCTGGTGCCAAGGAGTTGGCAAGGTGTGCTTAGTTGGTTTCCCTGATAATGTTTGGTTCAAATATATCCACACACCCAGCTTCAATCCTACTGTAAGCTGGCCCTTGTATCGTGGTAACCTGGAGCCTACACATTGTTGTTGTTGTTGTTGTTGTTGCTGTTCCCCAGGCTGCCTGGCCGAACAGCCCCAAGGCCCCGAACAATTCCAAGGCCATAACCGAGCGCCCCCACAGAACCCTCCTTGCCGACCACAATAAAGCCTGGGTGACCGAAGCCACTCCATGGCGGGGAGCTGAGGAGGGTGCAGAAACGCCCGGGAAACCAAAGCCCCACCCAGGGCCCTGTGCCCCTAAGCAATTATGAAGAGAAAGTTGAGGGGCAAGGGAAAAATGTGACGCTTTGGCTTCCAATCTTGGTAGATTGGGAGGTCAATCCACGGAAAAGACGCCGTCACTTGAGATCTAGAAAATATATAAGTTAAAGGAACAGTCAGAGTAAGCTATGGGTATGGCAGAGATCGCTCAGTTCTCACTCTGATAGACCAGCCCATCACCACTAGACTAGAACCCAATCCTCTCAGCATCAGCTAGGAAAGGCCCTAGAAAGCCGCCTTTGGCGGGGGGATAGCTCCCCTATTTCAACCCCTTTCGGGGTCGGGCACCCGCCCTACACATTGTTGAGGATAACTGTTAGATTATATTCTGGAATTAGCTTAATCTCTAGTTTTTCAAAGACTGCCTCACCTAGGATTTTGACGAGATGGTTGTAATATGTCCCTGATTAATTTTGCACTTTCATCCTGGTTAACCCCATCACCTAACACTTACATCTGATATGTCCTGAGTAAAGTTCACTCCTATACCTTAAGAAAAATAAAATACAAAAAAAAACTTCTGACCTAGAACATCCATCTGTGTCCTCAATATTCCTAGTCCTCTTCAACAAATCTTGGCCGATTCCTAACTTAAGCGACGCCAAGCATTTTGGTAGACGCCTCACCTAGGACATTCATTATTACCCTTGAGTTTGTCAGCCTTTTCCAACATGCCCTAAAGTGAGCTAACTGTTGCAGCTTGTTGAACCCCATTACCTAGGTCACCAGTCAGTGTCTTGGAACCTATGTGCTGTCTCCAAAATGTAGTACATTATTATGTGTCTAATTCACTCAACTAATATGCCCTGCATTGAAGTAGTCATTGTGTCCTGTTAAACCCCATCACCTAGGCCATCCATTTAATATTTCAATAATAAAACAGAAGCTATTATATCCTGTTAAAACACACCACGTAGGACAGCTATATATTGTGAATAAGTCTTGTAATCTGTTAAACCCCATCATGCAGGACATCCATATACTGTAATGTAAATATGTCTTGTGTCCTGTAAAACCTTATCATATACGACATCCATATTATGTAACTATGTCTTGTATCCTGTTAAACCTCTTACTTGGGACATCCATCAGTGTCCTTGAGCCTGCGAGCCCTCTCCAACATCTCCTGAGTGGGTCCGCCGCCACCGTCACCGTGGCCGAAGAGGAAGGCGGAGGTGGAGGCTCGGCCCTTGTCCTGCAGGTTCCTCTCAGTCCGGATGGCTTCCTCAGCTCTGGGGAAACAAAAAAGAAAATAAATTATCCCTATTTGGGCTCTGTCTCGAGCCGACCACTGGGGACAGAGGTGCATGGGGGCGGTTCGTTCGTGGCCACCCCTTCGGGGATCACGGCATCAGGCAACAGATAGATAGATAGACTGTAACTATGATTTTATTCAATCCAACAAAATTAACCCATTCTGTAACAGCGACGTCCTTTTCATTTGATTTCAGTTGCATTAGACGATTTTATGAAGCTCAGGAAGGATATATGGTAGCTAAAAGGATTAATTGAGATAGTCTGCAGTCTTATTATTGGTAGACGTACTTCCTAATCTGATTATAATCGTCTAATAGTTGCCAGAATATAATGAAAAGGACGTCACCGGTATTGTACGGGGTAAAGCAAATGTGAAGGCATAAACACGAAGATACACACTCTAAACAAATATGCAAGAACCTTTAATCCAGTCACATGTCAATAGAACATTTACCTGTTTAATATGTTTACTGCTGTAAGTACAATGTAAATATTGTGTGGTTAAATGTAACAACAATGATACTAATATGAAGTGTATCAATCTTAAGTGTACAGTATTGTACTAAATTAAACACAAAAGCGATCAATAATCATCGATGTATATTATTTTTGTTTCCTTCGAACTTACACTATTTACAGTGTAGGATAAAAGTTAAAGTAATGCTTAACAAACTGAAGATATATCCTTACGTAACGGACATGACGTAGGAGTCGCCGGGTGGGAAGTGAGCGAGGACGGTGCTGCCATCTAGGCCCTCCCAGGTGAAGTTGTGGTGAGGGAAGCGGTTCACCATACTCCAACTCATCTTCTGTGTCAGGAACCTCTTCAGGCCCATGTGCTAAGGGGACCATCACACATTTGGTTAGCAACAAGAAAAGGTAAGAAATGTATGCTTTGAGATCAGATATAATATATGTAAGGTTTATAGATGATTTTGACGTTAAGTCCATATTCATTTTTGATATTTGTAAGTCGTGCTAAGTTATATTATTTAAGGACTGGATACGAGGATCGGTTATGAATTTTGTTTTGTTTTGTTCTGTTACAGTGGAAACATACGCTATTTAGAGATTATTCATGACAATGATATTGATGAATCTTGTGAAAGTGACACAATAATTATAGTCTGGTCTGTATCCCCTTAACCCCTAAGAATTCATGTTATTATACTTTACTTGCCATTTTAGCTTAAATTAGAATAAGAAAATCATGGTTTAATTGTTCATACAGTACTCCAACCCAATTACAGTCTCGCCGAATAGTTTGCTGGTCAGTAAAATCTGGCCCAGAACAATATACTGTATCAAGAGCTATGTTGAAATTTACATTCATCAAAGCTGGTATCTGTGCGGAGTAACCAAAGGTGTCCGGCAGCCAGAACTCCTTGCAAGTGATGCCAAGCTCCCGCTGGAAGAACCCCTGGCCCAGAAGGAACTGTCTGACGAAGGACTCCCCCGAGGGTATGTTGCCGTCCATCTCTATCCAGGTGCCGCCCACTGCTATGAACTTGCCTTCTGCTACCTTCGTCACCACCCGTGACCATAGCTCGGGGAAGTACTGCTTGCACCACGCCCATTGTTGTGCCTGTAGGAGGATTGGAAGGAATTTGTTAATACACATATTACAACACACATACATACAGACACACACACATACATACAGATACACACACATACATCCACTCGCAGTAAAAACTCTGGGAAGACCTGCTAAGCCTGAGTATATACATATATACCTGTACATAGTTTAATGCAGTTTGCTATTTGTTAAAATACTTTCGACTTTTAGAATATTAATTTCTAAAAAGTGTACCTTTGACTCCAAGGTTACCTACTTCTAGGCATCTGACATAGTTAAAGATTAAGCTTGAACCTCCCACCTTACCTGTGAAGCGACAAAGATGTGCTCCGGGTATCTGTCCATGAGTTCCAGTTGTGAGGAATAGCTGCGGGCGATCTTCCTCTTGGTCTCCGTGTAGGGCCACAACCAGGCAGAGTCGATGTGGCAGTTCCCCATGGCGGCCAGTTTGTGCACCCGGGACCCGCTGCCCTTGCTGAAGTACTCGTCGCTCATAGCACTTGCCTCACTGAACAATGGTGAAAGTTAAGGGGAGGTATTTATGTATTTGTGTATTTTTATTAGTTCTTTTGCCTTTATATTGTCTCATCCTTGTTTTGGTTTGTATATTTTGCAAGATTTACATTATTATTTACTTATTTATTTATCATTCTTTTTTAGTTTCCTCCCTAGATATACATCAAGCTATAACAAATGCCCCCAAGACCCTCCTTCGAGATAAATTTGAAATTTGAAAATGCGCCCCAAAATTGCCGGCTTGCTCTTGCCAGGAATAAATCGACACCTAAATGGCACAAAAGGTCTGACAATTGCCAAATTAATGAGACAAATATCCCAAAATCTCAAAACTAATGGGGCTAATCATGAGGGAGAAGGGAGTTCAAAAAAGACGAAAACCTCCCCTTAACCCGGGAACTGCGGGAAGACTCTTAAGAGTTCCCCCGGCGGACTGTGGGAAGACTCTTAAGAGTAAGGGAAAAAAAAAATCCATTTAAAACACCCCCCCCCCAAATTTTTTGTTTTGTGTTTTTTTTTTTTTTATTGCCCCTGGGCCATGCCAAATATCACTCCTCCACCTCCCCTCCTTCCCCACTTTCCTCCCCTCCTTCAGTTATCACCTATTTTCCCTGTTATTCCCTTATTCTGTGGTATATTTTCGTGCTAACATTAGCGAGTTGCAAGCAGGGCATTGTCATCACTGTTAGCAAGCGAGTGCAAGAGAGAGAGAGAGTATCGATCGACAGTCTCTCTCCAGACTTGGGAAAGTGTGGTGGGGAGGGAGGTTGCCTCAGCCATACATTATGTAACTCCCGGCCTGTATCGCCGATTTTGACCATCCAAACGCTGTTTCCACTTGTTTTATTGTTGTAACAGGTTAATACCTTTATAATCAACCTATAATAGGCACATATGGATAAGTATTAATGCTATTTATGGTAAAATAACGATGTTAGTGATGGGAACAGCTCAAATACGTCAGCACAGGAGTGTGGTGTCTCATACCCCCCATGCGCACTTCAGCGGTTAAGCCAATTTGTATGTCAAATGTGTCCATCTGTATGCCAGATATCCGTATTGTACTAACCAAGGATATACAGGTAAAGGAGACAGTAAGATTTTATATATTGCTTTGCAATCCAGTTTTTACACTCAGTGTCTACTAATATAATTATAGAATTACAGACAGCCTTATGGGAAGTACAAGGTCTGTGTGATATATGTTTCTTACTCTCTCTCTCTCTCCTGTCCTTCCTAACAATTATCAATCTGATTGCACAGAGCGCCTGGTAGCCCCTCTGGTCTCCTAACTTATCACATTAGCGGCATACAGCACCTGGTCGTCTTACTCTGTGTGCTTCAATGTCTGTCTCTTTAGCTTTCTGCTTCTCTATCTAGCTATATTTCTATCTGTCAATTTATCAATCTACCGGTATCTCTTTATCCATCTATCTGTTTATCTATCTAGTAACACTTATCTGTCCTTTCCTGCAATTATTAAGTTGACCATCATGTTAGCGGTATAGAGGGCCTGATAGCCCCTCTGGTTTCCTAACTCAAAGTACTGTACTGTCATGTCTGTCTCTTTAGCTTTTTGCTTATCTATCTAACTATATTTCTATCTATCTAGCTATATATACATATATATATATATATATATATATATATATATATATATATATATATATATATATATATATATATATATATATATATATATATATATATATATATATATATATATATATATATATATCTGTCGATTTATCGATCTATCTCTTTATGCATCCATCCATCTACCTGTTAATCTATCTATGACGCTTACCTGTCCTTTCCAGCAATAATCAAATTGACCATCATGTTGGCGGTATAGAGGGCCTGGTAACCCCTGTGGTCGTCTAACTCAATCAGCTTCTCCGCTACCTGGTGCAGCACTTCCAGGTCACGGGTCAGCTTGTAGGTCACCTGGTCCAGCTTCGTGACCTCCGCCTGGGTCACGGTGTAGTATATGTCCGGTTCGGGAGGGTCTGCCGGAGGAGGTTGGCAGATTATTAAGCCATTCAGTGTTATATATTACAGAGAGGGAGAGGTAGACCGAAAGAGAGGTGGAAGGATGGAGTGAGGAAGTATATGAACGAAGGCGGTGCTGGTTGGGGGGAGGGGCATCGACTGACCGGGGACAGGTGCATGGGGGCGGTTCGTTCGTGGCCACCCCTTCGGGGATCACGGCGTCAGGCAACAGATAGATAGATAGTATTATATCCACAAAATTTATACTGGCTAACAAATTTGGAATGAGATTTAAAGGCTCTTATCCCAGGGAAAGATAATAACAATGCCATATACTGTATACTTAAATGGAAAACGTTTACTCACATGATGGAATAGTTTCTTACTGTAAGGATATGATTGTTTTGACTCTCTCTGAAGTACTCTGTAGACGAGTCCAGAGAGAGTCGAAACAGTCATATCATTATATTACAAAGCTTGTTCCATCATGTGGGTATAGTTTCTCTATTTTATATTGATCCGAACATGGGCATATCTCGTGACAGAAACAGAGAGAGGAAGTAGGAGAAAGAGAAGAAAAACACAGACAGTCACAGAGATGCACACACACAGACATCAACCAACAGACACGGGTAACTTACTAATACTGTCGCCTATTCCGACCCCCTGCAGCTTGTTGACGGCCATCTCCACGTAGAGGGTGAAGGGCCCCGTATCCCCCGCCTGGTGGATGGTGGTGATTACATAGTCTGTTCGTAGGGCACCAGAGTCACCCGTAGTCAGACCCTGTGCAAGAGACAAACATACAGTAATTACTGATCTTGGTTGCTGAGAAATCCCATCTTTACTTTCTCAAGAACCTGACAGAAAACATATTGAAAAGAGAGTGCTACAGATGACATTTGATGTATTTAAGTTTTCTAAAAATAATGCGTACGATTGATGAGTTATTTGCAAAGTTTGTCCACTCCCTTTCAATAAGGAACAAAACCTTCAGCTTTACCTTTAAAAAGTAATATTAATGCAGCATTCAGTTTGTATCAAGAATTTTGCATGCAATAATACACTGACTGTTCCCTCCTCTCACCATATCAAACATGACCGAACCATTGTAAGCTTGATTGAAATATTCTATGTTAATCCTCACAAGCAATAAATTAAATCTATCAAAACTTATCAAGACGATTACTAATGATGCTTTCATGTAGTATAAATACCCGGTAATCTCACATTAATTATATATAGAATAGTAAAGCCAAATTTATGGCTGAGTAACAAAGTTCTGTAAGGGTGTGTCCACCAACCTGCAGAATCTGACCGTCCTTGCTCCAGACAGCCGCCTCGGAGTTGGATCGCCACCTGAGCCGCACCTCGCTGCCGGCCCACTCATCAGGCAGGGAGAAGATGAGTCGGAACCAGTGGGTGCTCCAGGTTGGGCCGTACGAGGAGCCCAGGGAGGCGGGTTCAAACTCCTGTGCGATGATCTCGCTGAAGGTCCAATCCTCCCAGGCACCCGATCCACCAGGGAGGGCCCAATGAGACAGTTCTGGGGCAAGATTATGAGAATATTATTAGGAAGATAAGAAGTATATAATATAATTACAGTAGAACCTCACTCTTTCTTTAAGAGAAAGAGCCTACGGGCATAGATCAGGAATTAAGAACGGCATCGACTCCAAGATTCTTCTATATAAGCATTTTAACACAGATTGTACTAAATTTGATTGTAAATACAAAATTATAGAAATTGTTCAAAGTAATCAAAATGTTTTAGATAGAGAAAATTATTGGATTGGAAAATTAATGACCATCTATCCATTTGGACTTAACAATCAAATAAAAAATGTAGGCAACATTTTGTATAAAGATTTATTAAAAAACGATTTTAATAACCCATATTTTAACTTCCCTGTTTTAAACAGAAGACCTGGTAGACACGGTAATAGAAGACTAAATACATTTAATAAAAAGAAAAGCAGGTCTGATATTATAATTATTGTTAATAATTTATATTCATTATATCGAAATTTCGGAATTAAAAAATTAAAAGATTCATTGAAAGGCCTACAAAAGAAAAGTTTTGCTCCTTTTATAGAAAATATTCTAAATAATAAACATAATTTCACAAATAAATTTAAGAATATAGTCTTTGCTTTTATGGGATATATTAGAGCTAATTCTAAGAAATCCAAAGATAACCGTATTAAAGATAAAGTCATGTCCACTTTAAATTATTCCTCTAAAATTTTAGACAAAATTAATGTTAACAGTCTTATTAATTCAAAGAAAGTTAAGTCCATGTTACCAGATGATTGTAAAGATTTCAAACCATTAATAGTGTATTCATATGAACGACCTGTTGGGTCTATTATTTGTAATTATAATAAAGTTTTAGGAAATCTTTCAGGTAATGATATTTTCAATAATAATAAATGCGTGTGTGAAAGAGTCATGGATATGCCAGCTAGCAGACGTGATGCACTAGCAAAGTTCATTTATAGTCCGATATGTCACATATTAACAGGTGATGTAGAACTAGTTAAACATTTTGCAAACGACAAATTAGCGGAGCTATGTCGTAAAGGGTTTAAATTTAGAATAGGGAGTAATAAAGTAACATGGGACATAATTTTAAAAGATATTGTTTTTTCAGTCAATAAATTAAAAGATAAATTGTTAAAAATTGCGTGCTGCAATGCGAGAGAACTAGAAGCATGGTCTAAATTATTAATTAAGTTAATTAGAAATAAAATTTTCTCGCTTAAAAATGAATTTAATCTTTCAGATTTTATAGACTATAATTATAATAAGCTTAAAGCTGATTTAATAAATTTACATAAACATTTTGTAATCACTACAGTAGATAAAGCCAGCAATAATTATAGCTTCACATGTAAGAAATTTTATCTTGAAAATATGAAAAAAGAATTAGGTATTAAGGGTAACATATTACGTAAAAATATTTGCGGTAATTCTGTTTATGAAATTCAAAATAATCTGAATATTGATAACTTAATCGATGAACATACCAAGAAAAATATAATATTTGATATTAAACTTTCTGATAAGAACAAGTGCATTGCAAAATTATACATGTTACCTAAATTTCATAAAAGACCTTATAAATATCGCTTTATTGCCGGAGCAAAATTTGCTACCACTAAAACTCTATCAGAACAAGTAGTAAATTGCTTAAAATACATTAAAAGTACTCATAAAAGATATTGTAATACCATCATGAGAAGAACTGGCATTAACTATTATTGGAGTGTTGACAATTCGTTAGAAGTTATTGATAAAATAAATACCATGCCGAAAGTTACCTCGGTACATAGCTTCGACTTTTCAACTTTGTATACCAATTTGCCTTTAGATTTAGTATATTCAGAGCTTTGCTTTATTATAGATTTGCACTTTGACAGGTTCGTTAGGAATGGTAATTATTTCATAAGTGTTTATACATATTTTAATAATGCATCACTTAGCTCTACTCCCACTAGTTCTGTATATTTTGATAGAACTAAACTTAAAGATGCCCTTAAATTCCTCCTTTTCAATACTTATGTTAGATTCGGGCCGTACATTTTCAAACAAATATTAGGAATTCCTATGGGTGGAAATGCTAGCCCTTTAATTGCAGACTTATTCTTGCTTGCTTTAGAATTTAAATATATAAAAGACTTAGTTGACAGTAGCAAGAAAAATAAAATTCCAGAAAAATTAGCACTTGCTAAACTGTTAAGTAATAATAGTAGATATATTGATGATATTCTTGTTTGCAATTTGTTAAATTTTAATCAAGTTGCTAAACTTATTTACCCTAATTCTATTCCCCTCACACAATGTAACGTAAATTATAAAGTTGAAAATTTTCTTGATATAAATATAGAGATTGTTAATGAACAGTGCATACTTAAAGTATATCACAAAGTTGATGATTTTAATTTTAACGTAATAAACTTTCCTTTCCCTAGTAGTAATATCGATAGTAAAATCACTTATAATTGTTTTTATTCCCAATTAATAAGATTTTGTAAAATCTGCACTAAAGTAGATGACTTTTGGGCTAGAGCTAGGTTACTATACAGACTCTTAGTGGACAGAGGTTTTGAGGCAAGTAAATTGTTCCATAAATTTAATCTTTTTAGGGTCAATTATTGTGACTGTATTCTAAAATTTGACATCAATAATTTTAATCAAGCATTTTTAACTTGAAGTTTCTTGTATAACCTCTGCTTACTTTTTGTCTGTATTTATTGTTTATCTTTTTCTTTTTCTATTATTATTATTATTATTATTATTAATATTGATGATTTTTTAAATTTATTGTTCTTGTTAAAAGAGTACTCTTTGTTTAAATCTGTTGTTACTTCATATTTTGCAATTATTTCTCTTTATATTATATGTATTCATTGTCGATAGTATCAATTGCTTACTTTTGCGATTTCCTTAGTTTATTTGTGCTATAAATGTAGGTTATTTGTAGGGTAGTTATTGATAGGGGTCACTTGAGGCATGCTATGCTTACAGGTACCTACCCGATAGCACTATCGTTAGTGAGTGCTGTACTGTATTTTATATTATTTTGTAATAGTATAGATATCTTATCAATATTTGTATTTTTTACTATTGTTAATGTCTTGTCATGTTGCAAATTTGATTTTAAATAATATTTTGACATTTAACATGTAGTTTCTTTATTCATGCAGAGTTTAGTAAAATTTGCCAGAACGTCCCGGACTTCCCAAACTTGACTACTTCCTTTAACGTGACGATAGTGCGTTGTTATATGTGCGATTGGTTTGCTTGGGAAACAGATTAACTTGCTCATGTAGTGATGTACACCCTATGTGGTGGATTGTGTTCTTTTATTTAATAATTTTCATTTTAGTAAGCGTTGTTTCCACATAGCGATTTTGATAATTTAATTTGACTTTATATTGTCCTTGTCCCAATTTTGGTTTGTTTAGTTTGCAAGTTTTACATTTTAATTCAATCTTTCGGAATTCTCAGAATTTCGGACTAGCATTTCAATTCGGACTAATGGTTCAGACTTTCGGATTTGTCTGAAAGGCTGAGAAAAATTAAATCGCATTCGGACCAAAGAGCCGAATTTCGGACTTGTCTGGTTAGGTAAATGTGTATTCGGACTTATGCTTCAGCCTTTCGGATTTGTCTGAAAGGCCGAGAAAAATTATTTCGCATTCGGATCGAAGAGCCGAGTTTCGGACTTATAAACTTCGGACATTATTTCAGCCTTTCGGATTTGTCTGAAGTGTGAGTTCGGACTCGGCCCTTTCGGACAGGGGTCTCCCCCAATTAGTCCGAAAGAGCGAGGTTCTACTGTAGGAAGATAAGAAGTGTAAAAAAAAAAAATAAAAAATAAAAAATAAACATGTGGATTGGGATTGAGTAAATAGATAGATAGATAGATAAAATAATTATATTGCATGTAGAAATGACCATGCTCATTAAATTCGACCAGTTAAACTGAATACTGTGCACCTGAAGGGTCAAGTAGCTATACTACTGATATAAACCAGAAGTGGTCAAAGATAACTTTTTCAATTTTTCAAAGTTGATTATTATGGAATCTACTTTTCTGTGCCCGCAACTATGTAAACTATGTATACCAGATTACGCTAATGTGTGAGTGGTTTTAAAGTTTTTCTGCGGACCTTTTATACATGATCAAGCTGACTTGTAGAGTAATTAAAGTGACATACTAATTGAAATTGAATGGCAACTTAAAAAATAATAAATAAAAAATGGAAGAGTGGGGATTGGGCCTGAGTATATAAATAGATAGATAGAACTTTAATATAGATAGATAGAACTTTAATAAGTACATATAAATCAGTCTATGACTAGTCATAGTCAATTGATTCTCAACAGGATTTTTGGTGCACATCGAAATCAATATGAAACACTACCACAAATAAGTTTATACTCTACAGTCTACAATATACACATACCGACTGGCCTGGAATCCGGGTAGAGTCGGTCAATGAGGTTAACATCATGGAAGCGGGTGGACTTGATGAAGTTATTGATCCTGGGCAGAGTGGTCTTCAGG
Organism: Paralithodes platypus; assembly: GCA_032716605.1. Lineage (NCBI taxonomy): Eukaryota > Metazoa > Arthropoda > Malacostraca > Decapoda > Lithodidae > Paralithodes > Paralithodes platypus. Next base: position 5,388,529 of record CM064570.1, on the reverse strand, counting down.
TTCTTGTGAAGGCTGGCTTGTACTCCCGGGTCAGACATGGCGGTGGTCTGAAATAAGGAAACATTAATCAAGGAAACACATGAGCAACTAGTTTGTCAAGCAATACTAGTAACTTGCCGGTTGACACATAATTCGCCAGTTATTTCCAAGGGCCTCAATACAAAATAGTGTAATAACTACACAACTTAATATATAGGTAGCTACATTACAGTATATTTCCAAGCTTCACAGACCTATGATAAATAAAGAATATGTAAAGATTAAATTTACTGAGGTTACTTATTAACAATATGTTGAACTCTAGTCCACGAACTACTTAATGGAAAAATATGAAACTACTATGCCTTTGCATCATATTAAGACCAAATTTATATAATTAGCACCATATTTCACTACAAAATCTTCAAAATAACTAAGAAATCTTGATGGGAACTTTGCATTTACTGCCAGTTGAAAAGAAACAGGGTATAGTGCAAGCTTTATTAAAAACGAGGTACAGGGGCCCATAGAGTTCACCGAAATCCTTACAGGGATCAATGGAGACCATATTGGATTGACAGGCAGACATATCAAGAACTTTGGATTGAATCGATAGTCCCTGATGGGGATTTTTTGTTTATTACTTTGATATGACTTTGTGCCTTATTTCTACCTTTTGTGGACATCATATCCCCAACTGTAAATTCCCCTGTTAGTTAAAAAGGGGTTAGAAAAAAAAAAAAAAAAGGAAAAGTGGGGATTGGGCCTAAGTATATGAATGGATATAATTAGTGTCCATGAGTATACTGACAAAAAGGAAGTATAAAATATGCTCAATTGAGGAAGTCGGGTAACTTGTGACCAGAGGGCCTAACACTCACCTAGACTAAACTGGACTATACTGTTCACAACTTCCTGCCTGCCAATATATATATACCTCACACCCGAGACTCTTATCACCTCGTCTCAGAAACAGTACACCCGGTAGCGTTTGGTCATTGTTGTGGTATGTAGCATAAGGGAGATATGGGTTCACGAAAGATAATACGATAGTACAGTTTGCGGTACAGGTTTTGTTATGATTAGTGGAGGTTTATTTGGGAATATCGTTTCCGTTTTGGTGAGTCATGTATGTTAGGCTTTTAATCTGGTTATTGGTAATCTCTGGATTATATGACAGTGTTTATATAAATGTTAGTATAGGTTTGTGTAACGATTATTCGAGCATTTCGTTGTATTGGTGAGTCATGTATATTAGGCCTTCTGTCTGTGTGTTGGTAAATTCTGGTGAATCGTGTGTTGCTTTCTTGTATATCACATTTATTTTTCATTACATTGTCTGTTATTCGTAATTTGTATCATGTCAGTCTGTTTTGAGTTATCTTGTATGTTTGTCTGCTTTGTTTAACACCTTACGAGCGGCCTATGCGGTTTATTTATATGTACCGCCCAGCGGGGTGTTTTTAGCCAAAATAGGGCTGTTTACGTGATCATTTTCATGCCTAAATAAGACCCAGAACGTAAAACAAGTACCTATCCCTGAAAGGGCATAAACAGAGCTTTCGAATGACACCATAACGATCCTTTTATGATGGCTAGTTTTCTTGCAATAACCGTGCAACGCGAGTGCAAAAAGCATGTAATTAGCCACTTTCCCGATACAATTCCTTATATAGCGAGTGAGAGAGGGAGGAGGGAGCTGGAATTCGTGTCAGTATGTTCGCCGCGGTGGTCTGGAGCAGTCATACGCTCGCTACTCTCCTGCCACCACTTGTCTCTCTCTCTCAGCAACATTACGTGCTGAAATTGCCACTCGACCTATGTCGAGCGCCGCCACATAGTCCAGCTTTATTTAACTCGACTTATGTGGTGAGCCGCTAATTAAGGGTTAATATTGTCTGTTTTAGTTTGTCGTATTATGTCTGCATTTTTTGAGTCTTGTATGTTCGTCTGGTTTCTCTTATTATGTCAATTTATAAGTGTGTTTCGTTTTGCCTGCCTGTCTGTCTATCTGCGTATGTTCACCACTTAAGAGATTTCAATAATATAATTCTTAATAAACCTTAGCCTAGTGACACCAACTGTTTTACAAGAAATCAGTAGAAAAATGCGGCATTGTAACTTATAGGAAATTAAAGGTTATATTGCTGTCGTTCCTAAATCAATGGTCAGTTACTAATACTTTATTCGGTTTAGTGTAGGCAAACCCCTTTCTACAGGATACAAATTACAATCGTAAGACCTGAACAAGTAGGAATGCTGTAGGAAAGTATATTAAGACTTATTATGCATAATACATATATAATTTTCCTGGATTAATCACACCCAACACAACTTATTGGATGTAGCCTATAGGTTTCGATTATGTTATAAGTATCTTGAATCATTATTCATGTTTCACAGTGAGCATGTGTTCGATACTTTGGCAAAGATAATGCGATGGGAAAGCATAATATTATTCTAAAAAATTTGTCTGTAAAATCATATACAGGGTACTGCAGTCTTTTTAATTTAACAGTATCTGACATTAAACTATTGTCATTCGGCTGAAGAAAGACGTTTCATAGTTAAAAGTTAAAAACTACCTCGAGTAACTGCTCCGAGGTCTTGATACCAGTCAATGGCCATATGTAATCCGTTATACGTTAAAATTGTAAATATTTGCCAATGTACATATTTATGAGTAGTAAAACTCACCGGGCCTTGAATACAAGACTGTAAAAATAAGTGCTTATATTGATTTTTTTTTTTTTTATTATAGACACGAAAGGTTTTTTGGATCATCTTGAACCTTCTTCAGGTGTGTACCTGAAATAGCTAGAATATATACACAGATATCAGGTACCAAAGTTCGCATTATTCCGTTCGTGTGTTTATGTATGTATAAACTATATATATATATATATATATATATATATATATATATATATATATATATATATATATATATATGGGGGAGGGGCGTCGACTGACTGGGGACAGAGGTGCATGGGGGCGGTTCGTTCGTGGCCACCCCTTCGGGGATCACGGCATCAGGCAATAAATAGATAGATAGATAGAATATATATACTGTGTATGTATATATATATATATATATATATATATATATATATATATATATATATATATATATATATATATATATATATATATATATATATATATATATATTATTATGTTCCTTCCAACAAAAATATTCAAATATTGCTAAACAGTATATATGGATACAGAGAGGTAGAGCCCCCACACCTGCCATTGTATTAATATAATCGCTTCTAAAGTTTGCATATAAAACCTACGAGAAACAATGAAATACCAGTCAATATCGTGAACATGAAAATATAATTGTTATATTATCATATATCATACCTAATATATTTTTGCTAAAACAGAACCCTTAACAACCGAAACATAAATGTCCAACATAAATTATAGTCTCAACTATTATATTTTCCAACGGTGCCAGTATTCTGCCATCAACGTATTTTCGTGTCATGAAAATATCCTTGGCCAAGCATTATTCAGTCTGATTGGCATAGTCTATTTGCTGTAAGTAGGCGAGAAATCATGGCCTCTAACCTCTGTAACTCAAAAACGACTAAAGTAATCGAGATAATATGTCTACCATGTGGGAAGAGTCAATGAAGGAATAGATATGGAAATTTACAGCAAATTTGCTCTAGCCCTTTTCGAGTTACAGAGGATAGAGGTCATAATTTCTCGCCTACTTACAGCGAATAGACTATAGTATGTTTGTGTAAGTGGTGCCAGGCATTCCATCTATTATCTTGAATATAAACCACTGGATCTCCAAATGGATTCCGAAAAAATAAAAATCATTGTTAAAACATACAAATAAACACAGAAATTAAGTAATTTAACCATAACCTTGAATTAGGAGGAACATGACACTAAAATGTGTATTATCATTATTACCCTGAGCGCCAAAGCTAGAGGGACGTAGTGCAGGTATATTAGCCGCATTTTCCTTTACCATCATTATCTCCGATAGACTGGAAATGGTGTCGTATTTCACACCCAAATGCCATAAGAGGGTGTCCAATGTCAAACCAACTCAACCCTGCTCTTCCACAGGGTCGAAACTCAACCCGATTCAGACTTTCGGAACTTGATAACAGTTTTAAGACTTTTTGTATATATCCATATATAAATAATCGATTTGGATGTCATAATTATAAATGTACCTAGCTATATCCTCAGAATGTCCAAAAGAAGCGTCATAATCCTATAGAAGGCCGATAACCTACCGGAGTTATTATATATAATACCTCAAAGTAAGCGATTATATTATAGGAATAGTCATCACAATTTTTTACAAATTCAACTAGATCAAAATAATATCGAAATGATGGATCATTAATTATTGATCTTGATATGTAGGCCTAAAGCGTGTTGTTTATAAACATTGGAGCACATGGCCGCAGCCGCGGTGCCACTCCATTCGCGCCTAATCACGATTATATTTCGGTGTATTCGTACTTAAATTTATATCATTCGGGTTGATTAGGTTACACAATACAATATTACTAAGTAACAGTACACGCATATGTATAAATATAATAACATTTGTCAGAGTTTAGCAAAGCACCACGGCTGCGTGGGGAGTGCTGAGGGTAGTGAGGGAGAAGTGGCCGAGCTGCGGAGCATGTGCTTGTAGCCTCGTGACCTTGACGTCGTCTTCCCAAGAGTCAAGTTCAGAAAATCAGTGTTCGTCACAGTAATTAATCCGTCACTCCTCAGAATTATTGAAATTTCTATGTATGCGATTATTTCTTGCTCTAATATTAAACAAATAAATATGTTGTATAATTTCACCTAATAAGTAATGTCACAACACATCTTAAATTGTATATATTCAAATTTATTGCCGATATGTTCTGTTGTCGATTATTCCAGTCCCTGACGTACCTCATGATATTTGGTATATTACGCTATTTCGCTTTTATTTTGTCTTTATTTGCTTTGTAATAATTATTCTGCAATGCATATTTACTTTCATTCTTAAAAATAGTCAGGAAAGGTTGTCCATATAATGTATATATTTAAAAGTCTGGATCGCCCCTTGTCATTTTGTGCCACCACACTTTAATGAGAGTGGGTTATCAGACTTTGGGGTGACACAAAATGCAGCTATTGTTAACCATCCTGCCTGCCTCTGTGTGTGTGTGTGTGTGTGTGTGTGTAAATCTATTGCTTTTTGAACAATGGTAGTGTCCTGCTTGGAACTAAAAAAAAATAAAAATAAAACTTGGCGAAAATAATGAAAAAGACGTCGCCGGTACAGTAGGGGTTAACAGAGTTAGAGCGAGTTAAAAAAGCTGAAAAATAGTGAAAATCGCCTGCTCTAGGGGGTTCGTTATTTTTTTCAGGCAGCCGCTGTGTGAGGGTAAACAAACTCTCCTATCTTATCACACTATATATATATATAATGATAGTACTGTATTAGTAAGTGTTACCATATAGTACTAGATAAGTCCTATCACTATCAGTACCATGGGCGTCATCTGCGGGGGGGGAGGGGGGGATGGTGGCGACATATCCCCCCCACTTTTCATTCAGGGGGGGGGACAACATATCGATTGTCCCCCCCACTTTTTTCACCAAATTTTATATACTAGAAACTAGATAGAAGTCACTGAAATGTTTAATAAGATAGAATATTATAATACTAAACACATACAAATATAATATGTTATGATGTTATTGATGTAGTCATTTGTTAGGCTCGTTGTCAGCTAAATTTCTTACGTAAATATTGTGTGACGTATCCCACTGTTTAGTGTTTACATGAAGGCGGAAGTTCTGTAGTCTGTAGGTCGGCAAAAGCCAACATTAGCGGCCTTTTAAAGCTTTGGCCGCCTTTGAGGATGGTATTCTGGTTTCCTGGATGATGGTCTAAGGTAATGCCTTCACTATTAGACATTGTTCTTCTACAACAATATTTGAAACTAGCAAGACGTGCACGGTAGACTGGAATGGTACGGTCCGACGGTTTAGTTTGGTAACTTTGGTAGCTACACATTATAGTTTATGGTAATTATTGTCAGGACATATTAGTAAATTCGTCCACTACAGGACAAAGGCTTCTTTCTATCTTCACCATTAATATCCTTCATGAGTTAATTTGCTCCATTATATGATGATTAAACCCTTGTACAATTAAAGACCTCGTCTTTCAATCTGGTGTAGGCTACAGTCTTCTCAATCTTACTAGCATAGTAAGATTGGGTTATATGGTAAACTATCTACTCTGCCTTAAACATTTAACCTTACTGTTGTTTCAATTCTAGATATGAAATTATCGACATAACGTATTGTAGCTAAGCCTATTTGTAGGCTATAATTGTGTTATTATCTGCTTGATCTTTCTGTATCTCCTGACTCCTGCAACATTTCCTTGATCAGTTGATCTATCATCTATGTAGTGTAAATTACATTTTCTGCCTGGTGCTAATATATATATATATATATATATATATATATATATATATATATATATATATATATATATATATATATATATATATACAGTATTATATGTACCGTATAACATTAACCTAACCAAAAGACCTAACCCTAGGTTAGTTTATGGTATATAGTTATATGGTATATGGTATATATGGTATATAGTTAGTTCATTGCCATATAATAATTATTTTATTTGTATCCTTATATCCTTTTAATGTTAAATACTGATCGTAGTGTTTGCTGATTTAAGTAGTATAATGAGAATTTGAGGATGTCAGAGTAGACTTGAAATCTATCTGTGAACTATAGGTGTTTAAACTTGCACTGGTTAATATTGATAAATAACACATCTTTTCCCCTTAATATAAATAATTTATTCATAATTATGTGGGCTTAAAATGCACCAAATATTGTTAAGTTTTCTCAAATTTTCGACCCCCCCAGCTGATCGCTCGCTTCGCTCGCCTGGTTTTCCTATATCTATCTCTGAATGTTCCCCCCACTTTTAGAGAGCAGATGATGCCCCTGACTATCACTATCAGCAAGCGCTCTGACAACACTGATCAAGATTATAAACCATATCATAGGAGTCCTTTATCCCTTACCTTTTACCTTTACCTTGTTTCCACATAGCGATTTTGATAATTTAATTTGACTTTATATTGTCCTTGTCCCAATTTTGGTTTGTTTAGTTTGCAAGTTTTACATTTTAATCGGCAATTCTGGTTTGTCAAGTATGTATGTATGTATGTACAGTATGTATGTATGTATATATATATGTATATGTATGTATATAATTAGTTTACGTGACTTGATATGTTTAGATTAGCAAAGCATTGACAGCAAAAAATACATAAATAAATAAATAAATAAACACATAATAATAAATAATAATAATGTGTGTATGTTGTTGTTGTTGTTCCCCAAGCTGCCTGGCCGAACAGCCCCAAGGCCCCGAGCAAGGCCAAGGCCATAACCGAGCGCCCCCACAGAACCCTCCCTGCCTACCACAATAAAGCCTGGGTGACCGAAGCCACTCCATGGCGGGGAGCTGAGGAGGGTGCGGAAACGCCCGGGAAACCAAAGCCCCACCTAGGGCCCTGTGCCCCTCAGCAATTATGAAGAGAAAGTTGAGGGGCAAAGGAAAAATGTGACACTTTGGCTTCCAATCTTGGTAGATTGGGAGGTCAATCCACGGAAAAGACGCCGTCACTTGAGATCTAGGAAATACATAAGTAAAAGGAACAGTCGGAGTAAGCTATGGGTATGGCAGAGATCGCTCAGTTCTCACTCTGATAGACCAGCCCATCACCATATGACTAGAACCCAATCCTCTCAGCATCAGCTAGGATAGGCCCTAGAAAGCCGCCTTTGGCGGGGGGATAGCTCCCCTATTTCAACCCCTTTCGGGGTTGGGCACCCGCCAATGTACTGTATATACTCAGGCAGAGCCTGAAGAGAAACAACATTTAAAGTTCCAAGTCTTAGGGTCCGGAACCACTTTTGCGTTCCTTTGACCTTTTCTCTATTTCGCCAAGTCGGAGAATTTTACAAGGTGTGGAGGATTCCTAGACCCCTGCCCCCATATGTCAAATGTTAAGAGTTTTGTCACCTAATTTGATCTATTGAACTTTGTCACCTAATCTAATCTATTGAACGTTGTCACCATATTAAATCTACAGTATTGAACTTTGTCACCTAATTCAAATAAAATTCCGTCTAGTTTCCGATATCAATGCTAAAGATCACAACAATGCTGACAAATATTTTGGCCATCGAACGAAATTGACGACGAAAGCTCTCGTGATACCACCTTAAAGCAAGCAATAGGAGCACTTTTTTAGCTTCATAAGAATTAAACTACCTCACAAAATATACTTTCGATATAGTTTCCGATTCCAATGCGAATGAGCCTCAACATGGTACAAAACTAATTGCTCATCGTTAATTGCCCGTAAATGCGCTCGTGTAACACCCCCTTAATTACCAGCTCCGGCTATTATCTACAGTATATTCTGTTAGGTCAATATGGTTTAGCCTACAGCTTCGTTTATAATATAGATAAATCCACTTCACATATAATCGCGACCAGGTGATACACAAACACGTGAAGTGGCCGCACACATGACTGTATACATATATATACTGTACTGTATATTATACAGTATATACTGTATATCCATTTATTTTGTTAAAGTGTTATTTCAAACAAAGTGATTTTGATAAGTTATTTTGTATTTTTATTGTCGTCCCTATTTTGGTTTGTTTATTTTGAAAATTTTACATTATAATGGTTAATGGATAATTTTCTTGATGTCTAGCATTCATGGAACAAATTGGTAAGCACGATTATTTCCTTTCAAACTACAAAATTATATAACAAAATGCATTAACCCTGGAAGGGGGTAGTGCTTGTTTGTTGGTCTATATATTCAATGTATCTATTTTTTAGTTTTCTCGCTAGACCATAATCAAGCTTAAATAATCACCCTCTAGACACCCTTGCAAGGTACCTAAAAATGCCACCAAATGTTAAAGGACAAAAGCTCTCGTATGATATACCTTTTAGGTGATTTTATTGTATGTGTGTGTGTTCTCGTGTGTGTTTGTAAGTGTGTAAATATTGTATATGCATGTGTAAAGTATATGTGTTGAGTTATGACATTATAAGACTGACCTGGTCCAACAAGAGCCACTACAGACCCACGACAGAGCCTCCACCAAGAGTGAGGTCATGAAAGCCGCAGGTAGGGTCAAGTGATGGCTGTCCCCGTCTCCACGATCTGCGGGGGTCAAGGGAGTCAGGGGCACAGTTATTCCTTCACATGAGGAGCCCTACATTGAATTATGCACATAATGAACATAAACGGTCTCAATTTCAAGTCAATTCACTTGTTTATTATTATTATTTTTGCTTAAATGGGGTAAGTGCCATACATTACAATATCAAATTTGCCAATGCATTAAATTTGCTTACTCTTAATTACTGTGGTCGTATACGTTTTGGTTTGTTAATTTTGCAAGTTTTACATTATAATTAAGACATATTGAAATTATAAGGCCCACAAAAATACACTAAATTTGATATATAGCACAATAAGGTAAAATTACATCCATGAAATAAGAGACATAACAGAACGTGAATCATATTATTCTTTATATTTATCACTCTAAGATGTTTGGTGTCATTGTTTAGTAAAGAATTGATACAAATAACGAGTGAATCAAATAACCTAATACGAAATACGCTTTAGGATCAAGCTTTGAGAAAATTACCTTACTTGACTTGATAAATGTAGATTAGCAAAACATTGACCCCCCTCCCCAAAAAAAAAAAAAAAAATACAAAAACAAAAAAAAATCATAAAATAAAAATATACATAAAGAATGGAAACAAAATCATAAATACTGAAAGATAAATAGTATGCCTTCTTTTATATTTTATTTTAATAACTAAATATAATTAAACTTACTTTTGTGTTTGACTGAACACCATTAATGACGATTGAAGACCCTCCAAGCATTTGAAGATCGTCGTTCTTTCTCTCTACACAATCTGGGACCATCCAATGACAGCAAACCTCCAGCTGATCTTATAGTTACCTTAAGGGGGGGCATAGGGTTTATCTGGAACCCCTCCTCCCTCACACTTAGCCCATGAGTTAGGAGATTTTAAGACCTTCACCCCATTAATTTGGCGATTTGAAGACCTGCTCTCTGCATCGACAAGGCTCTTTTTCAGGCTAACATTAAATTATATTACTCGGCTATGAAAGGTCCTATAGGAATATAATGATCAACATATATCTGCCATGATTAACCTTCAGACTCCCACAAACTTTCCTAAGCTTAATAAAACCGATTACTAATAGCATAAATACAGTATAAGTAAAGATTGCATCGCTGTATACTCAAAGGGATTAAGGGGAGATGGGTCGCTTTTCTAGATCCCCTTTTCCCTCATGTTTAGCCTTATTAGTTTTCCAATTTTAAGATGTTTGCCCCATTAGTTTGTCAATTTTCAGACCTTTCGCCCAATTTCTTTGTCAATATCAATACCTTTCGTGATATTTAGATGTCGATATTTTTTCCTGGTGAACGATAGTCAGCCTGCAATTCTGGAAGAACCAGACTTCGGCCGGAACAATTTTCTACCGAAAAATGTACAAATGAATCTAAAAGGGGGATTTAATGGAATGTTTTTAAAATTTTGATGGAGATCTAGGAATGAAACTGAACAAATGATAAATATATGAAATAATCGACCCCCAAAAAACACCTTTCCCCCGTAGCAAATATAAAATGTGAGTAACCTTTTAGTGGTTCAACATCAAAATAAAACATGGGTAGGAAAACAAAGATAATTGACCACTTGCGAGTTTCAGGCTATAAGGAAGTTGGATCTGTAGACATCGATAATAAATATAAATGAAATAATAATGTAGGTTTCTGATGGCTAAATGGTATGTTGAATGGGGTTTTATGTATTTATATATGAACTACAAACGTATTTTAGCTGGTAATTCTGTTAAATATCGATGTCTACAGCTCCAACTTCCTTATAGAACGAAACTGGCAAGTCTGCAATTAGCAGACTGGCTTGGAAGTTCAGGATTTCATGTATTGCTAAAGATTACAAACTATCATATACAAAACAGACACACAAATATGAAACTGCCATCACAAGGTCGCTTTTTCCTCCTCATTCTTCCTCAAAGCTGATGTGGCGGCTTCTGAAATATAATTTTAGGGGGAGATGGGTCGTTATTCTGGACCCCCTTCTGACTCATGTTTAGCCCCAATAGTTTTCAGATTCTTAGACCTTCGCCCCTTTAGTTTGTCGATTTTCAAACCTTTCGCCCCTTTTCTATATGAATAGCAAGACCTTTCGTGCCATTTAGGCGTAAACAAAATCCTGGCGAGCGATAGTGAGCCTATAATTTTAAGAGAGACCGGCATTTGGCTGGAACCTCTTTCTATCAAAAAATGTAAAAATTTATCTTAAGGAGGGTCTAGGGAGTTTTATTTTAAGCTTGATGAAGGTCTAGCGAGGAAACTCAAATATATATGAATATATATATATACTGTATATATATTTTTTTTTTATGTGGTTTCTATGTGAGTGAGGGAGACAAAAGACAGAACTGCCTGTAGCAAGTGCCTCCCCCAGAGTTGAAAGAGTGACAGGGCCAAAATCAAGGGATGTTCGAGCCAAAATGCCTAGACACACAGAGTTTGAAGCAATTTAAGTCATAGAACAGGGAAATACTGATTCTGGGAGAGAGTTCCAGAGCTCAGCTGTTGGATAAAAGAAAGATTGAGAATAACGTTTCACTCTTGGGTTGGATACAGAGTAGGGGTGAGATTGTGTTGCAAGACGGGTGCTACGTGCTCTACGAAGAGGGGGTGGTATACACTGAGAGAGCTCTGAGGAACACTGATTATTGTAATAGCGGTAGAATAGTGAGAGAGATGCAACATTGCGGCGAAGAGAGACAGACTGCAAAGAGTTGGTGAGTAAACGTGAGTTAATGAGGCGAAAGGCTTTCCTTTCTATTTTGTCTAGAAGTGCTGTGTGAGAGGATCCACCCCACATGTGTGAACAATACTCAATACATGGACGAACTGTGCCCCTCCAACAAGATATTACTTTACCGATAAATGTACACATTTATCTCAAGAGGGGATCTTGAGGGTGGATGGGACTCGTTAGCTTTGGTCGGCAACCTGTCTAGGGGAGTAAACCTTATACAAATTCGTACTGCTCACCTAAGGTGAAGCAGGTTAGTGGATGGACTAGCTGCGCACCACTGTAGAAAAATAGTGCTAAAAATATACATAGAATGCCTCAGAGTCAGACAGACCCTAAGCTGAGTGGTCAATCCTGTAAGTCTTTCAATAAACTGGCACGGATTGTCCTTCTCACAGGGGTTAGGTCTGCTTAGGGGCGTTCTGTGTATGGCCACCCTCGTAAAGAGGAGTAAGGCGTCTGGCAATAGATAGATAGATAGATAGATCTTGAGGGTGTTTTATAAGCTTGACAGAGATCTAGGGAACAAACTAAAAACCTCCCCTCAAACAGCAACAAAGGCATTTCCATCACAAATAAATAAAAAAAAAAAAAATTTCATCGCAAAAATTCATCAAAGAAAAAATCCCCGCCTCTTTCTCCATCCTGTGAGGCCATGTAGAGAGAGTGGGTGATGGAGAAGAGGGTCGTCAGCTTTTCTCATCAAAAATATCTTATAGGTCTGAAAATAAGCACGAATATTTATATTACGTTAGGTTCATTATATCACTTTAACCCTTCTGTACCGGCGACATCTTTTTAGTTTTATTCTATCTATATTTAGACGATTTTATGCCGTTGAAGAAGAATCTGTGGTAGTAAAAAGGGTTAAGTGAGATGGTTCGAAGCCTGTTAATTGCTGGAGGTCCTTTTAAAACTGAATAGAATCGTCTAACAGTAGCCAGAATATAATGAAAAGTACATCACCGGTACAGAAGGGGTTAAATAGAGGAATAAAAGGGGGTATATGTGCCAGATTATGTAGATAGAGGATATAGCATAAAACATTGTCCATATTTCATGTGGTAATTTTTATGTACATCATTCCGAGGCAATTAGTTCGTTTCTATTTGTGAAACCCTTATTATTTTTAACTTCATTCTTAACACCAATTACCTCCCAATTGAAATTCATGAAAGCATGTGATCATCCCAGGATATTTCATACAGAACTTACACGCTCTAACCTTTACACCATCAAGACAGTTGCATATAAGTACAGTTGGTCAAAGTTCCAGCTGACCCACCCTCGCTCTGGGGCTCGCCGAATTAGCTGGCAATGCTGGTGTAGTTGCCAATCAGTGGATATAATAACTTGAATATTTAAGCAAATCTATGAACTTTGGTGAATGTTCGGGATCATACATAGCGATGTATGCAATTTTATTTGAGATAGGCTTACTTTCCCTTGTTTAGTATAATGTTCTAACAACGATATAGCCGAAATCAGATCTACCAATCCCAATCTTTGTAAGACACACCTCCTTCCTACACCAGTATTGCTACATAATTCTGCGAGCCCCATAGCGAGGGTGGGTCAGCTGGAACTTTGACCAACTGTACATCACATGACCACGATTAATATCCATTTTATCGAATACTGGATATCAATCTAATATAATACAGTATACACATTCTCAGAGAACTAACACCTTGCGTTATATATATACTGTACACATTATCAGAGAAACGACACCTTGCATTAACATTTTGCCTCTAATCTCTCCACTTCCTCCTTCATGTGGTGCGGACTGGTAGTAACTCGGACTGGTAGTAACTCGTGCTGCTTCCAGGGGTGGAGCCAGACGGACCAAGGTCGACCCGTTCCCAGGTGCTCGGCCTCCTCAAACGTCTGGAGAAAGGTAAGTTGATTTTAGGAAATTATAATGTAAAACTTGCAAAATAAACAAACCAAAACTTTTGCGAACACCGTAAAAAGACAAAACAACTAATCAAAATCGCTATGTGGAAATAACGCTTAAGTAAAATAATAATAAACTGAGATGGGCCAGTCCACATAGATGATAGAGCCGAGAGTTACAAAAAGCTTATAAAAGGTTCCTTCTTTGAATCTTCAAAGCTAAGTTCGGAAGCATCTGTCATATAATAAGTAATTGTGTTGACTCCTTCAGGTTCGATACACCTTAAGGATTACGACAGTATATACTGGCTATCATTACTACGACATGATTTTAATCAGCTCATGAGGAATTTGTGAGTGTCAAGAGGCAAATTGAGTTGGTTTTGACCTATCATTTCTAGAGGTCCTTCCTAAGCTGTATACAATCGTCTAAAGACAGCCAGAATGAAAGGAAGGCACCGTGGTATAGCCTACTGGAAGAGGGGGGTCACCGGCTTTTATTATCTTTCTCTCCTTTTCTCTCTTTCCCTGGGTTTTATCCATTCAGCCCTATTCAGCCAACTGTTTCAAGACGTTTATCCCCATCCAAGTGTCAATTTCTTTCTGGCAAGCGATAGCGAGCCAGCATTGTATGGAGAAAACCGGCTTCGCCGGAGACATTATTCCATCGAAAAATTTACAAATTTAGCTTGCTGTCAAAACAAAACAAATATATATGGTCTCGCTACCGCTCGCCAGTAAAATATTGACACCGCCTTAAAACAGTAGGCTGAATGGGGCCGAGTGGATACAAGCCAAAGAGAGAGGGAGAGAGAGAGGTGGGCTCCCTTAAAAAAAATGACTTGCCTGTGGGAGGTTCAATCCGCGGGTCTCCGGGAGCGGCATCACAGCCACCAGTACCACCGCCATCAGTCCTGCCATCACCCAGTACCGAAGCTCCGGAGACACCTCACTCTGCCGGGCAAATAATGTATGTACAGTACAGTATGTATGTATTGAGTCGGCCACCCCCTGAAGAAAAAAAAAAAAAAAAAAAAAAAAAAAAAAAAGTAAAGAAAGGAAAACAATAGGAAAAGTGGGGATTGGGCCTGAGTATATAGATAGATAGATATATGTATTAAAATTAAAAACTTGCAAACTAAACAAACCAAAACTGGGACGATACATGATGAAGGTAAAATAACTTATCAAAATCACTATGTGGAAATAACGCTTACTAATGTCAGTAGAGCGTCGGCGGATCGAGGCCGTACTGTCAAAATGTTATTGGTAGATGTTAAGCCCGGGCAACTTGACTTAGCGATTCGTGACAAACGCCTAATGTTCAAGGCCACCCCTTCTCGGGAATTACGGCATCTGACAAAAAACATACCCCATAGCTGGGGGTGGCCGACTCGTGACAGAGCCCGAACAGGGACAGCACAACACAAACATAAAAAACAAAATACATTATTCACACACACGCCGGTCAAATAATATATAGAGTAGAACACTATGGGTCCCTCCTAACCTCTGGGAATACATAATATAGGTGCTTATCTCTCATGCTTGGTGTTTGAACTATGGGGACCTCGTATGTTTAAGATAAAGGTTATGCAAGAGAAAGAAAGGGTGAATGGCAGAGGGAGTTCATTATGTTTGTAATGCTCACATTGGTAATATACGGCGACACCACCATGGCCGCATAAGTGACGCTGCAGTAGAGGCCGAAGCCGGTGTTTCTGACTGGGGTGGGCAGGAGCTCTGGGGTGAGGACG
This sequence comes from Paralithodes platypus, assembly GCA_032716605.1. Lineage (NCBI taxonomy): Eukaryota > Metazoa > Arthropoda > Malacostraca > Decapoda > Lithodidae > Paralithodes > Paralithodes platypus. Next base: position 5,372,875 of record CM064570.1, on the reverse strand, counting down.
AAGAGCGCTTGCTGTCCGAGGATACTGGCCAGGCGGGTGAAGGCGGACAGACCCACCAACGCCCACTCGTCTGGTTGGAGAAGGGGGTATGTAGTATGACGGTATTGCAAAGATTTATTGTGTGTTTAAGAGAAAGAAAGGTCGAAGAAGAAGAGTGTTTATTGTCCGAGGATACTGGCTAGGCGGACAGACCCACCAATCTGGTTGGAGAGGGGGATATGTAGTATGAGGGTATTGCAAAGATTTATTGTGTGTTTGAGAGAAAGAAAGGTCGAAGAAAAAGAGTGTTTATTGTCCGAGGATACTGGCTACGCGGACAGACCCACCAACATCCACTCGTCTGGTTGGAGAGGGGGGTAGGTAGTGGCGATGAAAGAGTTTAATAAGAAGATCTACTAGCATCCTCACTCCCTTCAAACGTTCCAAGGTTATTTCTTACTATCCATAAAGAACTGATTTCTTTATCCATCAGTGTTACAGGTCTCCCTCACTATCCGATGGCCCAAATTTCGATATTATTTTAGGGTTTTAGGTGTTTGTGTTTGTTTTTTGGCTGGTCCAAGAATGCATCCCCATTTACCCCCATTAATTTTAGGGATTTCTATACGAGTTTTCTATTCCAGATCGAGTTTTCAGGAGCGTAACCCAATCATATATTGAGGGAGACCTGTATAAGGGTATACTATACATACTATGGGTGAAAGCAGTGGCAATCATTGAGAACACCCCAACCAAGATGGCTGCCGACAGGATGGTGAACCGCCGCCCCAGGTACTGCATGCCAAGCCAACTGAGTACTATGGCTGGGAGATGGACCACCGACAGCAGGAAGTTGCTGAGGAAATAGTTGCTGGACATGACATCGATCCCCAGCCTCAGGATCCCAAAGGCTGTGTAGAAGCAGGTGCTGGAATAGAAGGGTTAATATACTGAGCTGGTTATTAATGGAAGGGTGAAGATACTGAGCTGATGTTTATATTTGTATTTTAGTACTTGCTGAAAGAAATACAGATGACCATTATGCTCATAAGATTAAACCACATTTCTTACAAATAGTTGTTGTTTTTGTTGATCCTCAGGCTGTCTGGCCAAGGTCCCGAGCAAGACCAAGGCCATAACCGAGCGCCCCCTAATGGGGCGAACGACTTAAAATCTCAAAAGAAATGGGGGTAAACATGAGGGAGAATGGGGTCCAGAAAAGAAAAAAAATCCGTCTAGTGGTAATTTCCACTTATGAGATATAGTGTGTTTAACATTTTACAGTACCAGGGACGTCCTTTTCATCATATTCTGGCAACTATTAGACAATTTTATTCAGCATAGGAAGGACCTCTAGCCATAATAAAACTATTCAAACTATTTCAAACCAACCAACCCTTTTAACTACCACAGATCCTTTCTATTAGCTGCAAATTATCGTCTAAATATAGCTAAAATATAATATATAACACACGTCGCTGGTACTCAAAGGGTTAACATTTAAGTAACACCCCGTTCTTAACATTAATCATCAATTACAAACCCCAATGTACTTGAATAAACTAATGAAAGCATATGGTCCCGGGATTCGAACTCGGGACACCACACCCAGAACATAAGCACCTAAACCATTACACCACCAACACATTTAACAGATTTTTATACCACAATACTCACCCAAGAAGGAATAATAATAGCAGCCTCAGCCGAATCGTAGGGTACCGAAAGGTCTCCCAGAAATGTGATTCCTTCTTTTCTCTGGCTACCAGTAATAGATCTTCTCTTAACTGGGAATGAGAAATCTCACCTCGTCCATTGATCTTGGCTATCTGAAAGAAGAAGTACAGGTAGTTTTTGGTGAGTCTCTTAAATATATATTATTTTAATATTAAGGGGACAGTGGTTATCTTTTGGGGTCTACAGTATTTATCTATATATTCATATATGTTTTAGTTTCCTCCCTAGACCTCTATCAAACTTTTAAAAAACATCCATTAGATCCCTCTTCGAGATAAATTTGTAAATTTTTCGGTAGAAAAATGTCTTGGCCAAAGGCCGGTTTCTCCACAATTACAGGCTTGCTATCGCTCGCCAGGAAAAACAATCGACACCTAAAGGGCAAGAAAGGTCTAAATATTAGGGTGAAAAGTCTTAAGATCGACAAACTAATGGGCAAACGTTTTAAAATCTCAAAAACTAATGGGGATAAGCATGAGGAAGAAAGGGGACCAGAAAAACGGCCATCTCCCCCTAAATTACTCCGGTCCGATCTCAAAATAGGAATTTGACAAGTCTTGTTTTTTTAGGAACTTAACATACTGACTTTCACAGATATTTGATAAGTTTGAATTCATCTAATGGTGTTATATATCAAAGTCTTGTTTATGAGGAAGCTACCATATTGACTTTCACAGATATTTCCCAAGTTGTTTGAATGCATCTAACGGTAACCATAATATAATGAAAAATGTATAAGAGTTAACCCCTTGAGATTTATGACACATTTGACAGTATACGGTGGTTATCATTGGACGATTTTATACGGCTTAGGAAGGATCTGAGGGAGTTTAATGTGTATGACGGTATGACACATTTGACACTATATTCTGGTATCATTGGACAATTCTATACAGCTTAGGGAGGCTCTGTCTTTAATCGCCCCCCCCCCCCAAAAAAAAAGGGTATGTGCCTGAGTATTTAGTTAGACAGATAGATAGATAGATAGATAGATAGATAGATAGATAGATAGATAGATAGGGAGGATCTGTGGGAGTCAAAAATGTAACGACCATCGCAATCAAACCCCTGATGATAGCCAGAATAAACTACCAAAACACGTCATGATCCTCAAGGGGGTTAATAAGCGCGTGTCTCTTACGTGTTGCAGCACCAGACAGCTCTCCCTGAGTCGGCCCTTTGACAGCAGCCAGCGCGGGGACTCCGGCACCATCCTGGGGAAATATATCAAGTTTCATTAACCCTTTCTGTACTGGCGACGTCTTTATATTTTATATTATTTAATAAAGAAAAAAAAAATGCAATATATAGGAAGCACCCCCCCCCCCCCTCCCCTCCCCACAAAACAAAAAAACAATATATATATATATATATATATATACTGTATATATACTGTATATATATATATATATATATATACCGTATATATATATATATAAATATATACATATATATATATATATATATATATATATATATATATATATATATATATTATAATGTAAAACTTGCAAAAATATACAAACCAAAACGTATACGAACACAGTAAAAAGACAAAATAACTAATCAAAATCGCGATGTGGAAAATCAAATCAAAATATAACTGAAACATCGCCACACCAAATCCAAATGCCTCACCAATAATAATAAAGATGGAGGATAAAAGGCAGACATGATGCAGCGATCAAGTGTTTCCAGTTCGGCAGACCATAGCCCACCAGTGAGGCCAAGCAGTGACCGATAGTGGCAGCCCCGTAGCTTATACCAGTGGTCCACGCGCGACGGTCAGATCTTACCATCTCCGTAACTGAGGAGAGAACAGATGTATGTATGTATTTCAAGCATTTTTTATTATCCTGTATTTTTTTATAATACTGTAATGATAGATCACTAGGAGAAACTCAAACAAAAACTCATGATGCCTTAACAATGAAGCCAGCTTCAGCGCCACCTCTGGCGGAAACCATATCGCCCAAATTAATTCTGCTATTTAGGCGATACGGTTTCCACCAGAGGTGGCGCTGCAGCTGGCCCACTTGCTAGAGTCAGAAGTAGTCGGGAGAAGTTTAGAGAGCCGTTGCCATTCCTGACCATGAGAGAACCCCTACTTCACATTAAAGGGAAGGTGTATACCTCATGTGTTAGGAGCGCGATGACCTATGCCTAGGAGACGTGGCCGGTTAAAGCGGAGGACATCAAACGAATGGAACGGAATGAGAAAGAATGGTGAATAAAGTCAATAGGAAGGGGTTCATAGATTTCTAGGTGAAACTCCAAAGTACATGACCAACCACGTACCGTAACTACCCTACATACATCAATATGCATATGCACCAATGGTTCAGGTATGGTGGTTTCACTTTAATGGGAGATCGGCCGTTTTTCTGGTCCCCATTCTTCCTCATGTTTAGCCCCATTAGATTTTAGATTTTAAGACATTTGGCCCATAATTTTGGCGATTTTAAGACCCGTCCCATTCCTTTGTCAATGTTAAGACTTTTTGTGTCATTGAGGTGTCGATTCATCTTGGCGAGCGATAGCGAGCCTGTAATTTAAGAGGAACTGGTCTTTGGGCGGAATATTTTTCTATCGAAAAATTTACAAATTCATCTTGAAGGAGGGTCTTGATCGGGTGTATTTATAAACTTGATGGAGGTCTACAGTGGAAACTAAAAAGATACATAAATGAGCAAATATATATGAGCATCCCCCCTTAAAATCTCCATTACTGTTTAGCCCCATTAGTTTTGAGATTTTAAGACTTTCCATTAGCTTGTCGAATCTAAGGCCTTTCACCCCATTTATTTGTGAGTATTAAGACTTTTCGCGCCATTAAGGTGTCAGTTATTTTCCTGGCAAGCGATAGTGAGCCTGTTAACTTTGAGGAACCGGCCTTCGGCTGGGACATTATCTACTAAAATATATACAAATAAACCTCGAAGGGGGATCTTGAGGATGGTTATATTATTTTTTAAAGCTTGATTGAGGCCTAGGGAGAAAACTAAAACAATAATAAAGACGTAAATATATACACAAATAACACCTATCCCCTTAACCCAATTTTCGCGGGGCCCGTCATATGGCGGAGACGATTTTCTGGCTATTATATATCCTGTGAGCCAGGCCAGTTGTTGTAGGCAGGGTGAGGCCGGCAACCGGAGCCTACAGGCCCCACCACGACACTGAAGTGTGATAGAGAACTCCCTCACATATGTGCAGTGTCACACATAGCGAAAACAGCAAAAAGCTATTTTTCCCTAGGTTTGCAAGATAACCAGACATCGTATAGGGACGATTCAGGTATCCTTTGAAAGCTCTATTACCGTTCTTTCACGGATATATAATTGTATTACACTCTGGCGTTTGCTTATGAATGAAAATGAGCAGGGAAAGAAGGTTATTTCGGGCAACTATGCCCGCTCGTACGGGGTTAACTATATAAACAAATAAATGTACAGTATATATATAACACGATGCCACATACAAAGACCAGCACACAATGCACACCAACAACACCAAACCACCACCACCAACTTACCCATGATGAGCGGTAGGGTGACCAAGCATGGATAGGACAGGGCAGCCAGGAACCGAAGGGCGAAGTGCAGAGCCGGCTGGGACACGAACACTGTAGGCACCGCGAACAGCACATACAGGCCGGGGATCACCAGTATCATCACACGCCGACCAAAACTGTTCCAAAACAAGAAATAAATGGGTTAATATATAGATAAGTACCCGTAAATATATGATTTAACTATACTTCGACAATTGCAAAGATTATGTATACAGTAGACCGAACATCACCAGTATCATCACGCGCCGACCGGAGCTGAGCCAAAAAAAATAAAATAAATGGGTAAATAAATAGATAATTAAGTACACGTACTGTACGTGATCCAACAATGCCTCAACAATTGTCCACAACATTTGTTGAGGAAATCCAGGAGAAACAGAATGTGGTGGGTCGCAAACACTACGTACAGGCCGGGCATCACCAGGATCATCACGCGCTGACCCAAGCTGAGCCAAAACAATTAATAAATGGGTAAATATATATAGATAGGTAAATATATGATCCAACTATACCACGACAATTGTCCAAAGAATTGCAAAGATTATGGATTACTGTATGTAGAGACAGGGCATCACCAGTATCATCACTATCACCCCCCCCCCCCCAAAAAAAAAAAAAAAATGGTTAATAAATAGATAAGTATATACATTTCTTTTCTGTGTCTAATTTGTCTATGTCTAAACCTCGGGATTGTAGGCTGTTCAGTAGCCTGTAACTCTTTCGAGGCCCCGAGATTATAATCGTTTGAAGCTTCGAGGCGCTGGGTGCTTCATATGTGTCGCACTAGATGGTCACAGTGGAGCTTCAAGGTGTTGGTTGCTTCCTTTCTGCCAAACTAAAGGAAATAACGGTACTATATTTATACACGTCACTTGATCCAACTACGCCTCAACAATTGCCCAGGACATTTGTCGAGGAAATCCACGAGAAACAGGAGGTAGTGGGTAGTAGAGATTATTATTTGGTTGCCGAAATGGTACAAAGGAGTACAAAGGAAATCAAGCAACGACAGATCTAGTGATCCTTCTAGGCTGCTTGTCCTCCAAAACACTGAGGATCAAGTGTCCAAACAGTGGTTTAGAGTGTGTAAGGGAACATTGGAAAGGGAACTACTGCCCTAGAACTAATGTCCGTGGCAGGATTAGGAAGTTAGTAGGGGACAGATGGGTTAGTAACTTAGGGGGGGATAAAATAAAGTTATTCATTTACAAACGCAGTCAGTCGCGGGTTTGATGCGAGATATTTGTCTAAGCGGAGTTTAAATGAATCAACGGTGCTGCAGTCTATAACGTCTCGGGGAAGCCCATTCCACAAGTTGACAACTCGATTGAAGAAGAAATTCTTAGATTCGTGTGAGTTAAAAGATTTACCAATAATTTTGCAACCGTTTCCCCGCGTGTAATTAGATTGGTCGATAGTGAAGTACTTACTACAGTTCATATTGTCGATGCCTTTGATGATTTTGAACACTTGAATTAAGTCACCTCTTAATCTGCGCTGGGTTAAAGGAAATAGATTTAATTCTCTAAGACGCTCTTCGTATGGTTTGTTCTTTAGGCTAGGTATCATTTTGGTAACTCTACGTTGAACTCGTTCTAGCTTGTTTATATCTTTTTGGTAATAAGGGCACCAGGATTGAACTCAGTATTCCAGAAGAGGGCGGACTAAGGAATTGTAAAGGGTTAGGATAACTTCTTTGGATTTATGCTCAAATGACCTGCCTATAAAGCCAATTATTTTGTTTGCCTTCTTAACAACTTCTGAACATTGTTGACTCGGTTTTAGGTTACTCGATATTGTTACTCCCAGATCGGTTTCTCTGTTTACATTCATAAGCTGAGTGCCATTCATCGAATAGTTTGCTTTCTCATTTAGGTATCCGATATGTAGTACTTTACATTTATCCGCATTGAAACTCATTTGCCAAATTTGGGCCCAACATGACAATTTATCTAGATTGTGTTGCATATCGTCAACTTGTTCTTTTGAGAGTACGCTATTTGAATTTTTGTATCGTCAGCAAATTTTGAGATTGTACAGGTGAGACCCTCATCTATGTCGTTGATGTAAATTAGAAAGAGAATTGGTCCTAGTACCGATCCCTGGGGTACCCCGCTACTTACATTGGTCCATTTAGATGCCTTACCGTTTATGACTACTCTTTGCTTTCTGTCGCTGAGCCAATTTTCTATCCATTTCAACACACCGTCTTGTATTCCATGCACTTTTAGTTTTAGCAGTAAACGTTTGTGGTATGGGTCAAGGTGTTCCTGCGTGTCTTGAGGTACCCATGAAGCGACACAAATCTCAGCAATACGAAAGAAAATATACAGTATGTGATTGTGACTGATTAAACTCCATGGCTGTGAACCTAGTGAGCTGCTATCTCAGCACCAGGGCCCGGCCTCATAGGAGACCCGGGCATGACGTGTGTAATAATATAAGTAATAACTTAATAGACAGCTAAAGCCTAGACCTCTATCAAGCTTTAAATAAAAACCTCCCAAAGACCCCTCTTCTAGATGAATTTGTACATTTTTTGGTAAAAAAAATTCCCGGCCAAAGGCCGGTTCCTCCTAAATTACAGGCTCGCTATCACTCACCAGGACAAAATCGACACCTAAATGGCACGAAAGGTCTTAACATTGAAAAAGTAAGGGCGAAGTCTTTATATTGACAAAGAAATGGGCGAAACGTCTTAAAAAAGCAAAAGAAACGGGGCGAACATCTAAAAACTCTCAAAACGAATGGGGCTAAACATGAAGGAGGATACCGAAAAAACAACAACCCATCCTTCCCTTCAATAACACCCCGCACCCCACCCCTGCCATTTTTGTTTTCCCTATATTCCAACAACTACCTCTCGGTACTTACTACTTATCAGCTATGAAGGGCAGCAGGAAGGCCCCCACAGCATTGCCGGCCAGGGAGAAGGCCAGGAGGTGTTGGGAATAACTCTGTCGCTCACAGTACCACTCAAAGGACGTGGCCACAGTCTCCTTCATCTGGGAAGTGTCGTGGTCCCATCCGTATTGGCAGGCTGGTGCGTGGGGGCAAGAATAAAAATTAATGCATTTATTTTATATAAAAAAAAAAAAAAATAATAAAACACACACACACACACACACAGGAAAAGTGGGGATTGGGCCTGAGTATATGGAATAGAATATATAGAGAATTTTATATATTAATGTACAGTGTATAGTGGGACTCTTTTGCTGGGGACCCCAAATGGGCCTCGGTCTCTGGGTATTTTTCCTTGACGACCTAGATGTGTGTGATATTTTTTTTGTTTCCTGATGTGTTGTGATGTCCCCTGTTCGGGCTCTGTCTCGAGTTCCCCCCCACCCACACACACACCAAATACCTCCCAATGAAATTAATGAAAGCATATAGTCCACCGGGATTATTGATTGCCAAGATTATAGATGAGCTATAAAATCTAGTATTGTAGAATTATGATAAAACTGATTTGGTGCAATATACTTACATGTAGTTACGTTGGTGATGGTACTGGGGAGGTGGGTGTTGTCATTAATCCACTCCATTTCGTACATAAGGCATTGGGAAAGTTCACCAGTACCAATAATTCTGCAAGGGAAAAGTTTGCATCACTCAACATCACTTCTCACGTAATTATCTATCATGGTAAAGTGCAATTGACCACTTGCGAGTTTCGTTCTATAAGGAAGTTGGAGCTGTAGACATAGATTTTTAAACGGAAAAGCAATAATAACGTAGGCTTGTGATGGATAAAAAGTATGTTGAATTGAATTTTATGTATTTACATAAAATTATGCACTATAACCGTATTTTAGCTGGTAATTCTGCTAAATATTGTTATCAACAGCTCCAACTTCCTTATAGAACGAAACTCGCAAGTGGTCAATTAACTCTTCCAGTACCGGTGCCGTCCTTTTAACTTACATTGACGATTTAATTCAGTTTAAAAGGTGCCTCCAGCAATTATCAGGCTTCGAACTATCTCACTTAACCCATTTTACTGCCACAGCTCTTTCTTAAACTGCATAAAATTAGGAGAAACTGGGCTTCAGCCATATTTGTCTACTGAAAAATGTAATTTAACTAGAAAGGGGGTCTGAGGGGCTCTTTTAGCTGAAGGGGGTGAAGTGAAGCGTTATATAATTCAAGAGAGCATCGACAACCTCCAAACACTCATCCGCCTGTGGCCCAGACGAAATAAGTTACATACACCTTAGACACCTGGAAGCACAAGGTATTCAAGCATTCACCAACATATCAAACTACAGCTATTCACACAACATAATACCCACCATCTGGAAGCATGGTGTCATGACCACAATCCCCAAACCAAATAAAGACCCCACGCTACCCTCCTTGAAACCGCCCCATCACTCACTTTTGCACCCCCTCAAAAGTTACGGAACGCCTCATATTACAACTAACCACACCTCACATTCCCCTAGCTACATCACAACACGGCTTTAGGCCACTACACTCCACAAACACCGTTCTTACAGACCTCACACAAAAAGCTTATGATGGCATCAATCCAGCTAGGCCACCACACAGAACACGTCTCGTCACAATTGACATTAGTAAAGCTTTTGATACTATTCCCCGCCACAATCTAACAAACAAAATTCTTAACACAAACATGCACAACAACACAAAAAGATGGCTGGTCAACTATCTAGCAGGCAGATGTGCCCATGAAAGATTTGCTGATCAGTCATCGAACATCAGAAATTTCAAAAAAGGAGTTGCTCAGGGATCCGTCTTGTCACCAAAACTTTTTAATCTATACATTACATGCACGACCTACCCATACCCCAAATATCCCAGATACACACAACCTCTGACGCAGACGACATAGCACTCACATGTATACATAGACGCAAACACAGCCGCACAACTCCTCCAACCATACCTCAACACACTACACAACTGGTTCACCACAAACAGACTCAAATTAGCCCCAGCCAAATCTACAGTGACCCATTTCACAAACTGAACAACAGAACACCGTCACATCCCTCACCTCACCTTAAACAACATTCCTATAACACACACACACACACAAAATCCTTGGTGTAACATACAATACATAAATGTAAAAAAAAAAAAAAAAAAAAAAAAATTACACCAAGACTAATCACCCTTAACCTAAGAAGTGCGCATGGGGGTAATTAGAAACGTCCGCCTGTGCTGACGTATTTGAGCTGTTTCCATCACTAAAATATTCATTTTACCATAAATAGCATTAACCCGTGGAGCCCCGGCTAGTTTTGTATTGTTTGTTCACCAGAACCCGGCCGGTTTTCAAAAAATGGTTTTATTCCAGAAACAATAGCGAATGGGTTAGGAATGAAGGAAAAACCACGAAAAACCGCTCAAAAAGCTTAAAGAATGGTCCTACAGAGCCCCCGAAAACGTATTTTACAAGAGTAAAAAATTGAAGGCAATTACCCCAAAAAAAACAGGTTATTGCGCGCTCACGCGCACACAAGTGGACTTTGAGAGTTTTCAACCATCGGCACGGTTGCGTGGGATACGTACACAGTTCCCATACAAATCTGAGCCCTCTCGAGTGGCTACACCTGAGGTTACGGTCGGAGCAATTAGGGTGACTCGTCAGACGCATCGCTGGGGCTGTGCGTTACATACATCGCCGACGCGCCAGATGCGTCGCTGGGGCTGGACGGGTTAATACTTATCCATACGCGCCTATTATGGGTTGATTATAAAGGTATTAACCTGAAACAACAATAAAACGAGTGAAAACAGCGTTTGGATGGTCAAAATCGGAGATACAGGCCGCGAATTATATAATGTATGGGTGAGGCAACCTGCTCTCCCGCCAATTTCCCCCAAGGCCACTGAGACACAGTCGATCGATACTCTCTCTCTCTCTCTTGCACTCGCTTGCTAGCAGTGATGACAATGCCCTGCTTGCAACTCGCTAATGTTAGCACAAAAATATACCTCAGAATAAGGGAATAACAGGGAAAATAGGTGATAACTGAAGGAGGGGAGGAAAGTGGGGAAGGAGGGGAGGTAGAGGAGTGATATTTATTGCATGGCCCAGGGGCAAAAAATAAATATTATTTTTTTGTTTTCGATGTTTAAAGTCGATTTTTTTTTTCTCTGACTCTTAAGAGTCTTCCCGCAGTCCGCCGGGGGAACTCTTAAGAGTCTCCCCTCAGTTCCCGGGTTAAGTCACTTGCCCACACAACATTTGGACGTGGAAATTCCCGGCGCGACCGAAGCCGCTCCAAGGACCCGTGCCCCGTGTATCACACACAATTATTGTCCTCTCTCCCTCCCTACCCACCCCGAACCAACTTCCAGAAGCACATCCATACTCATATCTCTCACCGATCCATCCACTCACTCACAGACAACACGCAGCTGCATGCACGACCTCCCGAAATCCATCCTTCGGAATCCTCCCTTCCTCGCGAGGACAGAGTCCACCTGGCCAGGCTGAGATGCGGACACCATCCAGCTCTCCTGAGCTATCAGAAGAGACTGGATGACTCCGTTGTCGACGCCTGCCCGGGATGTAACACAGCACCCCATACCATTAAACACATCATAGAAGACTGCATTTCACACAACCACTTACGCCAACAACACAATCTACACTCAATGAGAGCTCTGTGGGAAAGCCCGATCGTGGCCATGGCCTTTCTCAGGGACTCGGGGCTGTTCGGCCAGGCAGCTTAGGGAACAACAACAACAACAACAACATTTGGACGTAACAAAGAAACTACCACCACAGTATACAAACACTATAATTATATGTTCAGTGATGGAATATGCTAGACCTGCTTGGGCTTCTAACCTCTCTGAAACACATCACAACACCCTACACACCATACAGAACAAAGCCCTCAAAATAATCACTGGCTGCACAGCTACCCCACCTACATCAGGAAATCAAAATCCTCAAAATCAAAGTTCACCTTGATATGAGAGGCACACAATTCCTTGCCGCAGCCTCCACAAACCAACACCACCCACTACTCGGCAGAACATTCACACACACCAAGAAATCTCAAAACAACACCTAGAACTCGTTATCATACACAAATACTGTCTTCACTCCCCCCTTACCGGGCTTACCCACCCCAAGCCAGCTTCCAGAACCCCCCTTCTCCCTCATGCTTAGTTCCGTTATTTTGTTTTATTCTGAGACGTTCGCACCATTAGTTTTATGATGTTATGACCATTCACCTTAATTCTTTGTCAATATTAAGACCTTTCGCGTCATTTGGGTGTCGATTATATCCTGGCGAGCAAAAGTGAGTGTGAACATTAGTCTATTGAAAGATGTACAGCCCTATCTCCAAACAGGGTCTTGGGGGTATTCTATTAAGCTTGATGGAGATCTAGGGGGGGAAGGGGGGGGGTAAAAAAACCCACACACAACCTGACATTACTACATAACTTAGACTATATACTGTAGATATTGATTGGTGTAACCTTGGGATGGTGATGTCGCGCCACTGGTGAAGCTGGTGGGTGGTGGTGGAGGTGTTGAAGGTTGTGTTGAGGCTGGTGTTATTGAAGGTGGTGTTGGTGGTGGTATTGAAGATGTTGAGGCTGGTGTTCGTGGTTGTGGTGTTGAGGGTGTTAGGGGAGGTATTGAAAGTGTTCAGAGCGGTATTAAAGGTGGTGGCATTGTACGGAACAGGAACGTGACACCAATGATCCGGTACTATCGTCTGGAACAGCAACAGGGTACTCTGAAATAACACATGAAAACACACCATCATATATTTAGGCCTCATTTTAGTAACCGGACACCTATAGGCAGCCTTATGCCAACATAATACCGTAAATTTAACGCTCACATGCAAATCCTTTATATATATTAATATCTCCATCAGCATTCTACAATTGCCTTTATATACAAATGCATGCATATATACAGTATACATATACATATATATATATATACATATATATATCTCTTAAATAATCATAATAGAATCCAATTATATCTTTATTCATATATAATCCCTTTAAATATCTACATTTGAATATATAATTATATCTACATACACAACTCCTTATATAATTACAAATTTAACTATATATTTATAATCCATATATTAATCTGATCATTGATTTCATTAGTTAGGTTTATGTGTAAGTTAATTGGTGGGTTGGTGAACAATTTGAATTCATCTGATCACACTGTGTTAGTGGTGTAATGGTTTAGGTGCTTATGTTCTGGGTGTGGTGTCCCGAGTTCGAATCCCGGGAGGACCATATGTTTTCATTAGTTTATTTAAGTACATTGGGGTTTGTAATTGATGATTAATGTTAAGAACGGGGTGTTACTTAATTTATATTTAGATTGTTTATACTTATGAGATGTAAACAAGTGAATGTAAACAAAATCCGCCTTTTAGACACAACTGAATCCCGAGTATGGTAAACAAGCACACCCCGTATCATTGCTGACTTGACACAGATAGTCATTCTCACTCTCACTTTGCTGACTCCACACTCTCGCTCACACTCACACATTCCACACAGATAGTCTCACTCACTCTCACTCTTTGCTGACTCCACACTCTCACTCTCGCTCACACACTCACACTCTCCCTCACACACTCACTCTCTCCCTCACACTCACACACACACAATCACTCACACTCTCGCTCAAACACTAACTCACACACACACACTCACTCCCAGCTCACCCTTAACCCCTTCAGCACGATGACGTAATTTTCGACATATTCTGGTTACCATTAAACGAGTTTCTTTTTTATCTTACAATCCACCTTTAGGATTCAAAGGGGTAAACATGATCTCAAAACAGCCTCTGAATTAAAATGTAAAACTTGCAAACTAAACAAACCAAAATTGGGACAAGGACAATATAAAGTCAAATTAAATTATCAAAATCGCTATGTGGAAACAACGCTTACTAAAATGAAAATTATTAAATAAAAGAACATAGGTCGTTCTTAGACTAAAAAAAAAATAATAATAACAATAACAAATAAACTAATATATATATATATATATATATATATATATATATATATAATAATCTATCTATCTATCTATATGCTCAGGCCCAATCCCCATTTTGGGGGTAGCCGACTCAAGACAGAGCAAGAACAGGGAAAACACAAAAACAACATAAAACAAAAAATAAACACAGATAAAAAACACAAACTCTCACACATCCAGGTCACCCAGGAGAAGACCCAGAGACCAGGGTTACCAAGGTTGCTCCAGCACTCCCCCGGCCCCTGACCACCCGGAGAGGTTCCGATCTCGGCAGGCAGACATGCAGCGGAGCCAAAGCCACAAGCCCTCCCACCACACTTCCAGGAACACCCTTCATATTAATCGTCTCCCCGGGCCAGGCGCCTGATGGACTATTATCTAGTCCAACTTGCGCCCGACCCCTTACTCCAAATGACCACGTGTTCACTCAACTATTCACAAGCATTCTCCATTCACTCCTGTCCACCACCACTTCCCCTGCCTGATCTATAGTCATTCCTCTATCATCCAAAGCCTTTCTTACACAGTCTCTCCATCTCAATGGGGGTCTTCCTGCCCTTCTATCTCCCCTTGTACCTGACTCACATATTCTCTTTGTAAGCCTTTCATCTCCCATTCGTTCAACATGACCATACCAGCTCAGCACCCTTCTGTCCACTCTGGCTGACAAATGTTCTTGCTGCCCCACTCTCCTACATATCTCTTCATTCCTCAATCTGCCTCTACGAGTAACTCCACACATACTTCTCAAGCAGCTCATCTCCATCACATCCAGCCCTCTTTTCTCCTTTTTCTTCAGAGCCCATGTCTCAGCCCCATACATCACTGTTGACACAACAATTCCTTGATACAGTGCACTTTTTACTTTCACTCCGAGATTTCTCGTCTTCCACATACTTCCCATTGCTCCGAAAACCTTCCTTCCTTCACACACTCTCTGTTTTACCTCCACTCCTGCTTATCGTTCCTCCTAGATATTTAAAACACTCTACTTGTTCCAATATTTCCCCATCCAGCCTCACATCTAGATTCACCCTATGCTCTCCCCTATTACACACCATTACTTTACTTTTATTGACGTTCACCTTCAGTTTCCTCCTTCCACAAACCACACCATACTCTTTGACAGTTTCTCATCAGAATCCGCCACCAATGCTGTGTCATCAGCGAACAGCAACTGATTCAACTCCCAATCTCTACCATTCTTTCCTACTAAACCCAATCCTCTTCCCATAGTTCTCCTTTTCACCTCCCTCACCACACCATCCATAAACATATTAAACAGCCATGGTGACATTACACAACCCTGTCGCAAACCTACCTTTACCTCAAACCATTCACTCAACTCACCATTTCCTACTCTCACACATGCTCTGCTCCCTTCATAAAAACTCTTAACTGCTTCTAACAAATTTCCTCCTATTTCATAAATCCTTAACACCTTCCACATTGCTTCACGGTCCACACGATCATACGCTTTTTCCAAGTCCATAAAAGCCCAAAATATCTCCTTATGCTTCTCTAAATACTTCTCGCATAACTGTCTTACTGCAAACATCTGATCCACGCACCCTCTTCCCCTCCTAAAACCGCACTGTTCTTCTCCTATTGCAACTTCTGTACACTTTATTATCCTCTCTATCAACACCCTGCCATACAGCTTTCCAACCACTGACAATAAACTAATACCTCTATAACTTAATATAATAATATTAATAATAAAACATAAATACAATACTAGTTTCGTATTCTATATCCGACCTGAATCAATAATCTTGCCAGCTGTCATACTCCCAACGTCGGGTTAGAATTAACCAGCTGCAACTCACTATAAAAAAATCATGAGTATATATATATATATATATATATATATATATATATATATATATATATATATATATATATATATTATACAGGTAAATGTAATCCAGGTGAGTATGTTGACCCATTCAGCCCGATTACGCATATTTCATCTAGGTACCAGTAGACTATTTTCTTTAGCTAATAATTCACTTCTGGGACTCAAAGGGGTGAATACAAGCTTAATGAACCGTCTAGATAGCACGGATCCTTCTTAAACTGAATACGTTCGTCTAATGGCATACATAATGACAGGTATATAGGCGTCATAGTGCTGAAGGGGTTAAGGGGGGTCACCGATTTGTATTTATCTTTCTCTCCTTTTCTCTCTTTCCCTGGCTTGTATCGATTCGGCCCCCTCAGCCAACTGTTTTCAGACGTTTATCCCCATCCAGGTGTTGATTTCTTCCTGGCGAGCGATAGCGAGCCAGCATTGTATGGAGAAATCCGGCTTCGCCGCAGAAATTTTTCTATCGAAAAATGTACAAATTTAGCTTGCTGTCAAAACAAAAAATATATATATGCTGGCTCGCTACCGCTCGCCAGGAATATATTGACACCTGGATGGGGGTAAACGTCTTAAAACAGTAGGCTGAAAGGGGCCGAGTGGATACAAGCCAAAGAGAGAGGGGGGTCCAGAAAAAGCTAGTACTACCCCCTTAACCCTTAACTGGCGGGGCCCGCCTTAAGTCGGACTCCAATTTGCAGCAAGTTAGGAGCATTATTAAGGCTTTTAAAGGGTTAAAATAGAGTGCAAATGGCCGGGAGCTCAGCAGGCCACCAGCAGGCCACACGTCCGACACCCAGGGCTTAAGCAGGCGTCACACCATGCCGATTTGAGCCACGACTGACCACGACCTTGAGTCGTGGTCAGGAGTGCCGACCTTCGGCGGAGAGCTTAAGGATATGGGGGGGTGAGTTTTGGACGGGACGCAGTATGGATGGCCACGCCGCCTGACGGCGACCTGACGGGGTAGACCGGCGCCCATGCCGGACTGAATGTGAGTTTTAGGTCGCCGCTGGAGTGCCGATCTGCGGCGTAGTGCGTCGACAACGACCCGACGAACGGCGTCGACAGGAATTAGGGCGGCGTCAATATTCATTACTGTGCCGATGAGCGGCGACCCCTTCAGTATGGACGGTGACCCCGGCCCGCATGACCCCGAACGACGGCGACCGAACTCAAGGTGTGGTATATAAAAGGTACACCAAAGGGTGGGCCTCATCAGTATACCTTCAGCCACCGTAACGGTTGCACGCAGCCATGTTCACCACAGTCCCCAGGAACCCGATACGACATCTACGCTTACTCCAGGTTCAGTTAAATCTGGAAAATGACTACCTACTGACAAATATAGCCATCTGCAAGCTGCTGTTGAGGAAAAGAAGGAGGGAGAATAGAACCCCTCGCATGTGGGTCCGGAACTGGCTTCTCCGTAGGAAAACCTTTGGTATTTATGAGCAGCTACTGAAGGAACTCGCCCAGGAGGATGGGCCAGCCTACAGAAACTACCTGCGGATGGATGTTGCAGTCTTCCGGGAGGTACTAGGACGTGTGGCGCACCGCATTGAAAAGAACGATACTTTTTACCGGAAGGCACTCGACCCTGGCCTACGACTACCCATAACACTGCGGTTCCTGGCAACCGGTGACAGCTATATGAGCCTGAAATTGTCAATTATTAGTATTGATATGTACTATTATAAACATATATATATATATATATATATATATATATATATATATATATATATATATGATATGGCTTGTTTCATTCATCCACTGCATGAATAATGTATGCATAAAAAAATGATTTACGTTATATATGCATATATATATAACATATTCAATAACTAAATAAAGTAATACAATAATGAAATAAAGAAAGTCATCAATCAAAAAATACATACATATATAATAAAGTATAAATAATGACTAAATACCTTATATAAATCAATATAGCAATATTAATCTAAGTACATGAATAAATTAATTACAAAATATATATATAAAGATATTAAATTAATAAGTAAATCAATACAATAATGAAATCACGAAAGGAATAACAAACGGCAGATACCACAACCAGGTCAGGTCAGAAACCTGTGGTATGCACAACGAGTCTCCACAAACATAATTTATTTGTCCACACGTGGCTGGTCAGTGTCAAACACTTTTAAATAATCGAGACATGCAAAACTAATTAAAACAAAATTTACCTGGCTATTCTGACGACCACTCTGCCGCACGATGTGGTCCTTGAGAAAGCCAAACGTGGCGATAATCCACTTATCCACTTATCATTTATGGTGCCGTGTGCCGCCGCACTGACGCCTACCGTTTACCGTCAAGCGTCGTCAATCACCGTCAAGCGCCGCCAAGCGCCGTCACACGCCATCAGCCTCCAGTCCCCTTCCCGTCCCATTTTTATGACCTCAATCCACGCCGACTTGATTTCAAATTTTTCGCTTGTAGAACTTTTGAGGGGGTATGTGAAGACCAATCCCGACCTGTTTGTTAGGTTGGCGACGGCCCATGATGCGCGGCGACGTAGACAAAGACTGTCCACGACCCTTAGGTCGCGGACAGTCTTGGCCTAAAATCGGCTAGGTGTGACGGGTGCTTTACCGCCGCCCACTGACTCATGCTCCCTCTGTTCTCGAGAGGCCGGCAGTGTTGCCAGTAGTGAGCGTAGCGGGGAAAAATATGCCGCTATACGCTAAACTCCCATGTTAGTGGTACCACTGCGTGAGAACGACGAGTGCTACGTAGCTCGTTCTGGTCTCATTTTGAAGCTTTTAGCGCCTAGTTTTTTTATGAATAAATTTCTTTTCATGCAGATACTTGATTGATCATTCAGGAGGGCCTGAATATGCCCAAAATAGCCCAAAACCCCCCGCTAGACAAGGGTTAAAGGCCTGATGATGAGGAGAACATTACTGACCATAACGACTGAGCCTATGTTGACGGGTACTATGAAGAGGTAGAGGAGGCGGGTCTGAAAGCTCCCATTAGACCCAACCTTCTCCAGCACAAGGTCGAAACTCTCACCCATCTGGAAACAGAGAGATGATAATAATAAATAGTAAATATAGATACCATTTAAGGGGGCCCACCTCGCTTTTGTTTGGAAGGGTTAATTGATGGGGCACTTAACCACAAGATACCGCTATTATTAATGCCTCTACCACTACTACTATTATCGCTGCTGCTGCTACTACTACTACTACTACTACTACTACTACTACTACTACTATAATTACTATAACTACTACTAACTATTGATTTTGATTGTACACTGCTATTTTTGTGCTTGATGTTTTTGTCTGCGTGCTTTGGCTTAAACCATTCATAATTATATACAGAAAAAGGACAAACAGGTATATGTAACCTTCATTGTCTCAGTGTGTGGAGGTTATGTGATTGGCACTACCAAAACACAATCACACGCACACAATATACACACACACACAATATACACACACACACAATATACACACACGCACACAATATACACACACGCACACGCACACAATATACACACACACACACGTACACAATATACACACACACACACACACACAATATACATACACACACGCACACAATACACACACACGCACATTCACTCACTTACTCCTACACATTACTATTATCGAACAAACGCTTCGATTAACTACATATACAAATACACACGCACACACAGTCATATACGCATTAACGCACACAAACACACACACACAGGCATACTGTATATACATTCATACATACACAGTAGCCTACACACACAGTCATATACACATTCACACACACAAATACAAGCAAACACACACGCACACACAAATACAGGCTTGTTATCGCTCGCCAGGAAAAAATCGACGCCTAAATGACACGAAGTCTTAATATTGACAACAAAATAAGGCGAAAGGTCTTAAAATCACCAAACTAATAGGCCAAACGTCTTATAATCTGAGAACTAATGGGGATAAACGTGAGGAAGAAGGGTGACCAGAAAAACGCCCCGTCTCCCCTTAATGCTTTACCAAGAGACATATACACCCCACAGTGAGAGAGATACCATAAGTATAGGCATTAAGGGGAGATGGGTCGTTTGTCAAGATCCCCTTCTCCCTCATGTTTAGCCCCATGGGTTTTCATATATTAACATGGTTACCCTATTAGTTTGTCGATTTAAAGACCTTCCGCCCAATTCCTTGTCAATATTAAGACCTTTCGATGTTGGTGTCGATCTTTTACCTGGCGAACGATAGCGAGTCAATAATTTTGGAACAGAACAATTTTCTACTGAAAAATGTACAAAGTAAACTAGAAGGGAGATCTAATGGATGTTATGTCAAAGGAGGAAACTAAAAACAAATCGACCAAAAAGTGAACCGACCCCCCTTAAAACGAGCAGACTTTCTAAAACACACGTGACGATCACTTGTGAGATTGCAGAACCCCATCAGAATACCAAGACCAATATTTATGTTATATATATATATATATATATATATATATATATATATATATATATATATATATATATATATATTGCACACAGTCGGCCAAATAAGTGATGTCTCGGCACCGACATTATTTTGATCAATAATTGGTATCGGCCATATCTAAACATGCTTACTGCATTTCAAGTGAGATATAAAAACATGTTCCTACACACTTACCCACCCAATTCAACATCTGACAGACATTAATACAGCACGGAGCGAGCCAAATGTAATTAAGTAACACCCCGTTCTTTACACACTTACCCACCCAATTCAACATCTGACAGACATTAATACAGCACAGAGCGAGCCAAATGTAATTAAGTAACACCCCGTTCTTTACATTAATCCTTCATTATAAACTCCAATGCACTAGACAAAAATAATAAAAGCATATGATCCTTCCGGGATTCGAACTCGAGACACCAAATAAGCTAAGACATGACTTATTAGCACAACCGTACAATCGCATTCAGTTGGAGGGAAATGTGAGAATCAAAAGGGCTAATTTGGTGTTTGCACCTTTGATTCTTAGAGGTCCTTCCAGAGCTTAAGGGAAAATGGGCCGTATTTTTGCTCCTTCTTCTTCCTCATGTTTAGCCCCATTAGTTTTCAGATTTTAAGATATTTGTTTAGACGATTTTAAGACCTTTCGCCCCATTTCTTTGTCAATATTAAGACCTTTCGTGCTTTTAAGGTGTCGATTTTTTTTCTGGCGAACGATTGTGTGCCTGTAATTTTGGAAGAACCGTTCTTTGGCCGGTAAATTTTTTACCGAAAAATGTACTCATTAATCTAGAAGGGGGCTCTAATGGATTTTTTTTTTAAAGTTTGATGGAGTTTAAAGTTTTATATATATACTGTATATATATATATATATATATATATATATATATATATATATCGATATATATATATATATATCTATAATATATATATATATATATATATATATATATATATATATATATATATATATATATATATACAGTATAATATATATATATATATATATATATATATATATATATATATATATATATATATATATATACTGTATATATATACAAAATATATAAAGGAGAAAATAAATACGACCAAGTCCCCCCTTAATCATATAATAGCCAGAACATACTGAACAAAATGCGTTATGAAAGGGTTAGGTCAAAGAAGGTAAAGACCATGCGTTTCGCAGTATTTTCTATAATTAAAGGGTGGTAGAGTGTATTTCTTGGTATATTAATATATATATATATATATATTCATGTAGCCTGTGTTTTAGTTTCCTCGCTAGACCTCCATCAAAGCTTAAACAAAAAACACTCCCAAGACCCATCTTCGATATAAATTTGTACATTTTTCGGTAGCAAAATGTCGCAGCCGAAGGCCGGTTCCTCGTAAAATTACAGGCTCGCTTTCGCTCGCCAGGCAAAAATTGACACCTAAATTGAAAAGTCTAGGTAGCACACACACACACATACATATATATATATATATATATATATATATATATATATATATATATATATATATACTAACAATATATACATAAATATAAATACAAATTATAATAACCCTTCTTAAGTCTAGCTTTTGCAGATGTGTAGCCTACCTAATAATTATGACCAAGTATAATCAAATATATAACCTTCATATAAACCGTATAACTTATCAAACACAATAAAGGATTAGCTCAGGGCTCCTCACTAAGCCCCCCCCCCCCCCTTTTCACAGCATACCTATCCGACACGCCAACAGTAGCACCCGCCAAGATAATGCAATATGCCGATGACATAACATTATATGCCTCGGATCACAAACCTCAAATAGCGGAACAGCAAATCCAGGACGCACTCAACACCTTAGGACGTTGGATTAACAAAGCAAAACTATCCATCAACCAAACAAAGACAGTATATCAAATCTTTACCAGAAAGAAAAATGTAAGACCCCTACGGCTCACACTCAATGGAGAAGATCTACAACAAACACTTGCTCATAAATATCTGGGAGTAATTTTTGATGCCCCACTCCTCACATGGAAAACCACATCGAATACCTTACACAATGCACCAATCAAAGACTCAATATCATGAGAGCACTTACTGGAACAACCTGGGGTGCCGATGCTACCTCCTTACGAACCTTCTACATAGCATACATAAGGAGCAAACTAGACTATTGTGCCCAGGCCTACACCTCAGCCGCAGCAGTACACCTTCACAAGCTGGAGGTGATTCAAAATACTGCTATGAGAATCATAACAGGAGGTCTCAAATCATCACCAATAGCCAGCCTCCAGTGTGAAACTAACCTAATCCCCCTAACCACCAGAAGAGACTTACAGTGCTCTTCATACTTCTCAAAAATATATAACGCCCCCCCCCTCCCACCCTTTTTCAGCATCTCTCCGCAACATACCAATACGACCTCAGGAGAACCGGACCCGCAAATCACCTTTCCGAGAAAGAATAGGCCAGATCATACACAGGAAGGCCCGTATTTTTCTGGGCTGCCAAACGCAACCCATGGTACCTCCAGTCCCACCATGGGAATATACCCCTCCTAAAACTCACACAGATCTCATAACCTTAAAAACTAAGAAGGACAACCCATCCCAATTAAAACAGGAATTCCTAGAAATCCTGAATACCCAGCATAAAAATTCCACTCACATATACACAGACGGATCACTCATCAAAAACGGAAACACCACATCCATGTCAGCAGCACTATGGATCCCAAAATTTCATCTAATCGTGGGATGGAAGCTCCCCAAACAAACATCAGTGTTCACTGCAGACTCAATCAAGCACTAGAAATCATCAGTACCCTTCCACCAGGCCCATACACAATATGCTGCGACTCCAAGAGCGCTATCCAGGCCATTACATACAACACAACACAAAGTAAGGAACTCGTATACCCCATGCTCCAACTACTCACTAACCTCCCCCTACAAGGTTATACTATGAGCTTCCAGTGGGTACCTGGCCATATAGACATACTCCACAATGAAATAGTCGATGAACTCGCCAGGGGCATGCACTCCCTCAGAAGAATTACACCCCTCCCCTACACTACAATAGACAGAGCCAACATCCTAAAAGAAGACATCCTCCAAGACTTCAAGGGTGAATGGAAAGTCACCATCACTGGCACAAGATACGGAAATATCAAACCCGAATGGTCCATATGGAAACATACAAAATACAAGAACAAAACTCTAAATACAGCTACATTCCGCCTACGGACAGGACACACAAGACTAGCGGAGCACATGCACAGAATGGGACTAGAAGAAGACGAGAACTTCCCCTACTGCCTCACCCCAGAAACAGTGGAACACTATCTACTTCATTGCCATAGACATTACACCGCTCGCACCCACCTGAGAAGAACAGTGGCACAACACGGAGGGACCTTCAATCTACAACATATCCTAGGAGGAGATATTGACCAACAAGGCAAACATGCAAATGCCTCAGCTCTAGGAACATACATAAGAGCCACAAATAAAACTTCAGATATCTAATAACATCAACGACAAAACAACTCCCAACACACAGAAAACCTACCCCTAACCAATACAGTACGGTACCACCCATACTGGTACTGTACTGTACTGTACTAGACCTCTGCCAACCTTACAAAACCCGAACATGACTCAACCCGACTTGACATAACGACTTACCTCCTATTAGACCTTAATAACCAATCCTCATCTTACCTATTTACTTACCCTCAAAACACTGTCCAGTCCTTAATGACCTTGACCTATAGTTAAAACTATGTAGGGTACAATACTTGTACTCACTATTTAGACATCCTATCTGTAGATCCCTTTCAACTAACAAACTTCCCTTCCCCTCAGCAAGCAACTCTATGCCTGTGCAGTAATCTGGAGATCTGAAATACTCCGAGCAAACTGCACATATAAATATCAAGAAGAAGAAACCGTATATTGGATTTAATAACCTAGAAACATATGTACACTCACGCGTACTAATTAAAGGTTGCTCAGGGTTGGTATGGGTCCTTCGTACCCCTCCACCCTGGGCAGGTGGAAGGGGGGAGTCGGGTCCGAGTCTACCCCACCGTTCTCCTCCAAACTATCCCCAACTCCCACACGTTCCTCCTCTAGCTGCCAGTTAGTGATTAGGCACGTTTGTTCTCATATATTGTAAAATATAGCTAAACCATCATTGCACACGCTTACAATGGCCAACATAACATTTATTAGGAATGTATTAATACAATATGTAATTGTATTCCCGAAATGAGTCTCTATACACACAACGGATCTCGGCTGAAGTGGTCTTCTGCCTCTCTCTCTCTCTCTCTCTCTCTCTCATCGCACACACTTTCTACGGTCAAGATTTGATCTCGGTTGATATAATGATCCCGTAATTAAGCCCAATCTCCTACAGTATTAAAGATAACATATTCACCCTCATAGCCATACACATCAACGTGCCCTCTACGAATATTCCTAGTTTCTCAAATCACTTATATATGAAAGTAGGGCCTTTTTAACATCAAAGGAAAGGACAAAACGCAAAGATTGGCTGGAATAGTGTTGTGACTGTTTTTAATTGTTTCGTTTATAATTTCTTCAGTTTCTTCCATTTATTCAATACCACATATTATAAACAGTCCGTATTTCATTCTATGTGGTTTATGCACTAATTTTTCAATCAATTTAATGTAGAACTCGATATAACTTAAGATCAAAGTCGGTGTTAACTTATAGAAAGGTTTGATTATCGAGCTCCTCACTTCCCCCGCCTCTGTCTGTGTGTGTGATGCCAGCCTCTCGCCTTTACAAAACTCCAAACTAAAGATTAGGTTTAATAGATAGTTTTACCATCAACTCATATGCATCGAATGAATGCGACGGGAGATACTCGAGGTGGATGGAAAGACGTTGTTTAGTGCACTACACTCATGACAGATTGTGAAAAATACTATATTATTGTCTTGAACTGTTCTACTGAGGAAATGTTAACATCTGAGGGAAGTTTGTTCCAGCTAAAACAGATCTTAAATGTGAAAAAGTGTTTACAAATACTAGTGCTGAACTGTTTTCAATTCTAACTTACAGCCATATTTGCGTGTTATATTGAGGCAGCACATTTTGCTATAATCCACATTGTCAAACCTATTAAGTATTTTAATAACTTCAATGAACTATCGTAGTCTGCGTGTTCAGAGAGAGAGAGAGAGAGAGAGATAATACAACCACAGCCGAGATTCGTTGTGTGTATAGAGACTCATTTCGGGAATACAATTACATATTGTATTAATACATTCCTAATAAATGTTATGTTGGCCATTGTAAGCGTGTGCAATGATGGTTTAGCTATAATTTACAATACATGAGAACAAACGTGCCTAATCACTAACTGGCAGCTAGAGGAGGAACGTGTGGGAGTTGGGGATAGTTTGGAGGAGAACGGTGGGGTAGACTTGGACCCGACTCCCCCCTTCCACCTGCCCAGGGTGGAGGGGTACGAAGGACGCATAGTACCAACCCTGAGCCAAGGTTAAGAGATACAAGAGTTGTATCTCTTAACCTTGCCCTGAGCAACCTTTAGTACGCGCGAGTGTACATACCAGCCTTTACACATCAGTATTGCCGTAAATCTTAGTTTCAGCACGATTTACTGGTGATAACGTATATGTTTTTATTTGCTCATAAATCTCAGGTAATGTGACTCATCTCATTAAAGACCCGGGTTATTATTATTATTATTATTATTATTATTATTATTATCATGTAAATTATTATTATTATTTTTATTATTATTATTATCATTATTATTATTATTATTATTATTATTATTATTATTATCATCATTATCGTTGTTGTCGAGGGTACTCAAAGGGTTAAGGGCACGTAATTTTATTAGTTTGATTATTTTGTATTGTTACCGCAATATAGATGTCTTTTAGTTTGCTCCCTAGAGCTCTATAAAGCTTAAAGAAACACCATCCCAAAGACCCCCCTTCGAGATAGATTTGTACATTTTTGGGTAGAAAAATATCCCGGCCATACAAGCTAAAACACAAGCTCGCTAACGCTCGCCAGGAAAAAAATCAACACCTAAATGGCACGAAAGGTCTTAATATTAACAAATAAATGGACGAAAGTATTCAAATTTGAAAACTAATGGGGTTAAACATGAATGAAAAATTAATACTTCTCCTAAACAGATTCTTACACTTGTTGTTTTTGTTCCCCAAGCTGCCTGGCCGAACAGCCACAAGGCCCCGAGCAATTCCAAGGCCATAACCGAGTGCCCCCACAGAACCCTCACCGCCGACCACAATAAAGCCTGGGTGACCGAAGCCACTCCATGGCGGGGAGCTGAGGAGGGTGCGGAAACGCCCGGGAAACCAAAGCCCCACCCAGGGCCCTGTGCCCCTCAGCAATTATGAAGAGAAAGTTGAGGGGCAAGGAACTAAATTAGCTTCTAAAACATTAAATCACTGAACCCATGCCTAATATTCATCAAATATATTCTCCAAAACAATAACACGGGTGAAAAATTATGAATAGCAGTACTTGGCAACTCACCTTCAACGTGCTAATTAACCAACATATTTCATGATAATTATATAATCAATAACACTCGCTATATCACACCTGCAGACATAATATAGTAGAAATCCAACTTCCCATATACCCTCTATTTTATTTGTTTACATAGTTACTTCACTCTATTTGTTCTATAAAACAGTTAACCCCTTCTGTACCGGCGAAGTCTTTTTCACTTTATTCTAACTACATTTAGACGATTTTGTGCAGCTAAAGAAGGATCTGTGGTAGTAAAAAGGGTTAATTAAGATAGTTAGAAGCCTGTTAATGGCTGAATAACTCGTCTATTATTAGCCAGTATTAAATGAAAAGGACAAAACTGGTACGGGTTAACCCTTTTACTATAGGTCATGTTTTTTTTTATTTATTTTTTATTATTATTGGAATTCAGATATTGGACGATTTTATGAATCTTAGGAAGGATGTATTGCGTATAAAAAAAATATATATACAGTATACAGTATATAATTTATATATATATACTGTATATATAAATATATATATATATATATATATATATATATATATATATATATATATATATATATACGGTATATATAAAAACAAAAATATATATATATACTGTATATATACACAGTATATATATATATATATATATATATATATATATATATATATATATATATATATATATATATATATATATATATATATATATATATATATATATATATATATATATATATATATATATATATATATATCGACCTCTAAAAAATACCCTTTATCTCTTAACCTGGCGAAAAGCTTATTTCTCCTTTAGCAGTTGTTTAATCGATAATTAGGCCAATAGAAAAATAAGTTAGCGTTGTCTCTATCATAATATTGCCAATTGTTCACAATTAACAATCCATTTGGCTATAAAAGGGTTGCAATAGCTGAGCAATTAAGGGGGGAGGGGTATACATTTGATAATTCATATATATTTTATCATATATTTAGCTTCCTCCCTAGACCTCCATCAAACTTAAATAAAACACCCTCCTGAGGACCTCCATCAAACTTAAATAAAACACCCTCCAAGATAAATTTGTACATTTTTCGATAGAAAAATTTCCCCGCCGGAGGCCGGTTCCTCTTGAAATACAGGCTCGGTATTGCTCGCCAGAAAAAATCGACACCTAAAGGAAAGGAAAAGTCTTAACATTGACAAAGAACTGCGGCGAAAGGTCTTAAAATCGTGGGCCGAACTTAATACAATCTGAACACTAATGGGGTTAAACATGAGGAAGAAGGGGGACCAGAAAAACGACCCATCTCCCCTTAACCCTCTCCGACATATGACGCAATTTTGAGCCTATTAGGGATACTTTAAAGCCTTTATTACCATCAGGTTTTTTTACAAACCTTTATTTTAGTTACTTCAACCTCTGCAGTTGTCTTTGAGTTAGATGTGGGCAGAAAACTAATTTTGGAGAGGTAATTATAAGAGTGAGAGAACTCTATTTCTTATTGCTAATCTGGCAACCTCTGCGTCATATATGGCTGAAGGGGTTAATTAAGATGGGGGTAAGTCCATTTCTCACCCTTTCGAGATCCGATTGCGCTTTCGTTTTCTGTGTTCTGGCTGTTATTAGGCGATTATATTCAGATTAGGAAGGGTTTATCGAAGTCGGAGGGTTAGTTGAAATACCGGTAGTCTTTACTCTTATGATTCCCAAGACCAATAATATACCAGGTCATCCCACTCTGTGGTGGCGCGCAGATGGCTGACGTCACACCGAGTTTGTGAGAGAGTATCGCCCACCCCCCAGTTTTTCTCTCCACTCACCCCCCAGCCTATATCCCCCTACCACCTCTATCGGAGAGAAATAGCAAATATCGATAGGTTTTTGGACTTAAGTTTCGAAGGGTCAAAGCTTCACTGATGTCATCTTCATACCAGTATTTAACTGGAGCTCCTGTTAAGAAATACTCAACCTGAGTGGATGAAAAAAGTTACCCAACTTATATCTTGTAGTTGCTGTAGCTCCAACATAAGAAATGCGAATTTCCTCGTATAGAGAACTTCTCTCCTTTTCCCAGTCTTTCTTCTCAGCAACTAGGGCGTCTCTCTCCTTGGTTATATCACTTAGCTGCCGTTGCAACTCCATAATATCCTTAACCAGTCTCTCCCTTGTCTTCCCTTGTGCATCTGATACCGAATCACATTCGATATCTTGCACTAGTCTTTTTTGTCCTCTTCTCTCTGTCTGTATGTTCCTGACAACAGCAGCAGAATTATCTGCAATGACAAAGATTTCCTCCTATGAAATAAAAAAGGCTACGAAGTCCACTTACTGTCTATACATTGAAAAATAAAAATATATAGATAGAGATTGATAAACTCATAAATTATTATGCAATACCAGAGTACCGACTAAAGAGAAAGAGTTGTGTTTGCTATGTTTATTATGCACCAAGTACAACATTGCAAAAGTGCATAATAGGCCCAGGTAATAGGCCTCTTGATTGCACATTTAATTGACATAGGCCTACAACAAAGTTTATAATTGAATTTAAAATGTATTTACAAATTAAGTTGGCAGAGAGAGAGAGAGAGAGAGAGAGAGAGAGAGAGAGAGAGAGAGATATTTGATTTTGATTTTGCCCCGAGGGGCGAGTTTATTGAGCAGCGCCCCCCATCCTGTGAGGGGACAACCACTAGTAAGGCGATACATACTGCTCAAAGAGCCATTATTCCACTGAAACAACAGCATCGTCGTCTGGTTACATTCATATTTGTGTTTATAAGTCAGGTTGGCATTATTCAGATGTGTTATTATAGTTTCCTCATTTAATTGTCACATGGTATGTATATACGTATTTCATTTAAAAAAAAAAAAAAAAAAAAAAAAAAAAAAAAAAAAAAAGCAAGCAAGCTTGTAGTGACTGAATTATTAATTGACAGGTTGTAAATAATAGCACTACAGTTTACAACCTGTCAATTAATAATTCAGAGAGAGAGAGAGAGAGAGAGAGAGAGAGAGAGAGAGAGAGGACAGCCTCAGTCAGAGTTGCCGAGGTTCGAGTTTTCACGCACATTTGGGCTACTTTTGAGGATTAGTTGCCAAAATATTTCGAAAGATTACATAATTTTCGGTTCATTTTAAAACACTGTAATAACATAATACCCAAAACAAGCCAAATAACTAAAAATATCCTGTCAGATAGGCTTGATGCTAACAGAAGATAGAAAATAAGGTAAGATTGGACTATTGTTGGGCTACAATCTCAGACATTTGGGAAGTATTTTAGCTGATGAGTGATGACAACACTCGGCCGCCGCGGCAGAGTTGCCACTTGCCAGATTGACTGGGATTAGAGAGGCAAATCCTCTACTCACTCATCCCAAAACCTTCAGATTCAAGCTTAAAAGTAGCCGAGCTTCGTTTAGCTCTTTTTCCATTGACCTCCCGCCCATCCACCAGTCTAAATGTTTTCAAAGGAGGTAGTCAAGATGGCGGGAGGGATGAAGGGTGCGGGCGTAGCCCTCTCTCTATGTATCATCCTTCTCAACATCCAGAGGGGCTATGCTGATATACAGGTGCAGAGGGGACCGGTAGTGTACCAGGTCAACCCTAAACAAGTATTGAGGGACCTCGTCACACAGAAATCACACACGAGTGAAATTTCTGTCACCATTCCTGCCTGGTCTATTTCATATATCGGGAAGACGCCGCGGCTTGGCAAATACTCTGGCACAACCTCGCTACAACACCTATTGTGCTACACTCTAATTAGCTGCGGAGATGTAGAGACCAACCCCGGCCCTAGTTCAACGTTGAAGAAACCTCACCACCAACCAAGTAAGGCAGACACCGACATTTCAACAGTCCCTAGCAGTAAAATTTGTTATAACAAACTGGGCCAGCAGGTACCCCAGCCTCCCGTCACGCTCCAATTCAACCCACAACACAACCCAACACGGTCGGCGACCCAGTCTCCCGTCACGCTCCAATTCAACCCACAACACAATCCAACACTATCGGTGGCTCAACATGTAACTGGAGCAGCTAGGAAGAGAGGCATCAGTCGCAACAACATCAACAATGCAGCAGCATTAGCAGCCAGGAATAAGGACAACATCATCAAACAGCAAATACAGGTGGGGCAGGGAGGGGTCACAGGAGGAGACATAGCCACAGACAGTCCCCACCCTAGCAGCACAGCTGATCACCACACCGCCAGACATACGACGAACAATAAAAATAATCTATGTACAGTGTGCGATATTAGATTCAACAAAAGGAGTCCAACATCACAATGTAGTATTTGTAATGAAACAGCACACGATCGATGTACTTATGTTAACAGCAGAAAAGAAATGGAATGCGATAAATGCAGGGAATTAGCAATTACCCACTCCACCAACTCTACCTTACCCACAGCATTACCATTAATACCACAGATATCGGCGACCCAAGTAGCACAACATGCAACAAGAACAACAATAAAAACAGGTAGCACTCGCAAATACATCAACAGGGAAGCAGCATCAACGGACAATGAAAACAACAACAACAACAACAGCAAACAACCACAGCCCGACCACGAGTATCCCCTACCCTCTCCCTCACAAACAGCTGATCGACGCGGACCAAACCACACCTCCAGTCGTATGATAAACGGTAAGAAAAAACTATGTATAGTCTGTAATATTGGTTTCAACAATAGGAGTTCACTATTACAATGTAACAGTTGTAATGAAATTGTTCATAACCGATGTACTTACGTTAACAGTAGAAACGAAGTTAAATGTGTTAAATGTAGGAACTCAGCTGTGCAACATCGCGAAACCATTTGTTTTATTTGTGAATCACTCATAACACGACGTCAGAAGATCCAAAACTGTGTAAAGTGTAAACATGTAGCTCACATGAAGTGCATCTCTAAGAAGACCAACAGTGAAGAACGGAAATTCCTTTGCAATAAGTGTGCCTTGCATTCATTACCGAATATTAATGTAAATGATCCAAGTATTAACAACTCAGAATCCAGCCAGGACACATTCAAAATCAAAGATGAATACAGAGTGTTCACCAACAAAGGGCTCCATCTTATCCACATTAACAAAGCTTCAATAATTGCAATCACAGAAACCTGGCTGGATTCAAGTATAAACGATGGTGAAATAAACATTCAAGGTTTCAACATGGTTAGGAATGATCGCAATAGGCATGGGGGAGGAGTATGTCTGTATGTAAAAAACAACCTCACAAACAACTAGGACCGACCTCCATGTAGAAAATCACGAAGCTCTGTGGATCGACCTACACCTGCCGAGGACAAGACCCATCACAATTGGGGTATGCTATAGGCCACCAGCCGACACACAATTCTTGACCAAATTTGAACGAACTTTGTCATCGCTAGACCCTCGGAATGAATCCATCATACTAGGGGATTTTAACCTGTGTTACAAACAACGAAATGATAGGCTTGTACGAGAATATAGGCATATACTGACAATGCACAATCACAAACAACTCATCACAACCCCCACACGTATCTCTGAGAACACTGCCACAATATTAGACCACATAAACTGTAACAGAGAGGACAAAATATCCCAATCAGGGGTTATACAGACTGGGATAAGTGATCACTTTGTCACATATTGCACACGGAAAACCACTCAGAAACTACAATAAGGAAACATTTCTGGACATTTTATGGAATACAGACTGGTCTCCAGTGTTTGGAAGTACAAACGTTAATGACGCATGGGTTGGCTTCAGAACCATCATCACAAACATCCTAGACAAAATAGCTCCTCTGAAAGACATACGAATTAAAGCAAGGTCAGACCCATGGATCAACAATGACATACTACACCATCTGGAACACAGAGACAATCTGTTAAAAAGGTTAGCGAAACATAGACAGGATCAAGGTCTGAAACATGAGTTCAACAGGGCCAGGAATAAACTAAGTAGGAAAATGAAATCAGCGAAAAATAATTATTTTCACAATAAGGCAGAGGAATATCAGAATAACCCAAAGAAACTATGGAGGCACCTAAAAACAACAGGCTACAGCAACAAGACAAGGGATTCGTCTAACACTAATATTGCTCTCACCATTAATGATCAGGTTTGCCACGATAAACGACAAATTTCAACTCCTTCTTCACTTCCATAGCAAACACACTTGCACAGAACCTACCTCAACCTCTCAATAAATACACGACAATAACGGCCACCTTTCGTAATTTCTACAGAGATAAAGACATACACCCGAACACATTTAGATTGCAAAATGTTACACCAAAATACACTTTTGACGAGCTGTCTAACCTAAATGTACATAAGAGCACAGGACCAGACAAAATTCATGCCAAATTTCTACGAGATGGAGCCATTGGTATAGCAGGCCTCCTAACCCACATCATCAACTTGTCAATTAACACCAACACAGTACCTGCTGAACTGAAGGAAGCTATTGTAACCCCTCTATTCAAGAAAGGAAACAAACTAGAAGTTGGCAACTACAGACCAGTTAGCATATTATGTATTGTATCTAAAATCCTTGAAAGAGCGGTATACACCCAAATTGAACACTACCTCAAACAAAATTATCTATTCTATAAGTTTCAATCAGGTTTCAGATGCATGTACTCGACAGACTCCTGTCTCATCCACTTAACGGATCACATTCGTAAAGAAATGTCTAAAGGTAACTACACCGGTATGGTTCTTCTTGATCTACAAAAAGCGTTTGACACAGTAGACCATGATATCCTATGTAATAAACTACAAGCAATGGGCATAGGGTCTGTGAACTGGTTTAAATCTTATCTTAGTGGTAGAACCCAAAGAGTCAAAATTGATGATAATATATCTGATCCTATGCCAATTAACTGTGGGGTGCCGCAGGGAAGCATCCTTGGTCCCTTACTCTTTCTCTGTTATGTGAACGACATGGAACTGAGCGTCTCATGTAAATTATTACTGTATGCAGACGACAGCGTGCTTCTGGTTTCAGGAAAAGACCCAATAAGTATTGCCGCTTCACTTTCCAAAGAACTAGCATCATGTAGTGAATGGCTAGTGGACTATCTCTTCACCTGGGCAAGACGGAAGCCATCTTATGTGGAACAAAACGCAAACTGAAAGACATTGTGGGCTTCTCGGTCAACTGTAATGATATTCCTATAACAACAGTGTCGCAAGTTAAATATCTCGGACTGAAACTGGACGCGAGTTTGTCAGGTGAAACAATTTTGGAATCTATCCTGAGTAAGGCAATTTTGGAATCTATCCTGAGTAAGTGTAGAGCACGTATAAAATACCTGTATAGACAGGTGGGATGCTTGCCCGCGGCGACCAAAAAGACCCTCTGCCAAGCGCTTGTTCAATGTCATTTTGACTATTCTGTGTCATCCTGGTACTCTGCATCATCTAAATCAGCACAGCACAAACTTCAGGTCACTCAAAATAAAATGGTTAGGTTCATGCTGAACCTAGGACCCAGATCACATGTTGGCCAGGAACAACTTCAGTCACTAGGTATGCTCAATGTCTCTGACAGGGCCAAAGAAATCAGGCTAACTAATGCCTTCAAAATTTTCTATGACAGAGCTCCAGAGTATCTAAAGAATGATTTTGTTAAAGCAAATGAGAGGAATGGACATAATACAAGAAACAGGATGTTTAATTTTAAGGTCCCGAGAATCCAGGACAGGGTAAGCAAACATTCTTCTTCACTGCCATCAAAGACTGGAACGACCTACCCCAGTCAGTCAGTGAAAAGAGAACACTGTATTCCTTCAGACGTAGCCTGAAGGAACACCTGAACCGGACAGCTGCGAGAAGGGAGCACCAAGCTTATGTCTACTACTAAATACGACATAAGAGATAGACAAACCAAACTGAA
This sequence comes from Paralithodes platypus, assembly GCA_032716605.1. Lineage (NCBI taxonomy): Eukaryota > Metazoa > Arthropoda > Malacostraca > Decapoda > Lithodidae > Paralithodes > Paralithodes platypus. The sequence continues at coordinate 5,337,716 of CM064570.1, read as the reverse complement.
ATGATTACTGATTATGGATTACTGATATTTACTATAGGAAGTAAGGTATCTTAAAATAACCCCCTAGAAATACTTTCTCTAAAGTATCTATTTCTTTATCCTCCCCATTTCCCCAGCTAACCTAATCCCACAAGGACCCCAATGGAAATACGCCTAACGGCCTCATTGGGCTATCCTTAGTTGGAATTATGCAAGGCTGGTACATGTCATATTTATAACATACTATGTGGTACCAACTCTGTAAATTGCTAACTGAATAAATATTATTATTATTATTATTATTATTACAATGTTGTGTGAAAAAGGAAGACCTGGTAACCCTCAGAGCCAGCAAGCAAGCAAGGTACTTCATGGGAGAGAAATGGGGTAGAGGAAAGTGGATTAAGAGGGGGTTTCTTGCTTAACACTTCCAAAGTACTGAACACCCCAAATTAATTTAATGCTACTGTATGCAAATACCAATTGTAATGCACTTCAGTTCCAACACTACAGGTGATAGCTAAGTATATCAGTTAAAGCCGCATTTTCCTTTACCATCATTATCTCCGATAGACTGGAAATGGTGTCGTATTTCACACCCAAATGCCATAAAAGGGTGTCCAATATCAAGCCAACTCAACCCTGCTCCTCCACAGGCTTGAGGAAGTGAACAACTGGGTTACAGTCAAGCCGATTCGGGCTAAGTATATATCTGTAAGCAAGTCATCATATTTCATTGGTGAGTGTTAAAAAATTATATCTATCTAAATGTAGTCTTAAATTAGCCCAAACATACGCCAAAGTAAAGATATTTACGATCATTCTAAATTGGGCTTTTGTGTATTTCCTCTTTAACAAGTAAGTGTTTATACTTATAAGAGTGTGCAAAATATAAATATGTTCTAATGTATAACTAGGAACCACAAAAGGTTCACCAAACCCAAATATACGAAGCGTTTGTGAATGTTTCTTAAACTAATGGAACTGAAATTGTGTACATCGACTTCCAAACCGATCTGATGATCTCTGAACTTTGAAATAATTGTAATAGTTTCGAAATCTGACCTTGATCATTATAACGGAATGAAGGTTTTTGGTACGATGTTGCCAATGTAGCTGCTACCGCTAGATCCAGCGAATCACTTCCATCTAGCGACATCAAGATGTGATGAATTCTAGCGATATTCAAGTTAGTTTCCCTATTTTAAGGAATTGGAGAGATGTTTCGATTGTTAAAGATTATTCTAGATACTTCAACATATGTTTTCTAGTGACATACAAGTTTTTAGTGTCTGGTGACTATCTAGCGATTTGTCAATGCTATTCTAGCATACATTTGTGATTTAGTTTATCTTGCATTTTTGTCTAAATTTGCTCTATTTCTCCAGAAGACTTCCTACATGGTATAGTGTATTGTTCTAGTGATAATTAAATATTATATAGGGCTATTTTAAGTTGGCTGATGAATATGAAGCAGTAATATGCTGGACGATGAGAACACTATGTAAACATGTCTCGGATATCACTAAAGTTACCGCATTTTCCTTTACCATCATTATCTCCGATAGACTGGAAATGGTGTCGTATTTCACACCCAAATGCCATAAAAGGGTGTCCAATATCAAGCCAACTCAACCCTGCTCCTCCACAGGCTTGAGTATGTAAACAACTGGGTAAAAGTCAAGCCGATTCGGGCTTTAAGTATATATCTGTAAGCAAGTCATCATATTTCATTGGCGAGTGTTAAAAAATTCTATCAATCTAAATGTAGTCTTAAATTAGCCCAAACATACGCCAAAATAAAGATATTCACGATCATTCTAAATTGGGCTTTTGTGTATTTCCTCTTTAACAAGTAAGTGTTTATACTTATAAGAGTGTGCAAACTATAAATATGTTCTAATGTATAACTAAGAACCCCAAATATACGAAGCGTTTGTTGACGTTCTTAAAACAAAACAAAAGAACAACAGCTTGCGTACGCCTATACGATATCGGGAAAGTAATCCTTCTTTATTAAACCCTCTAAGTAGCATATTATCATTTATTATGTAAATGTTTGTTAAACTAATGGAACTGAAATTGTGTACTTCGACTTCCAAACCAATCTGATGATCTCTGAACTTTGAAATAATTTCGAAATCTGACCTTGTTCATTATAACGGAATGAAGGTTCTTGGTACGATGTTGCCAATGTAGCTGCTACCGCTAAATCCAGCGAATCACTTACATCACTTCCATCTAGCGACATCAAGATGCGATGAATTCTAGCGATATTAAAGTTAGTTTCCCTATTTTAAGGAATTGGAGAGATATTTCGATTGTTAAAGATTATTCTAGATACTTCAACATATGTTTTCTAGTGACATACAAGTTTTTAGTGTCTGGTGACTATCTAGCGATTTGTCAATGCTATTCTAGTATACATTTGTGATTTAGTTTATCTTGCATTTTTGTCTAAATTTGCCCTATTTCTCCAGAAGACTTCCTACATGGTATAATGTATTGTTCTAGTGATAATTAAATACTATATAGGGCTATTTTAAGTTGGCTGATGAATATGAAGTAGTAATATGCTGGACGATGAGAACACTGTATGTAAACATGTCTCGGATAGGTGCCATTGTAAAGGCTTATCCCTCAATACTTCATCTCTCATCATCACTGATAATTTTTGGCATTTTCTGCCAAAAGCCCAATGGCTTATCAGTGGTGGTAACACAAAATGCAGCTTTAAGGTTGCCTTGGCATAGGCATGAGATGAAAGACTAACATATGGAAATTAGTAACTCACTTGACGAGTTACCAATTACACTTTTTTGTCAAATTTGAGTACACCCAACCACTGCACAACTGCAAGGCATTTTTTTTTTTTTTTTTTAATCCTTGGAACATTCTATTCAGATGACTGGAGACAACAGAGATGACCTGTCTGACTTGTTACCCCACGATAACTGAGCCTGGTAAATAAATGTTTATCACTGTCTGGCAATCTCCTCTAAGATCTGTACACGCGTGTGCACGGTGTGACGGCGTGCATGAGCGAGGCACAAATATGCCCTTGTATGGGATGACATGATATATTATTGGTCTTGATGATTCCCAGACCCTTCCTAAACTTGACATGATATATTATTGGTCTTGATGATTCCCACAGACCCTTCCTAAACTGTCAAAATGCGTCCCAATCTTCAGAGTTATAGAAAACGGGAGTATAGTTCGAGTTACTAACCTTCTCAGATACCAACACACGAAGGCTATCGCTAGAGGTCCGCCTGCCACGCCGGTCGGGGAGCAACTGAAACAAACGAAAACGAGTAAAGGAGTGCAGGCACTGCAGGGTTACCATAGGAAAACGGGAAATACCGCTAGACTCGTGCTTAACCCCTTCTGTACCGGCGACGTCTTTTTACTTTATCCTAGCTACTATTAGATGATTTCATTCAGTTTTCAAAGGGCCTCCAGCAACTAACAAGCTTCGAACTATCGCACCTAACTCATTTTGCTAGCACAGATCCTTCTTAAACTGCACACAATCGTCTAAATATAGTTGAAATATAACCACACACATCCTCGGTAGTGAAGGGGTTAAGGGGGGTGGGTACTACTCGCTTTTTTCTAGACCTTCTCCCTCGTGTTTAGCATATTAGATTTGAGATTTTAAGACGTTCCTTCCATTAGTTGTCGATTTTAAGACCTTTCGCCCCATTTCTTTGTCAATATTAAGACCTTTCGTGCCATTTAGATGTCGATTTTTTCCTGGCGAGCGATAGCAAATTTTATTTTTTTATTTATGAAGCACTTTTAGGCTTAAAATTAGCTTTTAAAGATGGCGGCCACTTTTAAAAGATAAAAATTGGGTTAAAAAAAACTTTTAGCAGCTAAAAGTAGCTTTTAAACCCGGCGAAAACTAAAAGCCCTCCTGGGGACTTTTAGCGGTTAAAAGTTACTTTTAGAGGTTGAATAACAAATCCGCCACCCCCTGCCAAGGAATTTTCATGTTAAAAAGACTAATTGGATTAATAGGCCTACAGCGACTCTTGAGTTAATCAAGATACCATATAATATAATGAAATGAATGAAACTTTAGAGGAACAAATCTCCTATAACCCCGAGATGAAAGTGTTTATTACCCTACATTATTTGGCAACGATCAAAATGTAACTGTATGAGTAACTCATGATTGTAGGTTAACTATATTATCAAATGCAGTATGTTAGGTAACTCTTGATTCTATCCATATACCACCCCGCACATCATACTACTCAAAGGTGATCCACTGTGTGTTCTCCAACGAATAAGCTATATTAGAAAGTAACCTACCACCATATATATCAACCTACTTTAAACATTTCGATTCATACTGTACATATGTCCGACTACATTTTTTGCCGCGGTCGCGGTCTCTCTATTTTTAGATGGGTAAATCCTTCTCCTCCGCCCACAACCTCGACAGTTCCAGCCTCCTCGTTGACAAACGCCTATACTGTACTTGTTGGAAGAACACTAACAAATAGATCAAATTAAACGAGTGTAGAAGGACTAAGATATAATATTCGATTGTCGCAAAATAGGCCTATTTCATAACATCCGAGAACAAGTAGCCTATTTGCACCCTATTTTTTCGCAAATTACCGTAAACTGGGGTGATTTCGGACTGCGGTCATAACTTCGGACTTTGGCGATAATAAGTAATTAGCCATTGTCATTATATAATGGAAACGCTTTTACCATACAAGTCCGAAGTTTTCCACTTTTCAAGAATACTTCGGAAGTTTTCCACTTTTCAAGAATACTTCGGACATCATTTAGGATAAGGATAAGGCTGCCTCGTTTTTACTGGGCCGAGCTGTCTCGCCGTGGGCCGAGCTGTCCTGGCCGAGCTGTCCCGTGGGCCGAGTAGTCTAGTATTCGGATATTATGGGGGATAATTTTAAGAGAAACCGGCCTTCGGCCCGGACATTTTTCTACCGAAAAATGTACAAATTTATCTTGAAGGGGGTCTAGGTGGTGTATTTCTAAGCTTGATGGAGGTCTAGCGAGGAAACTAAAACATAAATTAATACATGAATTAACCCTTAACTGGCGGCGCGCAACATATGTCGAGTGAAATAAATTTGGACTAAGTGGCGGTGCACGACAGCTGTCGAGCGCCATTTTTAGCACGTAATGTTGCTGAGAGAGAGAGCTGAGCGGTGGGACGAGCGTAGTAACCTTATGACTGCTCCCCACGACCACCGTGGACGTACTGAACTGTATTCTACTTTCCTCCCCCCTTTCTCACTCGCTACACAGGGAATTATGTAAGGAAATTACCTTATTTTAGGATTTTTGCACTCGTGTTGCACGATCGTTGCAAGAGAACCAGTGGTCGTACAAGGATGGTTTGGGTGTCATTGGAAAGCTCTGTTTATGCCCTTTCAGGGATAGATACTTGTTTTACGCTCTGGGTCTTATTTAGGCATGACAATGAGCACAGAAACAACCCTATTTAGGGTAAAAAAAAAACGCTGGGCGGTACGGTCAAATAGACTGCCTAGAACGCCAATAAGGTGTTAATATCCACACAAAAATGGCTACTGCCCCTTTAAAAGTCGCTAGATAGTAAATAAAGGAAAACAATCGCTACAAGAATGGTACAGTACAATCTATAGACTATGGCTCTAAAATATCTGAAATCTCTAGAAAATCGCTAGGAATTATGTCGCTAGATGAACAAAATGCCGTTAGATTCAAGTAATACCTCTGGATCTAGCAGTAAAGTAGCTAGATTGGAAACTATGTATTAGCGCCACTGTACAGTCGGCCTAATAAGTGAGGTCTCGGCACCAAGTACGTTTTGATCAATAATTGGTATCAGCAATATCTAAGCTACATTTCTTCATAACGAGTGAAATATGCAAACATGTTCCCACACTTACCCACTCTATTCAACATCCGACAGACATTAATACAGCACAGAGCGAACCAAATGTAATGACAACTGGGACATGACTTATTAGCACCACTGTACATGCAATACAAACTTGCAATCTCGGTACTTTGCAGACGAGGACAATCGGGATTGCCATTGTTATATTTGACTTTCTATTGCAAAATAATGTAGTTTCCTCCCTAGACCTCCATCAAGCTGTAAAAGTCACCCACTAGACCCCCCTTCAAGATAAATTTGTACATTTTTCGGTAAACAAATTTCCCGGCCGAAGGCCGGTTACTCTTAAAATTACAGGCTCGCTATCGCTTGCCAGGAAATAATCGACAGCTAAATGGCATATAAGGTCTTAATATTGACAAAGAAATGAGGTGTAATTTCTTAAAATCGGCAAACTAATGGGGCGAACGTCTTAAAATTTAAAAACCAATGGGGGCTATACACGAGGGAGAAAGGGGTCCAGAAAAAAAAATCCTCCGGTGGAAATCTCCCCAACATAACAAGCACCTTAGGACAAGGACAATCGGGTTTGCCATTGTTATATTTGACTTTCTATTGCAAAATAATGTATATACCAAATTCGTAGTAGAATGTAGGGTTATGTATTAGTCTTCAAACAAAATTGCTCTGGTATGACACCCTGGTTGAAGCCGGTATCACACGAGCCCTTTTTCCCTCAACACTGGTCTGGTAGCTTATGAGGTCAACATCTATAATATTTTGGTCACCTAAAATCGTCTATCACCAGTCTAGTTTCCGATACCAGTGCAAAATATTCAAAAAATGTTGCCAGCAAAATGTTAATAATCGAATGTTGACTATAAAAGCTCTCGTGTGATATCGGCTTTAGATAGTATATTACCATAGATGTATCGGATGGTCCATGTATGTTAGAAGGCGACTGTACATCTCTTTCAGTAGTAGGAGATCTATCTATCTATCTATATGCTCAGGCCCAATCCCCATTTTGGGGGTAGCCGACTCAAGACAGAGCAAGAACAGGGAAAACACAAAAACAACATAAAACAAAAAATAAACACAGATAAAAAACACAAACTCACACACATCCAGGTCACCCAGGAGAAGACCCAGAGACCAGGGTTACCAAGGTCGCTCCAGCACTCCCCCGGCCCCTGACCACCCGGAGAGGTTCCGATCTCGGCAGGCAGACATGCAGCGGAGCCAAAGCCACAAGCCCTCCCACCACACTTCCAGGCACACCCTTCATATTAATCGTCTCCCCGGGCCAGGCGCCTGATGGACTATTATCTAGTCCAACTTGCGCCCGACCCCTTACTCCAAATGACCACGTGTTCACTCAACTATTCACAAGCATTCTCCATTCACTCCTGTCCACCACCACTTCCCCTGCCTGATCTATAGTCATTCCTCTATCATCCAAAGCCTTTCTTACACAGTCTCTCCATCTCAATGGGGGTCTTCCTGCCCTTCTATCTCCCCTTGTACCTGACTCACATATTCTCTTTGTAAGCCTTTCATCTCCCATTCGTTCAACATGACCATACCAGCTCAGCACCCTTCTGTCCACTCTGGCTGACAAATGTTCCTGCTGCCCCACTCTCCTACGTATCTCTTCATTCCTCAATCTGTCTCTACGAGTAACTCCACACATACTCCTCAAGCAGCTCATTTCCATCACATCCAGCCCTCCTTTCTCCTTTTTCTTCAGAGCCCATGTCTCAGCCCCATACATCACTGTTGGCACAACAATTCCTTGATACAGTGCACTTTTTACTTTCACTCCGAGATTTCTCGTCTTCCACATACTTCCCATTGCTCCGAAAACCTTCCTTCCTTCACACACTCTCTGTTTTACCTCCACTCCTGCTTATCGTTCCTCCTAGATATTTAAAACACTCTACTTGTTCCAATATTTCCCCATCCAGCCTCACATCTAGATTCACCCTATGCTCTCCCCTATTACACACCATTACTTTACTTTTATTGACGTTCACCTTCAATTTCCTCCTTCCACAAACCACACCAAACTCTTTGACTACCCGCTGCAGTTTCTCATCAGAATCCGCCACCAATGCTGTGTCATCAGCGAACAGCAACTGATTCAACTCCCAATCTCTACCATTCTTTCCTACTAAACCCAATCCTCTTCCCATAGTTCTCCTTTTCACCTCCCTCACCACACCATCCATAAACATATTAAACAGCCATGGTGACATTACACAACCCTGTCGCAAACCTACCTTTACCTCAAACCATTCACTCAGCTCACCATTTCCTACTCTCACACATGCTCTGCTCCCTTCATAAAAACTCTTAACTGCTTCTAACAAATAGACACAGATAGACACAGAGAGGTTACACAAGAGGACATTGGTTACATTAGAGGACATTAGTAAGCCTAAACCCCTTGTATAACAGCCACCACGTAAACAACACCATATGTAAACATCAACACATCAACACAGGAACCGTGTGGAATATATCACACCATACCTACATACGGTACACTAGTTATCTTTTTCCAGCTGAGAGTAAATTGCCATGTTACTATCTTGGTTACTCGGCTATAAGGTAGATTTCTAGCCCACACATAAATATTCGCGGATTTCACCCATATCTAATTATGGAAGTATATCTCTGGAAACGAATGTATGAATATAACTTACCTACATCAAAAACAAAACTATAAATAATGTAATTGAAAATCAAGCTTTATCAAAAAAGTATATCTCTGGAAACGAATATATGAATATAACTTCCCATACATCAACAACAAAACTATAAATACTCTTATTGACAATCAAGCTTTATCCAAAAAATCAGCCCAGATATAGTCAATACAGAATACAAAGCATAAAGGTATGAAGAAAATGAAAGCGAGAAACGTAGTCCTTACAAAATAATGCGCGTCACTAAAGCCGGAATCACACGAAAGCTTTTATAGTAAACATTCGATGATCAACATTCGATGATCAACATTTTTCTAGCAACATTTCTGGAATATTTTGCACTGGTATTGGAAACTAGACTGATGGTAGATGAGATTAAGTGACCAAAATATTTGAAATGTTGACCTCATAAGCTGCCAGACCAGTGTTGAGGATAATTGTTGAGGGAAAAAGTGCTTGTGTGATACCGGCTTTAATTAATTTCAATAATTTAATTTCATTTCAATTAACTTCAATATTTTCCAGCATAGCACAGTCAAATGAGAGAAAAAGAATGTATATAGTTCTTTTAAACCATTTCTGTACCGGAAACGTTTGTAGATTTTATTCCAGCTATATGTATACGCTTATGTGCAATTTAAAAAGGATCTGTGGTAATAAAAAGGGTTAAGTAAGATAGTTAGAAGCCTGCTAATTGCTGGAGGCCCTTTTTAACCGACTGAGCCCCAGCGACGCAGCGTTTGCGTCAGCAATGTATGTAACGCTAAACCCCAGCGATGCAACGTTTGCGTCAGTGTTACTCCGGTCCCAATTACTTCGGTCCTATGGCACCTAGAGGGCTCAGATTTGTATGGGAACTGTGTAAGTATCCCACGCACCCATGCCGATGGTTGAAAACTCTCAAAGTCCAACCGCATGCGCATGAACGCGCAAAAACATGTTTTTTTTTGGGAAATTGCTTTCAATTTTTTACTCTTGTAAAATCCGTTTTCGGGGGCTCCGTAGGACCATTTGTTGAGCTTTTTTATCGTTTTTTCGTGGTTTTTCCTTCATTCCTAACCCATTCGCTATTGTTTCTGGAATTTTTTTTTTTTTTCAAAACCGGCTGGTGGTACATTTATTAATAACTAGCTGGGGCTCAGTGGGTTAAACTGAATAAAATCGCCTAACAGTATCAAGCTTAGAGAAACACCCCTAGACCCCATTTCAAGATAAATTTGTACATTTTTCGGTAGAAATATGTCCTGGCCGAAAGCCGGTTCTTTCTAAAATTAGAGGCTCGCTATCTGTCGCCAAGAAAAAATAGACACCTAAAGGGCACGAAAGGTCTTAATATTGACAACAAAATAGGGGAAAGGTCTCAAAATCGTCAAACTAACAGAACGAACGTCATAAAATCTCAAAACTAATATGCTAAACATGAGGGAGAATGGAGTCCTGAAAAAAAAAAAAAAAAACGAGTACTACCCATTTAAAGATTGAAATATTCAAATGGGTGTGCAGGTATTATGGCTCGAGACTGTACCTGTGAGTGTTAGTGTGTGCGTATGTGTGAGCGCATATTGTGTGTATATGGGAGTGTTGGTGTGTGCGTATGTGTGAGCGTGTATTGTGTGCGAATGCGTTACCAGTGTCATCTTGCAGTATTATATATTTGATTTAGTTACCCATAAAGAATATGTTTTCTATCAAAAGCTCCTTCAAAGAAAACTACTATTTTATGGGTGACTCAATAGCTATACAATGATAGTATCTGGTATATTTTCTTTATTACTAAAATACATATCTTTACAACTAATAATACTACAATTTCGTAATTGTTTAATCGAAGTCCTCTTTTTCTAGTTATTAAAAACGTATTCTATGGTGTATTATATGATATATAGAAGCAATAGAACTGTTCAAATGACCTGGGAAGTGTATATTAAACCAAATACAAAACTTTGAATAATGAGGTAAGAGATATGTGTTTTTTATCACTTTTCAATCCAAGACCAGCGGGGGTCTGGGGGCAGCAGCCCCAAGGATGCCCAGGTTACCTTAGGTTAGGTTCGGTTAGGTTAGGTTAGGTTAGGTTAGGTTAGGTTAGCTCTGGTTAGGTTAGGTTAGGTTAGGTTAATGACCAGCTATGTAAATACATAAGTGAACATTTGGTTTAGTCTGTGCTCAAAAATCCATTTTCTTTAGGAGGAGGCCATACACTAAACAATTACCTACAATTTATATGAATCAACTAAATTCTTGGCATTATTTATACAGCAGGTTCATTTAAACTACATCTATTTTCTTTTTGTAAACAATCTAAAGAATTCCAATTGTCTTAAACTAACCGAGATTAATAAACTGGTTTGAAATACGTTTTGGGATTACTTAATGGGGTAATGCTTGTTTTCTGGTATATATATATATATATATATATATATATATATATATATATATATATATATATATATATATATATATATATATATACCGGTATATATATATTCTTGAGTTTCCTCGCTAGACCTCCATCAAGCTTAAAAAACACCCCCTAGACCTCCCCTCAAGATAAATTTGAACATTTTTCGGTAGAAAAATATCCTTGCCGAAGGCCAGTTCCTCTTAAAATTACAGGCTCGCTATCGCTCATTAGGACAAAATCAAACTAATCCAAATTAATGGAGTAAAACGGGAGTGGTCCAACAAATTTCCGCCTCGCACTAGACAGCGTTAACCTAGCCTAACCAAACCTATATGGGCCAAACATCCCCAATAGGGACAAACACACTGTGACGGAAGTGACATTAATTAAGGAAGCCATTACTGGTAAATCTTGGAGGGGACAGTAGTTAGGTAGGTAGGTCGGTCGGTAATACACTTAGGCCATTAGTTGTGATATGGCACTCGAACACGGAACCACCACCACCCTCAGTACGGGAGTGTTGTTATGTCCTCAGGTGATAATAGTAATTGCTGTACAGTCACCATCACTAATACTGCTATAGAAGCTGATTGCACCACCAAAGTGGCGGGTGGTGAGGTCGCCACATCCCTACGCCAAATTTTTAAATAGGAAAAGAGTTAAATTAGTGTAGGGTGCGCAGCGATTGTGGTTTTATGTAAGAAAGCAAGAGTGTGTGTGTAACCGAAGCACAGAAAATAACAACAAAGGAGACCAGGTGGTGAAACAGGATGTCTAGCAATCCTTATACTCCAGGGAGTACTTCCCTGAACGACTGGTGCCTACAACCTCTTCCCAACATATGTAGTAGTATATACTGTATAATATTAATACAATATATTATTTCTAACATGATCATTACAGGTAATGTTAATAGTAATATCAACTCATAAAAGATGAAAACTAAAAAAAACACTAAGCTAAAGGTCTATTTAATATAACCCAATACATTTCGGAAATCCATATATATACCAATGTCTGGCCTTTAGTGGATGATTAAATATTAGATGAACCCACGGCAGGAACAGCGAGGCTATGACAATTGTATACTGTAGTCCGTGTGTTGGGCCTAATGCTGCAGTAGGGCCTGAATTAATAACTGTGTACGATGAATTATTATGCACCCCTCAACCATATGGGACCACTTGGATTATATAATTATGTAACAATCCAATTAAGGGGAGATGGGCCGTTATTTTGGGCTATTAATTAATGTATTCCTTTATTTAAACGAATGAAAGCTACCTGTACTGCTGTTTGCTGATGATACAGTTCTGATGAGCGATAATGAATGGGAGTTCCAGAGTCTGGTAAAAAAAATGGAACTGTGTGAAAAGCGGAATCTAAAGGTAAATGCAGTAAATGTGGTCTTCGAAAGGGGTGAAGCCAAAGAGTGTGAGGTGAAGTTGAACGGTCAGGCTATGGAGATTGTCAGCTCATTTAAGTATCAGGGCAGTGTGCTGAGTAAAGATGGAAGTATGGATGAAGAAGTGAGGGAGAGGGTTCAACAGGGGAAGAGGGTTGTAGGAACGCTGAAAGCAGTAACAAGAAATAGGGTGGTCAGCATGGAAGTGAAGAAGTCCTTGCATGACAGTGTGGTAATCCCGACACTAACTTACGGAAGCGAAGCATGGACGTTGGTGGAGAAACTCAGACCAAGAGTGAGCGGGGTGGAAATGAGTTACTTGAGAAGTGCATGCGGAGTTACATGGAGGGATAGACAGACGAATGAGGAAGTAAGAAGGAGGTGTGGTGTGGAGGTAAATGTGCTGGAAAGTGTGAAAAGGAACACCTTGAGATGGTTCGGCCATATGGAACGTATGGGAAGCGAGAGAATGACTAAGAGGGCGTACGAGAGCGAGGTGGAAGGACAGAGAGGGAAAGGTAAACCGAAAGAGAGGTGGAAGGATGGAGACCTTGCGTACCATTTAGGTGTTGATTTTTTCTTGGCAAGCGATAGCTAGCCTGAAATTGTAGGAGAAACCGGCCTTCGGCCGGGACTATCTATTTCAAATGTATATGTAATAGGTTTGCATATACAGTATGATTATCTATGTCATATGTAGGCAATAGGTTTGTATGTAGGATTATCAATATCAAATGTAGGTCATATGACTGTATGTATTTTTTATCTATTTCAAATGTGTAGGTGATATGTTTTGTATTTATGTGAATTAGTTAAGTATATCTGGAGGGGGCAATTACTTAGTGGGATATGCTGGATATTATACGGTAGAACAATTATTACGGGGTGATCAGGTTGATGGAAAGATTTAATTTCCTGTTCTTAGAGTAGTTATATATAACGTATGTTCCAGGCGATCTCTCTCACTCACTCACTCACTCACTCTCTCCTTAAAACAGAATATGTTAGCGAGTTTGGGAATCTGAAAGGGTATTGATTCACTGTGGTCGTGTGTGAAACTATATATATATATATATACAGTACAGTATTATATCATACCAGATGGAGGTCTATTCTAGTCCTAACCTATCCTATTCTTATTTTTATTCAAGAGTGGTCCCTCGTTACAGGAAGTTTTAATTTTGTCACCATACAAAGGATATATACATACATAAATAAATATATAAATAAATACAACATATCACAAATCACAGCTATTAAAACTTTACTTATATAGTTCTGATCTTTAAAAGTTATTCTATATGTTCTTTAAGTGCATGTGTATGTGCGACAGTGCATCGTATATACTGCATATTTATGTTTTGTTCTAGCCAGTCTTTATTCCTTGTATCTAAAATCAATCTCAAATCCTGCATGTTGTGTCTAGAGGTCTGTTGTCCCCCTCAAAGCAGAATACGTGAGTGATGTCCGGACACCTGAGAGGGTATCGATCCCGTGACCTCCATAAATAGCCCCGGTCCACTACCCAGGTTATATAAAATCTTTCCCGGATTGTATAGTCACTCAAAATAATTCGTGGACCTCACCTATTCAAATTATGGGAGCAAATCCCTAGAAACAATTTTATGAATAGAATTTTCTGTACATCAACTACAAAACTGTTTATACGGTTTATTGAAAAGAAAGTACCATCCAGAAATCAATCCAGATATTTAGAATTGCATAAAGAAATAACATATACCGTATGATATACCTTTTAGGTGATTTTCTTATGTGTGTGTGTTCTTGTGTGTGTTTGTAAGTGTGTAGGTATTGTATATGCATGTGTAAAGTATATGTGTTGAGTTATGACAACATTATAAGACTGACCTGGTCCAACAAGAGCCACTACAGACCCACGACAGAGCCTCCACCAAGAGTGAGGTCATGAAAGCTGCAGGTAGGGTCAAGTGATGGCTGCCCCCATCTCCAGGATCTGCGGGGGTCAAGGGAGTCAGGGGCACAGTTATTCCTTCACATGAGTAGCCCTACATTGAATTATGCACATAATGAACATAAACGGTCTCAATTTCAAGTCAATTCACTTGTTTATTATTATTATTTTTGCTTAAATGGGGTAAGTGCCATACATTACAATATCAAATTTGCCAATGCATTAAATTTGCTTACTCTTAATTACTGTGGTCGTATACGTTTTGGTTTGTTAATTTTGCCAGTTTTACATTATAATTAAGACATATTGAAATTATAAGGCCCACAACAATACACTAAATTTGATATATAGCACAATAAGGTAAAATTACATCCATGAAATAAGAGACATAACAGAACGTGAATCATATTATTCTTTATATTTATCATTCTAAGATGTTTGGTGTCATTGTTTAGTAATGACTTGATACAAATAACGAGTGAATCAAATAACCTAATACGAAATACTCTTTAGGATCAAGCTTTGAGAAAATTACCTTACTTGACTTGATAAATTTAGATTAGCAAAACATTGACCCCCCCCCCACAAAAAAAAAAAAAAAAAAAAAAAAAAAAAATATATATATATATATATATATACATAAAGAATGGAAACAAAAACATAAATACTGAAAGATAAATAGTATGCCTTCTTTTATATTTTATTTTAATAACTAAATATAATTAAACTTACTTTTGTGTTTGACTGAACACCATAATGACGATCGAAGACCCTCCAAGCATTTGAAGATCGTCGTTCTCTCTCTCTCTCTCTACACCATCTGGGACCATCCAATGACAGCAAAACCTCCAGCTCATCTTATAGCTACCTTAAGGGGGGGGGGGGCATAGGGTATATCTGGAACCCCTCCTCCCTCACGCTTAGCCCCATGAGTTATGAGATTTTAAGACCTTCACCCCATTAATTTGGCGATTTGAAGACCTGCTCTCTGCATCGACAAGGCTCTTTTTCAGGCTAACATTAAATTATATTACTCGGCTATGAAAGGTCCTATAGGAATATAATGATCAACATATATCTGCCATGATTAACCTTCAGACTCCCACAAACTTTCCTAAGCTTAATAAAACCGATTACTAATAGCATAAATACAGTATAAGTAAAGATTGCATCGCTGTATACTCAAAGGGATTAAGGGGAGATGGGTCGCTTTTCTAGATCCCCTTTTCCCTCATGTTTAGCCTCATTAGTTTTCCAATTTTAAGATGTTTTCCCCATTAGTTTGTCAATTTTCAGACGTTTCGCCCCATTTCTTTGTCAATATCAAAACCTTTCGTGATATTTAGATGTCGATATTTTTTCTTGGTGAACGATAGTCAGCCTGCAATTCTGGAAGAACCGGACTTCGGCCGGAACACTTTTCTACCGAAAAATGTACAAATTAATCTAAAAGGGGTATTTAATGGATGTTTTTAAAATTTTAATAATAAATATATGAAATAATCGACCAAAAAAATATACCTTTCCCCCGTAGCAGATATAAAATGTGAGTAACCTTTTAGTGGTTCAACATCAAAATAAAATATGGGTAGGAAAACAAAGATAATTGACCACTTGCGAGTTGAAGGCTATAAGGAAGTTGGATCTGTAGACATCGATAATAAATATAAATGAAATAATAATGTAGGTTGCTGATGGCTAAATGGTATGTTGAATGGGGTTTTATGTATTTATATATGTACTACAACCATATTTTAGCTGGTAATTCTGTTAAATATCGATGTCTACAGCTCCAACTTCCTTATAGAACGAAACTGGCAAGTCTGCAATTAGCAGACTGGCTTGGAAGTTCAGGATTTCATGTATTGCTAAAGATTACAAACTATCATAAACAAAACACACACACAAATATGAAACTGCCATCACAAGGTCGCTTTTTCCTCCTCATTCTTCCTCAAAGCTGATGTGGCGGCTTCTGAAATATACTTTTAGGGGGAGATGGGTCGTTATTCTGGACCCCCTTCTGACTCATGTTTAGCCCCAATAGTTTTCAGATTCTTAGACCTTCGCCCCTTTAGTTTGTCGATTTTAAAACCTTTCACCCCATTTCTATATGAATAGCAAGACCTTTCGTGCCATTTAGGTGTCAATTTTTTCCTGGCGAGCGATAGTGAGCCTATAATTTTAAGAGAGACCGGCATTTGGCTGGAACTCTTTCTATCAAAAATTTTTAAAATTTATCTTAAGGAGGGTCTAGGGAGTTTTATTTTAAGCTTGATGAAGGTCTAGCGAGGATACTAAAATACATATGAATATATATACTGTATTCTTGTTTTTATGTGGTTTTTATGTGAGTGAGGGATACAAAAGGCAGAACTGCCTGTAGCAAGTGCCTCCCCCAGAGTTGAAAGAGTGACAGGGCCAAAATCAAGGGATGTTCGAGCCAAAATGCTTAGACACACAGAGTTTGAAGCTATTTAAGTCATAGGATAGGGAAATACTGATTCTGGGAGAGAGTTCCAGAGCTCAGCTGTTGAATAAAACAAAGATTGAGAATAACGTTTCACTCTTGGGTTGGATACAGAGTAGGGGTGGGATTGTGTTGCAAGACGGGTGCTACGTGCTCTACGAAGAGGGGATGGTATACACTGAGAGAGCTCTGAGGAACACTGATTATTATAATAGCGGTAGAATAGTGAGAGAGATGCAACATTGCGGCGAAGAGAGAGAGACTGCAAAGAGTTGGTGAGTAAACGTGAGATAATGAGGCGAAAGGCTTTCCTTTCTATTTTGTCTAGAAGTGCTGTGTGAGAGGATCCACCCCACACGTGTGAACAATACTCAATACATGGACGAACTGTGCCCCTGCACCAGGAGTCCAGGACATTACTTTACCGATAAATGTACACATTTATCTCAAGAGGGGATCTTGAGGGTGTTTTATAAGCTTGACAGAGATCAAGGGAACAAACTAAAAACCTCCCCTTAAACAGCAAAAGGAATTTCCATCACAAAAAAAAAAAAAAAAAATCATCGCAAAAATTCATCAAAGAAAGAATCCCCGCCTCTTTCTCCATCCTGTGAGGCCATGTAGAGAGAGAGTGGGTGATGGAGAAGAGGGTCATCAGCTTTTCTCATCAAAAATATCTTATAGGTCTGAAAATAAGCACGAATATTTATATTACGTTAGGTTCATTATATCCCCTTAACCCCTTCTGTACCGGCGACATCTTTTTAGTTTTATTCTATCTATATTTAGACGATTTTATGCAGTTTAAGAAGAATCTGTTGTAGTAAAAAGGGTTAAGTGAGATGGTTCGAAGCCTGTCAATTGCTGGAGGCCCTTTTAAAACTGAATACAATTGTCTAACAGTAGCCAGAATCTAATGAAAAGTACATCACCGGTACAGAAGGGGTTAAATAGAGGAATAAAAGGGGGTATTTGCCAGAGTATATAGATAGAGGATACAGCATAAAATATTGTCCATACTTCATGTGGTAATTTGATACTCCATATTTCGAGGCAATTCGTTTGTTTCTATATGCGAAACCCTTATTATTTTAACATCATTCTTAACTCCAATAACCCCTAAATGAAATTCATGAAAGCATGTGATCATCCCAGGATTCGAACCCAGAGTATTACATGTTGTAACCATTACACGCTCATGACGGTACATCACATGACCATGATTAATATCCATTTTATCGAATACTGGATATCAATCTAAAATAATATATATACACATTCTCAGAGAAATAACACCTTGCGTTATATATATACAGTACACATTATCAGGGAAACGACACCTTGCGCTAACATTTCACCTCTAATCTCTCCACTTCCTCCTTCATGTGGTGCGGACTGGTAGTAACTCATGCTGCTTCCAGGGGTGGAGCCAGACGGAGCAAGGTCGACCCGTTCCCAGGTGCTCGGCCTCCTCAAACGTCTGGAGAAAGGTAAGTTGATTTTTAGGAAATTATAATGTAAAACTTGCAAAATAAACAAACCAAATCTTATACGAACACAGTAAAAAGACAAAACAATTAATCAAAATCGCTATGTGGAAACAACGCTTAAGTAAAATAATAATAAACTGAGACGGGCCAGTCCACATAGATGATAGAGCCGAGAGTTACAAAAAGCTTGTAAAAGGTTCCTTCTTTGAATCTTCAAAGCTAAGTTCGGAAGCATTTGTCATATAAGTAATTGTGTTGACTCCTTCAGGTTCGATACACCTTAACCCAGCAAGTGCAGATCTCCTTATATAAGGTGTACCGGTGCTCTGCGGAACTCCTTATATAATCCAAGGCCTTTAAAAAAAAACATTTAAATCAGCCCCGTATCATATATAATTAATTATATATATATATATATATATATATATATATATATATATATATATTTTTTTTTTTTTTTTTTTTTTTTTTTTTTTTAATTGCCCCTTGGCCATGCCAAATATCACTCCTCCACATCCCCTCCTTCAATTATCACCTATTCTCCCTGTTATTCCCTTATTCTTAGGTATATTTTCGTGCTAACATTAGCGAGTTGCTAGCAGGGCGTGGTCATCTGTGTCACCAAGCGTGGGAAAGAGCGAGAGAGAGACTACCACGCAACAGTGTCTCTCCAGCCGTCTTCACAGCTGGCTGGCTGGCAGGCTGCCTCAGCCATATGTTATGTAACTCCCGGCCTCTATCGCCGATTTTGACCATCCAAACGCTGTTGCCACTTGTTTTATTGCTGTAACAGGTTAATACCTTTATAATAAACTTAAAATAGGCGCATATGGATAAGTATTAATGATATTTATGGTACGATGACGATTTGAGTTTAGGAAACAGTCTAAATACCTCCGCACAGGGAGGGGTGGCCAATACCCCACCTACGCAGCAGAGAGGTTAAGGATTATGACAGTATATACTGGCTATCATTACTACTACAGTACATGATTTTAATCAACTCATGAGGAATTTGTGAGTGTCAAGAGGCAAATTGAGTTGGTTTTGACCTATAATTTCTAGAGGTCCTTCCTAAGCTGTATACAATCGTCTAAAGACAGCCAGAATGAAAGGAAGGCACCGTGGTATAGCCTACTGGAAGAGGGGGTCACTGGCTTTTTTTAGCTTTCTCTCCTTTTCTCTCTTTCCCTGGGTTTTATCCATTCGGCCCCATTCAGCCAACTGTTTCAAGACGTTAATCCCCATCCAAGTGTCAATTTCTTCCTGGCAAGCGATAGCGAACCAGCATTGTATGGAGAAATCCGGCTTCGCCGGAGACATTATTCCATCGAAAAATTTACAAATTTAGCTTGCTGTCAAAAAAAAAATATATATATGCTGTCTCGCTACTGCTTGCCAGGAAAATATTGACACCTGGATGAGGGTAAACGCCTTAAAACAGTAGGCTGAATGGGGCCGAGTGGATACAAGCCAAAGAGAGAGGGAGAGAGAGAGGTGGGCTCCCTTAAAAAGAATGACTTGCCTGCGGGAGGTCCAATCCGCGGGTCTCCGGGAGCGGCACCACAGCCACCACTACCACCGCCATCAGTCCTGCCATCACCCAGTACCGAAGCTCCGGAGACACCTCACTCTGCCGGGCAAATAATGTATGTACAGTACAGTATGAATGTATTGAGTCGCCCCCCCCCCCCCCCAAAAAAAAAAAAAAAAAAAAAAAAAAAAAGGAAAGAAAGGAAAAAAGAAAAAAAATAGGAAAAGTGGGGATTGGGCCTGAGTATATAGATAGATAGATAGATGTATTAATATGAAAAACTTGCAAACTAAACAAACCAAAACTGGGACGATACATGATAAAGGTAAAATAGCTTATCAAAATCGCTATGTGGAAATAACGCTTACTAATGTGGCATAGTCAGTAGAGCGTCGGCGGATCGAGGCCGTACTGTCAACATTTTATTGGTAGATGTTAAGCCCGGCAACTTGACCTAGCGATTCGTGACAAACGCCTAATGGTCATGGCCACCCCTTCTCGGGAATTACGGCGTCTGACAAAAAACATACCCCATAGCTGGGGGTGGCCGACTCGTGACAGAGCCTGAACAGGGACAGCACAACACAAACATAAAAAAAAATATATATTATTCACACACACGCCGGTCAAATAATATATAGAGTAGAACACTATGGGTCCCTCCCAACCTCTGGGAATACATAATATAGGTGCTTATCTCTCATGCTTGGCGTTTGAACTATGGGGACCTCGTATGTTTAAGATAAAGGTTATGAAAGAGAAAGAAAGGGTGAATGGCAGAGGGAGTTAATTATGTTTGTAATGCTCACATTGGTAATATATGGCGACACCACCATGGCCGCACAATTGACGCTGCAGTAGAGGCCAAAGCCGGTGTTTCTGACTGGGGTGGGCAGGAGCTCTGGGGTGAGGACGTAAAGCGCTTGCTGTCCGAGGATACTGGCCAGGCGGGTGAAGGCGGACAGACCCACCAACGCCCACTCGTCTGGTTGGAGAGGGGGGTATGTAGTATAAGGGTATTGTAAAGAATTATTGTGTGTTTGAGAGAAAGAAACGGTGAAGATGAAGGGTGAGTTACAGACCCACCAATGCCCACTCGTCTGGTTGGGGAGGGGTGTATGTAGTATAAGGGTATCGCAAAGATTTATTGTGTGTTTGAGAGAAAGAAAGGTCGAAGAAGAAGGGTGTTTATTGTCCGAGGATACTGGCTAGGCGGACACACCAACGTCTACTCGTCTGGTTTGAGAGGGGGGTAGGTAGTGGCGATGAAAGAGTTTAATAAGAAAATCTACTCGCATCCTCACTCCCTTCAAACGTTCCAAGGTTATTTCTTACTATCCATAAAGAACTGATTTCTTTATCCATCAGTGTTACAGGTCTCCCTCACTATCCGATGGCCCAATTTACGATATTATTTTAGGGTTTTAGGCGTTTGTGTTTGTTTTTTGGCTGGTCCAAGAACGCATCCCCATTTACCCCATTAATATTAGGGTTTGCTATACGAGTTTTCTATTCAAGATTGAGTTTTCAGGAGCGTAACCCAATCATATATCGAGGGAGACCTGTATAAGGGTATACTATACATACTATGGGTGAAGGCCGTGGCAATCATCGAGAACACCCCGACTAAGAGGGCCGCCGACAGGATGGTGAACCGCCGCCCCAGGTACTGCATGCAAAGCCAACTGAGTACTATGGCCGGGAGATGGACCACTGACAGCAGGAAGTTGCTCAGGAAGTAGTTGCTGGACATGACATCGATCCCCACCATCAGGATCCCAAAGGTTGTGTAGAAGCAGGAGCTGGAATGGAAGGGTTAAGATACTGAGCTGATTTGTAATGGAAGGGTGAAGATACTGAGCTGATTTTTATACATATATTTTATATTAGTACTTCCTGAAAGAAATACAGATGACCACTATGCTAACAAGATAAACCACATTTCTTACAAATAGTTGTTGTTGCTGTTCCCCAGGCTGTCTGATCGAACAGCCCCAAGGTCCCAAGCAAGGCCAAGGCCATAACCGAGCACCCCCACAGAACCCTCCCTGCTTCACCACTAAGAATGCTCAGGTGACCGAAGCCGCACCCAGGCGAGGGACTGAGGAGGGTGTGGAAATGCCCGGGACACCAAAGCCCCACCCAAGGACCTGTGCACCTCAACAATTATGAAGGGAAAGTTGAGGGGCAAAGGAAAAAAATATCACACTTTGGCTCCCAGTCTGCCAACCAGTAGGAAGGTCAATCCATGGAAGAGATGCCGCCACTTGAGATCTAGAAAATATATAAGTACAAGGAACAGTCAAGAGTAAGGTATGAGTATGGCAGAGAACGTTCAACTCTCACTCTGATAGACCAGCCCATCACCACTGTTGTTGTTGTTGTTGATCCTCAGGCTGTCTGGCCAAGGCCATAACCGAGCACCACCACAGAACCCTCCCAGCTTTACCACTAAAGAATGCCCAGCTCCCAGACGAGGGGCTGAAGAGAGTGCGGAAATGCCCTGAACACAGAAGCCCCTCTCAGGGCCCTGTGCCCTTTAACAGTAATAAAGAGAAAGTTGAGGGGCAAGGGGAAAAATTATGAAACCTGTCTCTGAGAGGGCAGCGTGGGAGGGGATCATCAGCCCATGGGCTTGCACTCCCGGACCAATGCCCCCACCGTCCGCAGCCCACCTTGCAGTGCCACCCAATCGGGGATCTTGCCAGCACCTAGAAGTAAATTGTTGCTGGGCATGATATTGATTCCTAACATCAAAATCCCAAAAGTAGCATGGAACGGAATGGATGGATCAAAATATGCTGCCTTTTAATCAAACATATATTTATAATATAGTTGCTCGCCATGACGCTAATTTCCATCATCAAGATCCCAAAACTTAGGGTACATACAAGCACACTCTGGAAATATATATACAGTATATACTGTATATGTAGAGCCTTTTTCTTCTTTTTTTTTTACAAAAATTTGCTTACAAAATACTTGCTGGGCTCAACATTTATCCCAATTGTCAACATTCCGAAGCTAGCATAGAAACAAAACCTGGATATAAATGAGAACAGATATCACGTCAAGTTTTCTAACATTTGACAAAAAAGTATTTAACTAAATTTTAAAGCTACCATAGAAGCCTATTCTGGAATAAAAAGAACATTTGGTTAGAAAGCATTCCTCAGTGACGTCGAGCACCATCATCAAGATCCCAAAACTAGCATATTTTTTGGTATCAGGTAGGCTATAGGATGTTGGAAAAAAAAAATCTAGTAATTGCTAGAAATCAATCAAACTCGGGGCAAATAATAGCTTCATTGATGCAGTTGATAAATGAGGGCCCTAAAGATATACAGTACTGTAGTGTGTTTAACATTTTTGTTTGTTTATTTTTTTATAATTTATAATTATTATTATTATATTTTGCAAGTTTTACATTATAATTTTAAAATGTAAAACTTACATATTTTTACCATATTACTCACCCGAGAATTAACAATAATAGCAGCCTCAGCCGAATCGTAGGGTACTGAAAAGTCTCCCAGAAATGTGATACCTTCTTTTCTCTGGCTACCAGTAATAGATCTTCTCTTAACTGCGAATGAGTAATCTCCCCTCGTCCATTGATCTTGGCTATCTGAAAGAAGTACAGGTAGTTTTTGCTGAGTCTCTTAAATGTTAATTATTATATTATTAAATTACTCCGGTCCGATCTAAAAATAAGAACTTGACAACAGAGGCAGCCCTTGACAGGGTTGCCTGGAAAGCCGCCATTTAGGATGTGAGAATGTAACTACACTATCTGTGGACCAAACTGTCTACAAACTTGTATGTAAGTATTGCTCATTAGTTGGAAATCACCGTTAAAATGCTTCATTACTACTATGTGAATGAAGGCAAACCTAGCGAAAATCTACTGAAAATTTATGGACACAATTGCTTCACTCAACGGTGTTATATATCAAAGTCTTGTTTATGAGGAACCTATCATATTGACTTTTACAGATATTTCTTAAGTTGTGTGAATTCATCTAAAGGTGTGATAAATCAAAGTCTTGTTTATAAGGAAGATAACAATGACTTTCACAGATACTAGCATGGGTACCCGGCGTTGCCCGGGTACTACCACCACTACTACTACCATAATCACCATCATCAATCACTACTACCACAATCATTACAATACTACTACTACCATAATCACCGGCCTCGACCTTCCTGTGCCTCATTAAACGGCGACCTCGATTTCGGCCGCTAAATGACCTCTAATTTTGGATCTGACCTCATCCGTACCCCCATTTAGGGGGGCTGCGAACAACTTTCGTTCCATACACCATTTCGATCGAAGGCCTCCTTCTGCCCCAAACGGAATTTTTTTTCAACTTTTTTTCAATTTCGGCCTCGAAACGATCTCCGATCGTGGCCTCGCCCCCTCTATGATCTGACCCAGGTCAATTGACACCCACATGCACAGTTTCAGCTCCCCAGGTCCAAAACTGCGGCCGCCTATTAAGAACGCACAGACAGACAGACACACGAACTGATTTAATAATATAGATAGATTTCCTAAGTTGTTTGAATTCATCTAACGGTAACCATAATATAATGAAAAATGTATAAACATATGGCAAGAGTTAACCCCTTGAGATTTATGACGCATTTGACGGCATACGGTGGTTATCATTGGACGATTTTATACGGCTTAGGAAGGATCTGTGGGAGTTAAATGTGTATGACGGTATGACGCATTTGACACTATATTCTGGTCATCATTGGACAATTCTATACAGCTTAGGGAGGCTCTGTCTTTAATCGGCCACCCCTAGCTAAAAAAATAAAAAAAAAATATGTGCCTGAGTATTTAGATATCTAGATAGATAGATAGATAGTTAGTTAGTTAATTCTTTATTTCATAAAAGGTTACATGGTAACATTTTACATATATACAGTGTATAAAATTTCATCCTACCGCAAGGTGGGTTCATTATTTTGAACATACAGTATCCGTGACTTAATGGCATCTATGTCATTTTCCATCATGCTTTCAATGTTATACTCTGAAAGTAGTACAGACTTGGCTTCGTTAGCCTGGAACAGATCCATCATCCTCAGACACATTTAACAGGCATTTTCTTATATATTTGCAGGGATTACTAATTATTTTATAACTAAACCTGATTCTCTGCCAATTTATAAAATGATTAAACGTCATTAGTCCTGCAAGGTGACATGCCTTATGGTTGCTCTCCCAGTATCTTAGCTTCATCATTTTCTTTATAGATAGATAGATAGATAGATAGATAGATAGATAGGGAGGATCTGTGGGAGTTAAAAATGTAACGACCATCGCAATCAAACACCTGACTTCCTTACACCCTTCCTAATCTGAATAATATCGTCTGATGATAGCCAGAATAAACTACCAAAACACGTCATGATCCTCAATGGGGTTAATAAGCGCGTGTCTCTTACGTGTTGCAGCACCAGACAGCTCTCCCTGAGTCGGCCCTTTGACAGCAGCCAGCGCGGGGACTCCGGCACCATCCTGGGGAAATATATCAAGTTTCATTAACCCCTTCTGTACTGGCGACGTCTTTATATTTTATATTATTTAATAGAGACAAAAAAATGCAATATATAGGAAGTACCCCCCCCCCCCCCCTCTCCCAAAAAAAACAAAAACAAAACTATATATATATATATATATATACAGTATATATATATATATATATATATATATATATATATACTGTATATATATATATATATATATATATATATATATATATATATATATACAGTATATATACATTTGTTGTTGTTGTTCCCCAAGCTGCCTGGCCGAACAGCCCCAAGGCCCCGAGCAAGGCCAAGGCCATAACCAAGTGCCCCCACAGAACCCTCCCTGCCGACCACAATAAAGCCTGGGTGACCCAAGCCACTCCATGGCTGGGAGCTGAGGAGGGTGCGGAAATGCCCGGGAAACCAAAGCCCATATATAGCCTACAGTATATATAAATATATACAGTATATTAAAATGTAAAACTTGCAAAATATACAAACCAAAACGTATACGAACACAGTAAAAAGACAAAATAACTAATCAAAATCGCTATGAGGAAAATAAAATAAAAATATAACTGAAACATCGCCACACCAAATCCAAATGCCTCACCAATAATAATAAAGATGGAGGATAAAAGGCAGACATGATGCAGCGATCAAGTGTTTCCAGTTCGGCAGACCAATGCCCACCAGTGAGGCCAAGCAGTGACCGACAGTGGCAGCCCCGTAGCTTATACCAGTGGTCCAGGCGCGAAGGTCAGATCTTACCATCTCCGTAACTGAGGAGAGAACAGAATGTACAGTATATATTTCAAGCATTTTTTATTATACTGTATTTTTGATAATACTGTAAATTAAAATGTAAAACTTGCAAACTAAACAAACCAAAATTGAGACAAGGACAATATAAAGTCAAATTAAATTATCAAAATCGCTATGTGGAAACAAGATAGATCACTAGGAGAAACTCAAACAAAAACTTATGATGCCTTAACAATGAAGTCAGCTTCAGCGCCACCTCCGACGGAAACCTTATCGCCCAAATATATTCTGTTATTTAGGCGATACGGTTTCCACCAGAGGTGGCACTGCAGCTGGCTCCCTTGCTAGAGAGTCAGAAGTGACTGGGGGGAAGTTTAGAGAGCTGTTGCCATTCCTGACCATGAGAGAACTCCTACTTCACATTAAAGGGAAGGTGTATACCTCATGTGTTAGGAGCGCGATGACCTATGCCTAGGAGACGTGGCCGGTTAAAGCGGAGGACATCAAACGAATGGAACGGAATGAGAAAGAATGGTGAATAAAGTCAATAGGAAGGGGTTAATAGATTTCTAGGTGAAACTCCAAAGTACATGACCAACCACGTACCGTAACTACCCTACATACATCAATATGCATGCACCAATGGTTCAGGTATGGCGGTTTGACCTTAAGGGGAGATGGCCCGTTTGTTTGGTCCCCCTTCTTCCTCATGTTTAGACCCATTAGTTTTCAGATTTTAAGACGTTCGGCCCATAATTTTGGCGATTTTAAGACCTTCCGTCCCATTTCTTTGTCAATGTTAAGACTTTTTGTGTCATTGAGGTGTCGATTCATCTTGGCGAGCGATAGCAAGCCTGTAATTTAAGAGGAACCGGTCTTTGGTCGGAATATTTTTCTATCGAAAAATGTACAAATTCATCTTGAAGGAGGGTCTTGATCGGGTGTATTTATAAACTTGATGGAGGTCTGCAGTGGAAACTAAAAAGATAGTAAAAAGATACATAAATGAGCAAATATATATGAGCATCCCCCTTAAAATCTCCATTACTGTTTAGCCCCATTAGTTTTGAGATTTTAAGACTTTCCATTAGCTTGTCAAATCTAAGGCCTTTCACCCCATTTATTTGTGAGTATTAAGACTTTTCACGCCATTAAGGTGTCAGTTATTTTCCTGGCGAGCGATAGTGAGCCTGTTAACTTTGAGGAACCGGCCTTCGGCTGGGACATTATCTACTAAAATATGTACAAATAAACCTCGAAGGGGGATCTTGAGGATGGTTATATTATTTTTAAAGCTTGATTGAGGCCTAGGGAGAAAACTAAAACAATAATAAAGACGTAAATATATACACAAATAACACCTATCCCCTTAACCCAATCCTCGCGGGGCCCGTCATATGGCAGAGACGATTTTCTGGCTATTATATATCCTGTGAGCCAGGCCAGTTGATGTAGGCAGGGTGAGGCCGGCAACCGGAGCCTACAGGCCCCACCACGACACTGAAGTGTGATAGAGAACTCGCTCACATATGTGCAGCGTCACACATAGCAAAAACAGCAAAAAGCTATTTTTCCCTAGGTTTGCAAGATCGTTGCAAGATAACCAGACATCGTATAGGGACGATTCAGGTATCCTTTGAAAGCTCTATTACCGTTCTTTCACGGATATATAATTGTATTACACTCTGGCATTTGCTTATGAATGAAAATGAGCAGGGAAAGAAGGTTATTTCGGGCAACTATGCCCGCTCGTACGGGGTTAACTATATAAACAAATAAATGTACAGTATATATATAACACGATGCCACATACAAAGACCAGCACACAATGCACACCAATTTACCCAACAACAATAACAACAACACCAACACCAACACCAAAAACAAAAACACCACCACCACCACCAAGAATACCAACTTACTCAACACCAACAACAACTTACCCAACAACAACAACAACAACAACACCACCACCACCACCACCAACAACAACAACAACAACACCACCACCACCACCACCAACAATACCAACTTACTCAACACCAACAACAACTTACCCAACAACAACAACACCACCACCACCACCACCAACAACAACAACAACACCAACACCACCACCACCACCACCACCACCAAACCACCACCACCAACTTACCCATGATGAGCGGCAGGGTGACCAAGCATGGATAGGATAGGGCGGCCAGGAACCGAAGGGCGAAGTGCAGAGCCGGCTGGGACACGAACACTGTAGGCACCGCGAACAGCACATACAGGCCGGGGATCACCAGTATCATCACACGCCGACCAAAACTGTCCCAAAACAAGAAATAAATGGGTTAATATATAGCTAAGTAAATATATGATTTAACTATACTTCGACAAGTGCCCAGAAAATTGCAAAGATTATGGATTACTGTATGTAGAGACAGGGCATCACCAGTATCATCACTATCACTCACCCCCCCCCAAAAAAAACAAAACAAAAACAAAAACAAAAATTGGTTAATAAATATTTAAGTAAATACATTTCTTTTCTGTGTCTATACTTCGGGATTGTAGGCTGTTCAGTAGCCTGTAACTCTTACGAGGCCCCGAGATTATCGTTTGAAGCTTCGAGGCGCTGGGTGCTTCATATAAGAACATAAGAACATAAGAAAATGGGAGTCTGCAAAAATCAGATCGGCCCACACAAGGCAGATCCCTGTCACACCCAACCCCAATTATAGACCCATCTCACTAATACCTTGAGTACTGACCCCACCAAAACGGTCAGAGATTAACACAAGATTACGGGGGTCTGCTGAGCGCCGATTGGCCCACACCTGGTAGATCCCCCTCACACCCAACCCATCTCGTCCATATGCCTATCTAATTTTATCTTAAAGCTCCCTATCGTTCTTGATCCCACTATATCACTTGGTAGCCTATTCCACCCATCTACAACTCTGTTACCAAACCAATATTTGCCTATATCTTTTCTGAAACGAAATTTATCTAATTTGAAACCATTTGTAAGAGTTATTTCGCTATCACTGAGCTTTAGTACATTTTTCAGGTCTCCTTTATTAATTCCACTAACCCACTTGAATACCTCTATCATGTCACCTCTAACTCTGCGTCTCTCTAACGAATGTAAGCCTAATTTCTTCAACCTTTCTTCATACGGAAGATTTCTAATATTATGGATCATTTTTGTCATTCTACGCTGTACTCTCTCCAATGAATCTATGTCCATTCTGTAATAAGGACACCAAAATTGAACAGCATAATCCATATGGGGTCTCACTAATGACAAGTAAAGTTTTAAGATAACATCAGCAGTTCTGTTACTCACACTCCTAGATATGAACCCGAGAATCATGTTTGCCTTGTTACGAACGCTTATACATTGTTTTCTAGGCTTCAAATCATTGCTAACAAACACACCTAGATCTTTCTCACAGTCTGAGTTTTCTAATTCCATAATTATTAGCTAGTTTATATTTAAAATTTGTATCCATCTGCCCTATCTTTAATACCTTGCATTTGTCAATGTTAAACTTCATCTGCCATTTTACTGACCATTCGTGTAAGGTATCTAGATCCCTTTGCAGACACTCTATATCTCTAACTGAATCAAATTTTCTCCCCATTTTGGTATCGTCTGCAAATTTACTTATCCTACTAGTTATACCTAAATCAAGGTCATTTATGTATATAATAAACAACAGAGGACCTAATACAGATCCCTTGGGGACACCACTCTTGACTGATCCCCATTCTGACTTAGTACCATTTATGCTGACTCTCTGCTTCCTACCAATTAGCCATGACCTAATCCATCCTAACAACGCCCCACCTATTCCATGTGCCTCAACCTTTCTCATCAATCTCTCATGAGGGACTATGTCGAAAGCTTTACTGAAATCTAAATATATAATATCGTATGCCTTGTCATTATCTACTGCTTCATATACCTCTGAGAAAAAACTAAGCAAATTAGTAAGGCAAGAACGTCCCTGAGTGAATCCATGCTGAGAAGAATTGATTAAGTTAAATGTTTCTAAGTGGTTTCTCATTTTCCTAGCAATAATTGACTCTGGTAGCTTTCCTATGAATGAAGTGAGACTAATGGGACGGTAATTGGATGCTATTGATTTATCACCTTTTTTGAAAATCGGAACTACATTTGCAAGCTTCCAAGCTTCTGGAACTACACCTGTTTCTAATGAATTGTAATATGTGTCGCACTAGATGGTCACAGTGGAGGTTCAAGGTGTTGGTTGCTTCCTTTCTGCCAAACTAAAGGAAATAACGGTACTATATTTATACACGTCACTTGATCCAACTACGCCTCAACAATTGCCCAGGACATTTGTCGAGGAAATCCACGAGAAACAGGAGGTAGTGGGTAGTATAGACTATTATTTGGTTGCCGAAATGGTATGGGTCAAGGTGTTCCTGCGTGTCTTGAGGTACCCATGAAGCGACACAAATCTCAGCAATACGAAAGAAAATATACAGTATGTGATTGTGACTGATTAAACTCCATGGCTGTGAACCTAGTGAGCTGCTATCTCAGCACCAGGGCCCGGCCTCATAGGAGACCCGGGCATGACGTGTGTAATAACAAAAGTAATAACTTAATAGACACCTAAAGCCTAGACCTCTATCAAGCTTTAAATAAAAACCTCCCAAAGACCCCTCTTCTAGATGAATTTGTACATTTTTCGGTAGAAAAATTAACTCACCAGGACAAAATCGACACCTAAATGGCATGATAGGTCTTAAAATTGAAAAAGTAAGGGCGAAAAGTCTTCATATTGACAAAGAAATAGGCGAAAAGTCTTAAAAAAGCCAAACAAACGGGGTGAACGTCTAAAAACTCTCAAAACGAATGGGGCTAAACATGAAGGTGAAGGGGGTACAGAAAAAACAAACTATCCAACCTTCCCCTCAACAATAACCCCCCCCCCCCACTTTCTGTGTGTGTGTTTTTTTTGTTTTGTTTATTCCAATTACTCCCTCTCGGTACTTACTACTTATCAGCGATGAAGGGCAGCAGGAAGGCCCCCACAGCATTGCCAGCCAGAGAGAGGGCCAGGAGGTGTCGGGAATAACTCTCTCGCTCGCAGTACCACTCGAAGGACGTGGCCACAGTCTCCGTCATCTGGGAAGTGTCGTGGTCCCATCCGTATTGGCAGGCTGGTGCGTAGGGGCAGAAATTACAATTAATTTATTGGTTTTGACTTCAGGTGCATTTAGACGATTTTAGGAAGCTTAGAAAAGGTATATGGTAGCTAAAAGGATTAATTGAGATAGTCTGTAGCGTTTCAATGGATAGACGTCTTTCTAATGCTGAATAAAATTATCTAATAGTTGCCAGAATATAATGGAAAGGGCATCACCGGTACTGCATGGGTAGGAGAGACATGATTACTAAAATCATGATAGCCAAGATTCTAGATGAGCTAGAAGATCGAGTAGCGTAGAATTCTGATAATAATGTAAAACTTGCAAAATAAACAAACCAAAACGCAGACGAGACAAATATAAAGGCCAAAGAACTAATCAAAATCGCTATGTGGAAACAGTATACATATGTGGTGCAATATACTTACATGTAGTTACGTTGGTTATGGTATGGGGGGGGGGGGGGTTAATATTCCACTTAAGGGGACATGGGCCGTTTTTCTGGTCCCCTTCTTCCTCATGTTTAGCCCCATTAGTTTTCAGATTTTATGACGTTCGGCCCATTAGTTTGGCGATTTTAATACCTTTCGCCTCCTTTCATTGTCAATTTTAAAACCTTTCTTGCCATTTAGGTGTCGATTTTTTCCTGGCAAGCGATAGCGAGCCTGCAATTTTAAGAGTAACCGGCCTTTGGCCGGAAATTTGTTCTACCGAAAAATGTACACATTTATCTTGAAGGGGGTCTAGCGGGTATTTTTCTAAGCTTGATAGAGGTCTAGCGAGTAAACTAAAAAAATAAATAAATACACAAATTAATAGACAAAAATAAAAATAAAATAAAATAAAATAAATTAAAATTAAATTAAAATAAATAAACCTGGCCACTAGCCCCTCAATATACTTACATGTAGTTACGTTGGTGTAGGTACTAGGGAGGTTCAATATACTTACATGTAGTTACGTTGGTGTAGGTACTAGGGAGGTTCAATATACTTACATGTAGTTTAGGTACTAGGGAGGTTCAATATACTTACATGTAGTTACGTTGGTGTAGGTACTAGGGAGGTCAATACTTACATGTAGTACGTTGGTGTAGGTACTAGGGAGGTTCAATATACTTACATGTAGTTATAGTTACGTTGGTGTAGGTACTAGGGAGGTTCAATATACTTACATGTAGTTACGTTGGTGTAGGTACTAGGGAGGTTCAATATACTTACATGTAGTTACGTTGGTGTAGGTACTAGGGAGGTTCAATATACTTACATGTAGTTACGTTGGTGTAGGTACTAGGGAGGTTCAATATACTTACATGTAGTTACGTTGGTGTAGGTACTAGGGAGGTTCAATATACTTACATGTAGTTACGTTGGTGATGGTAATGGGGAAGTTGGTGTCATTAATCCACTCCATTTCGTACATGAGGCATTGGGAAAGTTCACCAGTGCCCATAATTCTGCAAGGGAAAAAGTTGGTTTAGGTGGTTATGTTCTGGGTGTGGTGTCCCGAGTTCGAATCCCGGGAGGACAATATGCTTTCATTAGTTTATTCAAGTACATTGGGGTTTGTAATTGATGATTAATGTTAAGAATGGGGTGTTACTTATATCATCACTTCTCACGTAATTCTTTCCCGCCACAACCTAACAAACAAAATTCTTAACACAAACATGCACAACACCACAAAAAGATGGCTGGCCAACTATCTAGCAGGCAGATGTGCCCATGTAAGATTTGCCGATCAGTCATCGAATATCCGAAATTTCACAAACGGAGTCCCTCAGGGATCCGTCTTGTCACCAAAACTGTTCAATCTATACATGCACGACCTACCCATACCCCACATATCTCAGATACACACAGCCTCTTACGCAGACGACATAGCACTCACATGTACACATAGAGACGCAAACACAGCCGCCCAACTCGTCCAACTGTACCTCAACACACTACACGACTGGTTCACCACAAACAAACTCAAATTAGCCACAGCCAAGTCTACAGCGACTCTTGTCACAAACTGGACAACAGAGCAGTCACATCCCTCACTTCACCTTCAACAACATCCCTATAACGCACACACACACACAAAATCCTTGGTGTAACATACGATACATAAATGTCATTTAGACAACATATTACAGAAAAGAAAAAAAAATACATTACTACATAAGTTAGACTATATACTGTAGATATTGATTGGTGTAACCTTGGGATGGTGATCTCGCGCCACTGGTGATGCTGGAGGGTGGTGGTGGAGGTGATGTTGGGGGTATTGAAGGTGGTGGTATTGAAGATGTTGAGGCTGGTGTTGGTGGTGGCATTGTACGGAACAGGAACGTGACACCAATGATCCGGTACTATCGTCTGGAACAGCAGCAGGGTACTCTGAAATAACACATGAAAACACACCATCATATATATTTAGGCCTCATTTTAGTAACCGGACACCTATAGGCAGCCTTATGCCAACATAATACCGTAAATTTAACGCTCACATGCAAATCCTTTATATATATTAATATCTCCATCAGCATTCTACAATTGCCTTTATATACATATGCATGCATATACAGTATACATATATATATATATATATATATATATATATATATATATATATATATATATATATATATATATATATATATTATATGAATATATATATACAGTATATATATAACAATAATATTAATAATACTAATAAAACATATAAATACAATACTAGTTTCATATTCTATATCCGACCTGAATCAATAATCTTGCCAGCTGTTATACTCCCAACGTCGGGTTAGAATTAACCAGCTGCAACTCACTATAAAAAATCAAGAATATATATATATATATATATATTATACAGGTAAATGTAATCCAGGTGAGTATGTTGACCCCTTCAGCCCGATTACGCATATTTCATCTACTGTAGGTACCAGTAGACGATTTTCTTTAGCTAATAATCCACTTCTGGGACTCAAAGGGGTGAATACAATCTTAATGAACCGTCTAGATAGCACGGGTCCTTCTTAAACTGAATACGTTCGTCTAATGGCATACATAATGACAGGTATATAGGCGTCATAGTGCTGAAGGGGTTAAGGGGGTCACCGATTTTTATTTATCTTTCTCTCCTTTTCTCTCTTTCCCTGGCTTGTATCGATTCGACCCCCTCAGCCAACTGTTTTCAGACGTTTATCCCCATCCAGGTGTTGATTTCTTCCTGGCGAGCGATAGCGAGCCAGCATTGTATGGAGAAATCCGGCTTCGCCGGAGAAATTTTTCTATCGAAAAATGTACAAATTTAGCTTGCTGTCAAAAAAAAATATATATATATATATATATGCTGGCTCGCTACCGCTCGCCAGGAAAATATTGACACCTGGATGGGGGTAAACGTCTTAAAACAATAGGCTGAAAGGGGCCGAATGGATACAAGCCAAAGAGAGAGGGGGGTCCAGAAAAAGCGAGTACTACCCCCTTAAAGGCCTGATGATGAGGAGGAGAACATGACTGACCATAACGACTGAGCCTATGTTGACGGGTACTATGAAGAGGTAGATGAGGCGGGTCTGAAAGTTCCCATTAGACCCAACCTTCTCCAGCACAAGGTCGAAACTCTCACCCATCTGGAAACACAGAGATGATAATAATAAATAGTAAATTAAAATGTAAAACTTGCAAACTAAACAAACCAAAATTGGGACAAGGACAATATAAAGTCAAATTAAATTATCAAAATCGCTATGTGGAAACAACGCTTACTAAAATGAAAATTATTAAATAAAAGAACACAATCCACCACATAGGGTGTACATCACTACATGAGCAAGTTAATCTGTTTCCCAAGCAAACCAATCGCACATATAACAACGCACTATCGTCACGTTAAAGGAAGTAGTCAAGTTTGGGAAGTCCGGGACGTTCTGGCAAATTTTACTAAACTCTGCATGAATAAAGAAACTACATGTTAAACGTCAAAATATTATTTAAAATCAAATTTGCAACATGACAAGACATTAACAATAGTAAAAAATACAAATATTGATAAGATATCTATACTATTACAAAATAATATATAAAATACAGTACAGCACTCACTAACGATAGTGCTATCGGGTAGGTACCTGTAAGCATAGCATGCTTCAAGTGACCCCTATCAATAACTACCCTACAAATAACCTACATTTATAGCACAAATAAACTAAGGAAATCGCAAAAGTAAGCAATTGATACTATCGACAATGAATACATATAATATAAAGAGAAATAATTGCAAAATATGAAGTAACAACAGATTTAAACAAAGAGTACTCTTTTAACAAGAACAATAAATTTAAAAAATCATCAATATTAATAATAATAATAATAATAATAATAGAAAAAGAAAAAGATAAACAATAAATACAGACAAAAAGTAAGCAGAGGTTATACAAGAAACTTCAAGTTAAAAATGCTTGATTAAAATTATTGATGTCAAATTTTAGAATACAGTCACAATAATTGACCCTAAAAAGATTAAATTTATGGAACAATTTACTTGCCTCAAAACCTCTGTCCACTAAGAGTCTGTATAGTAACCTAGCTCTAGCCCAAAAGTCATCTACTTTAGTGCAGATTTTACAAAATCTTATTAATTGGGAATAAAAACAATTATAAGTGATTTTACTATCGATATTACTACTAGGGAAAGGAAAGTTTATTACGTTAAAATTAAAATCATCAACTTTGTGATATACTTTAAGTATGCACTGTTCATTAACAATCTCTATATTTATATCAAGAAAATTTTCAACTTTATAATTTACGTTACATTGTGTGAGGGGAATAGAATTAGGGTAAATAAGTTTAGCAACTTGATTAAAATTTAACAAATTGCAAACAAGAATATCATCAATATATCTACTATTATTACTTAACAGTTTAGCAAGTGCTAATTTTTCTGGAATTTTATTTTTCTTGCTACAGTCAACTAAGTCTTTTATATATTTAAATTCTAAAGCAAGCAAGAATAAGTCTGCAATTAAAGGGCTAGCATTTCCACCCATAGGAATTCCTAATATTTGTTTGAAAATGTACGGCCCGAATCTAACATAAGTATTGAAAAGGAGGAATTTAAGGGCATCTTTAAGTTTAGTTCTATCAAAATATACAGAACTAGTGGGAGTAGAGCTAAGTGATGCATTATTAAAATATGTATAAACATTTATGAAATAATTACCATTCCTAACGAACCTGTCAAAGTGCAAATCTATAATAAAGCAAAGCTCTGAATATACTAAATCTAAAGGCAAATTGGTATACAAAGTTGAAAAGTCGAAGCTATGTACCGAGGTAACTTCGGCATGGTATTTATTTTATCAATAACTTCTAACGAATTGTCAACACTCCAATAATAGTTAATGCCAGTTCTTCTCATGATGGTATTACAATATCTTTTATGAGTACTTTTAATGTATTTTAAGCAATTTACTACTTGTTCTGATAGAGTTTTAGTGGTAGCAAATTTTGCTCCGGCAATAAAGCGATATTTATAAGGTCTTTTATGAAATTTAGGTAACATGTATAATTTTGCAATGCACTTGTTCTTATCAGAAAGTTTAATATCAAATATTATATTTTTCTTGGTATGTTCATCGATTAAGTTATCAATATTCAGATTATTTTGAATTTCATAAACAGAATTACCGCAAATATTTTTACGTAATATGTTACCCTTAATACCTAATTCTTTTTTCATATTTTCAAGATAAAATTTCTTACATGTGAAGCTATAATTATTGCTGGCTTTATCTACTGTAGTGATTACAAAATGTTTATGTAAATTTATTAAATCAGCTTTAAGCTTATTATAATTATAGTCTATAAAATCTGAAAGATTAAATTCATTTTTAAGCGAGAAAATTTTATTTCTAATTAACTTAATTAATAATTTAGACCATGCTTCTAGTTCTCTCGCATTGCAGCACGCAATTTTTAACAATTTATCTTTTAATTTATTGACTGAAAAAACAATATCTTTTAAAATTATGTCCCATGTTACTTTATTACTCCCTATTCTAAATTTAAACCCTTTACGACATAGCTCCGCTAATTTGTCGTTTGCAAAATGTTTAACTAGTTCTACATCACCTGTTAATATGTGACATATCGGACTATAAATGAACTTTGCTAGTGCATCACGTCTGCTAGCTGGCATATCCATGACTCTTTCACACACGCATTTATTATTATTGAAAATATCATTATCTGAAAGATTTCCTAAAACTTTATTATAATTACAAATAATAGACCCAACAGGTCGTTCATATGAATACACTATTAATGGTTTGAAATCTTTACAACCATCTGGTAATATGGACTTAACTTTCTTTGAATTAATAAGACTGTTAACATTAATTTTGTCTAAAATTTTAGAGGAATAATTTAAAGTGGACAGGACTTTATCTTTAATACGGTTATCTTTGGATTTCTTAGAATTAGCTCTAATATATCCCATAAAAGCAAAGACTATATTCTTAAATTTATTTGTGAAATTATGTTTATTATTTAGAATATTTCTATAAAAGGAGCAAAACTTTTCTTTTGTAGGCCTTTCAATGAATCTTTTAATTTTTTAATTCCGAAATTTCGATATAATGAATATAAATTATTAACAATAATTATAATATCAGACCTGCTTTTCTTTTTATTAAATGTATTTAGTCTTCTATTACCGTGTCTACCAGGTCTTCTGTTTAAAACAGGGAAGTTAAAATATGGGTTATTAAAATCGTTTTTTAATAAATCTTTATACAAAATGTTGCCTACATTTTGTATTTGATTGTTAAGTCCAAATGGATAGATGGTCATTAATTTGGTATATAGATACCATTTAAGGGAGCCCACCTCGCCTTTGTTTTATCTTTCTTTCCCTCTCTCTTTGGCTTGTATCCATTCGGCCCCATTCAGCCTACTGTTTTAAGACGCTTACCCCCGTCCAGGTGTCAATATTTTCCTGGCGAGCGGTAGCGAGCCAGCATATATATATTTTTGTTGAGTGGTACTTGAAAAGTAGACAGAATGGATAAAAAAACACCATCTGAGGAAGAGCACTTTATTGACAACGTTTCGCACTATGATAACCTAATGATTACAGGAATGGAAGGGTTAATTGATGGGGCACTTAACCACAAGATACCGCTATTATTAATACCTCTACCACTACTACTATTATCGCCGCTGCTGCTACTACTACTACTACTAATGCTACTACTGCTATTGCTACAACAACTACTACTACTACTATTACTACTACTACTACTACTACTATAATCACTATAACTACTACTACTACTATAACTACTACTACTACTACTACTACTACCACTACTACTTAACATACAGCTCAATCATAGACAGTTTGGATTCCGGAAGGGTATGTCCACTACTGATTGCTGTTTCACACTGAAAGAGATAATGCATAGGTATTCAAAGATGAGTAAATCAGGAATAGTAACTTTTATAGATTTTTCAAAAGCATTTGATAGCGTAGATCATTTCATTCTAGGTTCAAAACTAATGAAACTAGGAATTCCTTCTGATATAGCCTATATACTTATGCATTATCTCCGAAATCAGCTTGTTAATGTATCTTGGAAGGATTATAGAGGATCCTATCGTTACCTAGAGAAAGGAATTAGACAGGGAGGTATTCTATCCCCTTTAATTTTTAACATATATGTCAATGAAATTATCAATGAAATATGTAACATGGATATTGGCTGCACACTGGGCATTAATAGATGTAATATACTTGCTTATGCAGACGATATTGCACTTATCGCTGGATCAAAAACTGATATGAATATTCTCTATACTAAATTCTGTGAATTGGTAAACAGCCATAAACTATTCATTAATAAGACAAAGACAAAATGCTTTATATTTGATAACAAAAAAATCACTAATCCTATTGATGTTATTACAATGAATGGCGATACCTTGGATGTAGTAACCTCTTTTAAATATTTAGGTCACTTCGTAAGCAGTAATTTTGAAGATACCGAGGACATCAAATATAGACTTAATAATTTTTATGTAAGTTTTAACAGTGTCAAGAGAGATTTTACTTACGTAGATTTAGATACTCTTATTTTCTTGTTTAATTCATATTGTAAGCCTGATTTCGGATATCTCTATGGAACCATTCTAAAACAAAAAAATCATGTATGTTCAAAACTTTTAATATTGCATATAGTAAAGCCATGACAAATATGGTGGGTGCACCTGTTTATGCTAGCAGCCATGAATCAGCCAATGTATGTAACCTGTTATCATTGAACCATCAAGTAACACTGATACAATGTCGGATACGCAAAAAGACTTGAACAATCTCCCAACTACATAATAAGAAGCAGTATGCCACTTTTAAAAACAGGTTACTTTTATAGTTATGTACTCAAATTGATGAGGGAAGATTATAATGTGAGCATTGCGTTTGAAGAATTAGATATTATTATTTCTAGGATAAATTGGATCCCAAACCATGAAGAACGAAGAATCCCAGTGATATTATAATCAGGTAGACAGGGGCGGTATTTATAAAGCACTTTTAGGCTTAAAAGTAGCTTTTAAAGATGGCGGCCACTTTTAAAAGGTAAAAGTTGGGTAAAAAAACTTTTAGAAGCTAAAAGTAGCTTTTAAACCCGGCGAAAACTAAAAGCCCTCCTGGGGACTTTTAGCGCTTAAAAGTTACTTTTAGAGGACGATGAAGATGGTTGAATAACAAATCCGCCACCCCCTGCCAAGGAATTTTCATGTTAAAAAGACCAATTGGATTAATAGGCCTATCATACTACTCAAAGGTGATCCACTGGGTTTTCTCCAACGAATAAGCTATATTAGAAAGTAACCTACGACCATATATTATATCAACCTACTTTAAACATTTCGATTCATACTGTATATAATATGTCCGACTACATTTTTTGCCGCGGTCGGTCTCTCTATTTTTAGATGGGTAAATCCAAGGTTAAGAGATAAAAACAAAATTCTTATGTTCTTAAATCTCTTAACCTTGGATAAATCCCCTCCTCCGCCCACAACCGGTATAGTTCCAGCGTCCTCGTTGACAAACGCCTATACTGTACTTGTTGGAAGAACACTAACAAATAGACCAAATTAAAGGAGTGTAGAAGGACTAACATATAATATTAGATTGTTGTTGTTTTTGGCGCACTCTCCCATCCAGGAGTTCGTTCTATGAACGATGGCTGTTTCCTTATTGTTATTTGTATTTGTTAAACATTTTCATATTACTTATATATTTCTTTTCTCAAATTAACGATAGTCTCCCTCCCTTTTAGAACTGTTCTTATAATCTCTGCTACCCTTTTTAATTCATTTTGTTCAAATATTTCCCTCAAGTTGTCCCTGCCTCTCAGATCTTTGTATAGGTCTTCGTATGATTCACAGTTGAACAGGTGCATTTGATTTTCATTTTCATTTTGACAAATATCGCACAATAGGTTAGATTCATATTTGTTTTTGAAGTTTTCTTTTACTTCTATCATTCTTGTCCTTGTCATAAAAATTGTTCTGGCATTTTCAAAGCTTAAGTCCTCAATATAATTACTTGATATGTCTTGTTCAACAGCTTCTCTAGTTTTACTTTTACTTTCGATTGTCACAAGATATGCCTATTTCATAACATCCGAGACCAATTTAAGTAGCCTATTTGCACCCTATTTTTTCGCAAATTACTGTAAACTGGGGTGATTTCGGACTGCGGCCATAACTTCGGACTTTGGCGATAATATGTAATTAGCCATTGTCATTATACAATGGAAACGCTTTTACCATACTTTTCAAGAATACTTCGGACATTATTTAGGAAAAGGATAAGGATATTATGGGAGATAATTTTAGGAGGCTTCCTGGATTACGGCGCATTATCACTACACATCACTTGACCTAGTTAAATCTCTACAATGTGTTTACAGTCAGGAGAAATTGTAAAAAACAAACTAGGAAAATTTCCGAAATTACCCCACTTTACGAATTGTGTAAACTCGCGAATTTGGCAACTATCTCAGATGCTGCCACACCGGAGTATGCAATTGTTTTGGTATGGTAAATATATTACCCTTTCAATTTAGCAATATATAATTGATTTCACAATAACAAAATATTGCATAATTACCCTAATGTTTTATAGTAATTAGTATATGCAATTAGAATCCTATACTTACCTATTAATAGCGGTTGTGGCAGCTTTCTTAACGCTTCCACTAAAAGCTGCTTTTAAATGTTTTATGAATAAATTTTAAGGATTTTCTTTTAGTTAAAATTACTTTTAGGGACATTTTTAAATTCTTTTATAAATACCGGCCCAGGTGTGTAATTGTTTGATATGGGCTAACATATTATGATCTATCCATGCGCAATACCATGGCTATACATGTCAAATGTTACAATGTGCGTGTAAGTAAGATACTTGCCCAAGTTCATGTGATAGCATAATGACATTTTGCTGTAACTTGTAAATGCTTACACTTCTGCTGTTTAATAGTAGAACAGTATGAATTTGTGCCAGAGATGTACACTCGACCGAGAAGCGGTCTTTGCCCTGGCGCTCTGAACATTCTGGAGGTGGGTCCGAAGTCTTGTGGTGGTGCCTCACAGATGTGTGTTTCCCCCGATTCATTCCGTTCTCACTGGATTTTTTGTGGCTCGCCGGTGTGAGGATTGTTGTGGCTCGCCGGTGTGAGGATTGTTTGTTGTGGCTCGCCGGTGTGAGGATTGTTTGTTGTGGCTCGCCGGTGTGAGGATTGTTGTGGCTCGCCGGTGTGAGGATTGTTGTGGCTCGCCGGTGTGAGGATTGTTGTGGCTCGCCGGTGTGAGGATTGTTGTGGCTCGCCGGTGTGAGGATTGTTGTGGCTCGCCGGTGTGAGGATTGTTGTGGCTCGCCGGTGTGAAGATTGTTGTGGCTCGCCGGTGTGAGGATTGTTGTGGCTCGCCGGTGTGAAGATTGTTGTGGCTCGCCGGTGTGAGGAGTGTTGTGGCTAGCCGGTGTGAGGAGTGTTGTGGCTCGCCGGTGTGAGGAGTGTTGTGGCTCGCCGGTGTGAGGATTGTTGTGGCTCGCCGGTGTGAGGATTGTTGTGGCTCGCCGGTGTGAGGATTGTTGTGGCTCGCCGGTGTGAGGATTGTTGTGGCTCGCCGGTGTGAGGATTGTTTTCTGGTGAGTGTGCCAATGAGCTTGATATTAATGCCCGCCGGATATACAGCGGGTATTATTTTTATTATTTTTTATTATTTTTATAGTCGATTTGTAAATAATTATACCACATTTTTATTACTCTATTCTGACTGATTCCCCTCCATATGTAATATATGTAAATTTATGTATATTATGAAATAAAGACTGATTGATTGATTGATTGATTGACTACTACTACTATTGATTTTGATTGTACACGGCTGTTTTTTTCTTTATGTTTTTGTCTGTGTGCTTTGGCTTAAACCATTCATAATTGTATACAGAAATAGGGAAAATAGATAAACAGTTTGTATTATGTAACCTCTATGGTATCAGTCGTGTGGAGTTTTTGTTGTTGATTGGCACTATACCACAGCACAATCGCACGCACACAATATATACACACACACACACACTCACTCACTTACTCCTACACTTAACTATTATCGAACAAACACTTTAATGAACGACACATACAAATACACGCGCACACACACAGTCATATACACATTCACGCACACAAACACACATTCTCACACACACACACAGGCATATATACATTCATACATACACAGTACACAGTCATATACACATTCACCCACACAAATACAAGCACACACACACACACACACACACACACACACACAAATACAGGCTTGTTATCGCTCGCCAGGAAAAAATCGACGCCTAAATGACACGAAAAGTCTTAATATTGACAACAACATAGGGCGAAGGGTCTTAAAATCACCAAACTAATAGGCCAAACGTCTTATAATCTGAGAACTAATGGGGATAAACGTGAGGAAGAAGGGGGACCAGAAAAACGGTCCGTCTCCCCTTAATGCTTTACCAAGAGACATATACCCCCCACAGTGAGAGAGATAAGTATAGGCATTAAGGGGAGATGGGTCGTTTGTCAAGATGCCCTTCTCCCTCATGTTTAGCCCCATGGGTTTTCATATATTAAGATGGTTACCCTATTAGTTTGTCGATTTCAAGACCTTCCGCCCAATTCCTTGTCAATATTAAGACCTTTCGATGTTGGTGTCGATCTTTTACCTGGCGAACGATAGCGAGTCAGTAATTTTGGAACAGAACAATTTTCTACTGAAAAATGTACAAAGTAAACTAGAAGGGAGATCTAATGGATGTTATGTCAAAGGAGGAAACTAAAAAAAAAATCGACCAAAAAGTGAACCGACCCCCCTTAATAACCTAGAAACATATGTACACTCACGCGTACTAATTAAAGGTTGCTCAGGGTTGGTATGGGTCCTTCGTACCCCTCCACCCTGGGCAGGTGGAAGGGGGAGTCGGGTCCAAGTCTACCCCACCGTTCTCCTCCAAACTATCCCCTGTGTATATATATATATATATATACATACTGTATATATGTATAAACCGGTATACTGTATTTGATTTTGGTAATATGATACTACCCAACCCTGCCCCCATTTCCTCACCTGC
Source organism: Paralithodes platypus (assembly GCA_032716605.1). NCBI lineage: Eukaryota > Metazoa > Arthropoda > Malacostraca > Decapoda > Lithodidae > Paralithodes > Paralithodes platypus. The sequence continues at coordinate 5,293,729 of CM064570.1, read as the reverse complement.
TGTAGGGGTATACTACACATAGAGACTGATATACAGTATACACACACACAGCAACACACTTACATGCACAAAAACTTACATTCTTAAGCATACACATGCTTACACAAGTGCACGCATACCTATACGCATATGCATGAACACTTACACATTCACATAAACGCACACAGTCATTTATGCAAATGTATACCGTACGTATTAAAACATATACACACATACAGTAGATATGCACATGCATCAGCATGCACACGTCCCACTTCCACACAAGAACACACAATATTACACTTCCACATACACAAGAGATAGGCTATATACACTTACACATTTTTAAGCATATTTACATACATGCTTAAGCATACTAACAAACCATACTTACACACAAGAAGACACACATGTACATAAGAATACAAACACGCACACAGACGAGTTTATACACACGAACATTTACCCATGCATGTCCTTTTTATTTTGTACATACATATACATCATTATTATAGGTTTGACTCCTGTAAGGAGATTAGGAAAACCTAATATTTAGTAGTGGCCCCGTAATCATTGACGAACATGCCTATTACATAAGGCATCCTCTTCAAACACTAATCCGCCGTAGTTTGAATCTACCGCGCAGAGCATTTAAAAACTGAGGAGCCTTCATCATGAGCGCACGCGACCTCACTCATGGCTTCAGTCATTATGAATTGGGTTCTCACTACGAAAAAACTTCGTAAAAAATAAAAACAAAAAGAAAATAAGAATAACTATCCAATAAGCTTTCCATCATATCGTGGATGTACTTGTGTGGATTTCTGACCAGACGCTGAATCAGGCGTCATTCCTCCTTCACTGACATATCAAGTAAACCAAAATCCTTAATACATCAACGAATGGGAAGGGGACGGTCGGGAGGGCCCCAGTCGTCAATGATTACGGGGCCACTACTAAATATTAGGTTTTCCTAATCTCCTTACAGGAGTCAAACCTATAATTTATTAGTGGCCCCTCCATCATTGACGAACATGCCTGATATCTAAGACTGGAGGGGGACATTCGTAATCATATCATAACTCTAGAAAAGCAGATAATAAAAACAACCACATAGTATTCTTACTTTTGAAAAATGTATTTAATACGGCGTAGGCCGGAAATATACAAGAAAAAGGGGGTTCAGGCAGGTGCGTGCTTCAAAGAAGCCTGCCTGACAAAAATAGGTAACCCTGAAGATTCTGAACACAGATCTGTAGTTACAAAAGGCACCCCACTCAACGAGTGGTGACAAATAATAAGTTATAAGTTTATATGTGCACATCATAAACCCCAAAATACATGTGGAGATCAATTGCTAATGAACTCCATTGAACTAATGTTACATTGCTTTCGCAGCTAAAACTACTATAACAACACCGTTGTTTTGTACTAAACTTTGTACTAGCACAAATTCTCTCAGAGAAATTTTCATATCACATTTCAACCTTAAATTATATCACAGTTCTCATACTCCGGCGGGGTCTAGGGTGTCCTATGTCAACTGACTGCACCCCCCCCCCCCCCTTTCCTTGAAAATAAACATAAGTGACTGCAGGGCCACCTAGACCCTCTGCCTTAAAGCTATACATGGTAAGGAAGGTTTGTCTAGAGCAACTGACAAGTATCTAGAGAGAAACGTATGATTAGACGCCCACAACTGTGTGGACGCAATATCTTCAACTGAAAAGTTTTTCAGGAAACGTAAAGAGGCCGCCCACTTGCGTAAATCGTGGGCCCTACCCACAACGCCGGGATTACTCTCTTTAATGACTTCTACTAGAAGAGAGGCTAATCGCCGTTTAAGTAAGCGTTTACCCGTACTCGCTACCCATAAAGCACCTTGGGGGTTATGAGGAGCTATTCTTAAATATTTGGTTAGAGCTTGCACTGGACATAAATTATGATGCACCTTTCCCCTTTTTAACGCCGGCACCGTGAATTCAGAAAACACGTGTGCACTATGCTCATTCTTGGCTACAAACGCCGGGGAGGGTGCAATGGAAATTGAATCATTAAGTCTACCAAACCTAAGACAATTAGGTGTGTTGCTCATCGCCGCCAGCTCAGACACTCTGTTTCCGGTGGCCAAAGCCAAAAGGAAAACTGCCTTCTTTAAGATTAAAGCAAAGTCTGCAGTATTTTGATACAGACGAGAATGAAGTAAAGACAAAGCTTTGTCCAGAGACCAAGTAGGCATGAGCTGACGGGGAGGTGGGCGGAGTTTAAAACACGCTCTCATAAATCCTGTTTCCTCCGCCACCGGTATGGATAGACCTGTAAGGTCGAAAAAGGGCACTCTAATCGCAGTTAAGTGATTCTTCAAAGTAACCACAGATAAACGTTTCTGCTCAAACAGATAGTTCAAGTAATTAAAAACCAATGCCACTGAGGGTACAGTTTGTTCCGTTCTAACAATCCAAGAAGTAAAAGCTTTCCAATGAGATTGATATTGTCGCTTAGTAGACTGAGTATATTGATTGAGCAATTTATTGGTCACATCCCTACCGTATGGTGCTAGCCACTTGGCCTCCTGAATGTCCATAATGCAAAAGTCAGCGAGGTCTCTAGGTTGCCAATCGTGTCTAAGTGGAAGTACCCGACCGGGAGCGATACCGGGTCCGGGCACCACATTATTAACTGCTGGCACCACACCTGCGCTGGCCACAGGGGCGCGATTAGCGAGACTAAGCCTCGATAAACTCGTAGTTTGTTCACTACGTGGCACATTAGTGACGCATCTGGCGGTGGAAACAGATAGATGGAGCTCCATCTGTTCCAGTCTGTCACTAGGGCGTCTGGCCCCCCTGCCGGCGTTATCGTCCGGCGGGTGAGGTATAGAGGGAGCTTGTGAGTCTCCTCGGACGCAAAAAGATCCACTTGTGGATGGGAGAGCTCCGCAATCATTAGGTCGAAAATGGGTTGCTTGAGCTCCCATTCTACTGTCGTGCTCTGTCTCCGGGACAGAGCGTCTGCCCAGACGTTCGCTACGCCTGGGAGATAAGATGCGTGAAGATAAATATCTAGACTGGTGGCTAGAACAAAAATCTCTTCCGACACGAGTAGCAACTTCCTTGACCTCGCTGACCCTTGTTTCTGAATACAGTGAACTGCATTCAGATTGTCCATTCTGAAGGCCACTGACTTGCCCCGTAACGCCGGGCCGTGAGCCTGAAGGAAATACAATGGGACTAGTAACTCTTTGACATTTATGTGAGACCAAAGTCCCTGACCCTGGTGCCCCTGATTTGACTGAAATCCCCACCCTATGGTGCCTGACGCATCCGTGTCTACCCATACCGTTGGAGGAGGAGAGGTCCATGACATGATTGAGTGCAATGTTTCCCTCTTCGCCCAGACCGCTAGTAAGGTGTGGATTAATTTTGGTATGGGCCATAATTTTCCCGCCGGTAAGAGTGGGAAATATTTGTTGCCCTCCAATATTAATCGTTTTACTTTCAACCGGCCCAACTTGACAGTTAGCTGAATCCAGTTGAGAGAGCCGACCAGAGACTCCCAGACTCTTCGTGTCGTAGTCAGACTGTGAAGAAACCTGAACAGTTTCCTGCGAAACCTGTTGCGATTGTCCACACTCTGACTCAGAGTGAGAGCGGCGGTGTCCCAGACCAGCCCTATCCACTGAATTACTCTTGAGGGAACAAGGTTTGACTTTACCAGATTTACCTTGAAGCCTAGAGTTTTGACATGATTTAAAATGATATTGACATGTTCTTAGCCTGTGCGGGACTGTGCTTCACGGCCTGTGCCATGTTAAACACTGTTCGCCATACATCAGGGGACATTAAAGAAGGTGTAAGTACTGGGGACATTACCACCTGGTTAGCAATGCGATCAGGCAGCTTGCGAACTAATGCCATTCTAAGATCCTGTCGTGCTCGCACCGCCTCAAGTAAGGCTGTGCGTATGTCACCTAAGGATTGAATTGACGACTGAAGAATCAGACGCCGGGATAATTCAACTGATCTTCGAGCATCCGCGTCTGCGATTGCCTGAGTAGACCTGAGTAAAGACTTAGCCACCTGTTGAGAAACTATGTACTGTGAAAACAGGCGGAAAGCTTTTCCCCTTAGCCTAAATTCTCTGTCTAGGTGAGAAGGGGTAGGGGTAATGAATGGTTCCTTTAGTTCACAAAGATTAATCTTAGGGGCAGCTAAAAAGGAAAATAAAGCTGACGGAACTCCGCCGGCAGAACCTACCGGCATTGAGAACCATGAATGTGTATCCTGAGGGATCTGGTGGGAAGATTTAGAAGTGAAAGTGGTTGCAAAGTTTTGAGCCTCTACCTCCCAATCCACCCAAGGTCCTGGTCCTAACTGTCCCACCTTCAACACTGGATTAGCTGTCTCGTCTGTGACGGTCTGTAAATCTAGTTCAGGAGTAATAGCCAACAGAGCCTTAATATCATTAAACCCATCCAGCTTAGACCAGTCTGAAAAAAGTTTTGAAGCTGAGGCAGGGGGTAAAGCAGGCTTAGATGCATAAACAAAATAATCCTGATAATAATAACTAGGTATAGCCTTGATATTTACGTCCAAAACATTACCCAAGGCATCCAATGCCCTTAATTTCTTAGACTTATTTCCCTGGATAAACCACTCACGTGGTACCGGGAGTTCCCCTGACAAGGTAGGCTGGGCAAGCTCTGGCTTAGAGGGGTTCAAAGGGACCCATGACTCGTCTGGCCCATAAAGCAGGGGCATAGCTACCTTTCTAAGAGGCGCTTTGTCTAGAGGGGGTGGATTAACATCCGTAATGACCCTGACATTTGACGTAGTGAATGCCGCCGTAGCTGGCTTAGAGCTCCCTGCCGGTGACAGAGTAGGAGGGTTAGGAATCTTAGATAAATCGATTGACGTTATCAGAGGCCGTACCGCAGAACCTGTCAAGGGAGCCCCCAAGTCCATTGTGGGGTTTTCTCGTTGTTGATTAAAGAATTTTGATAGAGCATGAGTAAGTAACCCATCAATTTCTTGTGCTGTAACAAACTGGTTAGGTGCAGAACTTTCAGGTGAATTAGTATTATCATGGGCGGCGTCCAGGCCTGAGCCTGACCCTTGTCCTTCCCTATCTGAAATTAATGACACTTCATCTTGTTCCTCCCGATCCTCCTGAGAAGACCCCGCCGAGGCAGGGGCACCTTGTTTCCAAGATAAATCAGGGATAGAGGATGGGGTCGCCGCGTCCCTGTGGACATCGGCTACTGTGTGACTCGTATGAGTCGGACGTGGATGGACAGACCCTGGCTGAGCAAATCGCCAAACACCGAGGCTCTGGCCTACGCTCTCTTGAGAGTCTGAAACATTCTCAATTATTGAATATCCTGAACTCTCCATTTCTAGGGTTAAAATATCAATAGGTAAATCTTGTTTAGGGACAGGCGCTTCACTATACTCTGAGGCTGTAACAGAAACATTGTCAGGTGTAGAGGTACGATGAGATGCACTAGACTTAGAAGAATGTCGAGAGGACTTCTTATGGGAATCCTTTTTGGAGGATTTGTGGCTACGGTGTGACCGCGAACTGGACCTAGGTTTGGAAGAATCACCACCATGGCCCCTGGGGGAAGCTTCAGTCTTGCACTTCTTACTAGCCGGGGAAGAGGCCCGACTTGAAGACCGTTGTCTGAGGGGTGACCTTGACCTCGATCTCGCCTGCGACGAGGAGGTGGCTGCCGGGGGAGTAGGCTCTCTCGGGCGTTTAAACGTCTCCACAGACGATACAGAAACCCGGCTAGTCTCTGTCGGCTTAAAACCCCTTACTCTAGAGGTACGTTTAGGGGGAGGGTGCTCTGACAGCAACTTATCCCAAAGTGGGACGTTGTCACATTGAAGTGACTTATGTGCGACAATGGTAGTGTAGGCCGACATTTGTTGTCTGACCTCTCTCAACGCTACCGCCGCGGTCTTGTCATTGTCACACAGGACTTTATTGGTTAATTGGGAGCAAAAAGAACAATTACGTGTAACCCAGAGACCCCTTGAACGGTCTAGACATCTAACACACCTTATGCAAAGGGTATGTGCAAAAATTGGGATACCCGCGCAAGTAGGGGTAATGCACAGGGCAAAAACTGGGGTCACATTAGCCATGACAGAGACTGGTGAGAGGAACTACCGCCGGGTCTGTATTGGTCCGCCGGAGCTCAGCTCTGGAAAAATAAAGAAAATTTCCAGGAATTAATGCTCATAAGGTTAACCCAAGTGTTCGCATACAAGTGTTAATAACCCGCCGGGTAACGGGATGCAAAGACACAGCTAACACATCTCGCCACGCGGCTGGGTATAAAGAGGCTAAACAAGTCTTCTTAGCTAAGAACATGAAGAATACCCTCTGATATAATGGTCCAGTATGGCACTAATAGTCTGTAGGAGGTGGTGACTGTCTCAAGATTCAATTTTGTAACAAAGCCCCCCTCATAAAGACGCCGGCCCTTGAAATATTTTAGTAGAATAGCCCAGGGCAGGAATATACGAGATCTGATTTTTTAACGAATTGTCCCAAACGATCGTCGTAAAATTAGAAGGCGGCGATACTGAAAGTATCACCCAATTAAGGTTAATCGAAATTGAATTTGTTTATAAATTCCTTAGTTCCTTTACTTAGGGACACCCGCCGGGTGTGGAAATCGATTTGGTTAAACCTCACTGATCCTTCAAATGCCGTAAGAGTAAAGGCAGCGATACACAGAGTATCACTCACATGGATTGGTTAACTATAAGAGACCTAAGTCGTTTTATCCCACCCTGCTAAGGTGCACCCGCCGGGTGAGAAGTCTAAAAGTTAACCCCACAAGTTCCTGACCCCACTACTTTGTAAAAGATCGCCGGGGAGGAACGCCTAAACAACAGCTAGGTTTTCCCCGTGGTTTGTCGTAAACCAGGTAGAAAAACCTATAAAAAACGAGTGTTCTCACGAACGTCGTTTCTTTATATATAACTAAATATATATGTAAGGATGGGTACAGCCATCCCGCCGGGAATTATAAAGGAGGCCTGAAACCAGGCACCCACAGATACGCAGTCCTGGAGAGCCACAGACACCTCCCCTCGCCGGGGAACCAGCCAGTGTTAACAACCACGTGTGGCCTAACACTGCTCATCGGTCAGGATTTTTCACGGTGAAACCGAGAAAAAAACCCGCCGGAAGGCAAACCCCACCCTGAACAGACACCATCTGAACAAAACGACACGAGGAGAGACACGCACGACTAACCAAGGTCACAACATAATCCGTGGAATTAGCCAATACACAACTAAACCAGGAAACAAATATAGTCCGAGGAATTAGCCAATACACAACTAAAACCCGGATACACATGACACAGTAGGGCATATTTATAAAATAAATAATAACACTAGACATGTGGCAAAGCTACGAGCGGCTGGCTAGGCCTAGGTAGACGGCATGAAAATAGTTGAAATATAAACACACACTGGAATATCACAACAGGAACCACCGCCAACACACCACCGAAGCGATAACTTCCCAACCCCGGGAAGCCTGACACGGACCCAGAAAAAACTTCACTAAGTGAAGAAAAAAACGCTGGGAACGTCAGCAAACACACAGCTCACCTCATCAGAAGGATAAAAGGCAGCAAATATTAACGCGTAATGAAAGCCGCCTGCATCACCAACTAAACCAAACTGTGAAAAGTTCACGTGTCCACAACAGGACCACGAGGGTACATCCGAAATAGATGCCCCATACATACGACCCAAAATACATTGCACTGCGGGCAACCAGCCCAGGACACTCCTGCTACGCCTATCCTAACCTTACTCGATACATCCCAGAGTAAACAAATGAGAAAAAACTCACTAGGGACGCCACGAATGCGGAACCAGCGGAGCCTGAAAGGAACGTCCGGGCAGGCTGAGCGCAGAGCAAAGAAGGAGGAATGACGCCTGATTCAGCGTCTGGTCAGAAATCCACACAAGTACATCCACGATATGATGGAAAGCTTATTGGATAGTTATTCTTATTTTCTTTTTGTTTTTATTTTTTACGAAGTTTTTTCGTAGTGAGAACCCAATTCATAATGACTGAAGCCATGAGTGAGGTCGCGTGCGCTCATGATGAAGGCTCCTCAGTTTTTAAATGCTCTGCGCGGTAGATTCAAACTACGGCGGATTAGTGTTTGAAGAGGATGCCTTATGTAATAGGCATGTTCGTCAATGATGGAGGGGCCACTAATAAATATATGTGTATAAGCAGTCTCTGATAACAATATGTACCGTAATGATAAGATTTATATAATGTGCAACGTTTTTATCTACAAATTTAATTTTGCCCGAGTTATGTTTCCTATTAATTTATTACAGATTCTCCAGAAGATGGTTCCCGTGATTTGAGAAATGAGAAACGAGGGCTGAAGAGACTCTTGGAAGATATACTGGAGGAGGACTACCAGGAACATGTGGAGCCACCTGTGAGCAATGAAGATTTTCAAAGCCAGCTGGAGGATCTGAAGAAGGAACTACATGATGTAAAGGGGGAAAGAGATGCTCTGCTAAGAGAGGAGTGCGAGTGGAACAAAGAAAAATCACACCTTCTAGAGCAGATCAAGTTCGCTACTGAAAAGGCCACTGAGCAGTTGAGGAATACGTTATCTTCCTATTTTTCACCTTCTTAAATTGATTTTTTCTTAAGTGGAAAACCTGTATCACACTGGTTAGAAACTGACATCTGCAGAGCATTAACATTGCGCAGTTTGAGCCCGAAGGCATATACATTTTTACGTGAAGTGTGGAAGTTTCCTTTGCCATCTAAGACTACATTACATCGTTGGGTGACTAAATTTGACTGTGAACCAGGAGTGTTACACACTGTCATAAGTCTGTTGCGGCAAAAAGGTGAGTCCATGGGTATCCGTGATCACGCCTGTGTCCTATCTTTTGATGAATGCAGTATTGCACATGAGTGGACTTATGACAAACGAAAAGACATTCTCTATGAACCAAAAAGTAAAGTTCAATGTGCAATGATTAGGGGATTGGTTGGCTCATGGAAGCAACTAATCTTTTATGAATTTGATTGTAACATGACCAAGGATATTCTTTTCAATATCATCAAAGAGGTAGAAGCCGCTGGATTTCCTGTAGTAGCTGTAGTAAGTGATCTTGGGCCAACAAACGTTAGGGTATGGAAGTCTTTGGGTGTCAATATTGACAAACATTTCAATCCGACCCAACCCAACATATCCTTCACAAATCCAACTGCTTCGGAAAGAGAAATATTTGTTTTTGCAGATGTTCCTCATCTAATCAAGTTGATCAGGAACAATTTTATTGATTCTGGTTTTAAGATGTCAGGGGGAAAAAATTTGAACAGTGAATGTGTTCGAGAAATTATTTCAAAAAGTGTGAGTGATTTGAAAACTACACATCGTCTATCTGTAAAACACATCACACCTAAGGGTGTGCAACGGATGAAAGTGAAGTTAGCTACTCAGCTACTATCAGAGACAACTGCTAAGTCTGTAGCATATTTTGGACAAAGAGAGTTGCTAAAAAGCAAGGATTGGGATGCTACAAGCAAATTCATCTCCTTAACTGACTCTTGGTTTGATGTCAACAATTCTAGAGTGCCAGTTGATTCAAAATTTTCCAGAAATGCTTATGGAATAAATTTGCAGTATCAAAGTCAAATATTAAATGATATGAGGCAAACCATGGCATCAATGAGAGTTGGTACAAGCAATCACATGTACCTGTTTCAGAAAGGAGTAATTGTATCTTCCCAATCCTTGGCAAAGCTCTATGAAATGGTAACAAAAACATATAATATCTCATTCATACTAACCTACAGGCTAAACCAGGATGTGTTGGAACATTTATTTGCTTCTCTTAGACAATTTGGATCAAGTTATGAGCATCCTTCTACTGTGTCAATGAAGCAACGCATAAGAAGTTATTTGCTTGGGAGAAACACGGCACTAGTTAGTGAAAATGTCAATTGCCAAAGAGAATGTCAAGATGTGAGCATGTCTGAAGGCTCGTTTCACATAAATAAAGGTCAGTCAGTGGAAAATGAGGAAGATGGCAATTCACTGGAACATGAACTATGCTTATCAGCCATGGTGTTTTCAACCTTAAATGAGGAAATAGTGCCAGATAATGAAAACACTGAACATTGGGACCCAGGTTATATTGAACCTGAATTCAATTTAGAAAAAGCAACTGAAACTGAAGGTCTCCGATATCTTGGTGGGTTTATTGTTCACAAATTTCCCCAATACCAGTTCCTAGGAGAAAAGGTGGAAAAGGACGATGATACCTGGATTGGGGCAGTTGACAGAGGACTAGCCTTAATGAAACCTAGTTCTGAGTTCTTCAAAAAGCTGACTATAATGGAAACATTATTTAAATGTCATCATGGAGAATCAAAACTAAAGCCAGGTAAAGGATCCATCAAACTCCTAACTTCATACATATCAGAATTAGTACAACTCCCCACTGATGTGATATCCTATTTCGTTAGGTGTCGGATGGTCTTTCGTATGAGAGTATTGAATAGAAATATATATTCAGCGCGAAAGCAATGTAACAAAATGCTAAAAGTAGTTAAGTAAAACAGTTATTGCGTTGCTAATACAGCATACATTCACAATCCTCTCTGAATTATTGTAAGAGACATTATTATTGTCCCCATATACTTCTCTTGTTAACTTAAATAATATACTGTTTATATCCAAATGTTATTACACTTTTATTACTACCCTTGTTTACTCATCCTTTTTAACTGTTTTAATAATGCACAATTGAATTGCACATTTGCCTACAATGTGTAAAATTGAAAAAAAAAAAAAAATAAAAAAAAAATATATATACTGCCACATGTGTTTGTAAATTTCATTAATCGATTTTAGGAGTATGGTTGGTTGTTGGAAGGAACATAATAATTGATATTGGTTCAGGAGTAATTTATCGAGAGGACTTCCCTAAATGGTTAAGGCCCCATTAATTGCTCTTTCCATTCACATATGCATAGCCTACGTGAGTTGCAGTTGGGATGTGTGTACATGCTTAGATTGATATGCAGGATTCGAAGTTGCATAAAGGCAGTGTCCACCAACCTTTAACTGTCTTCGTGGTGCGATGTATAAGGTGTTGATTTTCGGTGTGAGCATCCTGGGTTCGAATCCACGGACTGCCACATGTGTTTGTAAATTTCATTAATCGATTTTAGGAGTATGGTTGGTTGTTGGAAGGAACATAATAATATATATAATTATATATAATATATATATATATATATATATATATATATATATAATATATATATATATATATATATATATATATGTATATATAATTATACTGTATATATATATATATATATATATATATATATACCCGGTATATATATTATATATATATATAAATAAATAGATAGATAGATAGATAGACATAAATAGATATACCGTATAGATAGATAGATAGATATATAAATATATAGATAGATATATATATATATATATATATATATATATATATATATATATATATATTGTTACGTATCTTGATCCTCAAGTGGTTAACTTGATGAATCTAGATAGCACAGAGATATATATTAAGGTATCAGTCAGCTGAAGGCAAAACAAAAGTAAAATATTATTACAGAATGGACATAGATTCATTGGAGAGAGTACAGCGTAGAATGACAAAATGATCCATAATATTAGAAATCTTCCGTATGAAGAAAGGTTGAAGAAATTAGGTTTACATTCGTTAGAGAGACGCAGAGTTAGAGGGGATATGATAGAGGTGTTCAAGTGGGTTAGTGGGATTAACAAAGGGGACATGACAAATGTACTAAAGCTCAGTGATAGCGAAAGAACTCGTACCAATGGTTTCAAATTAGATAAATTTAGTTTCAGAAAAGATATAGGCAAATATTGGTTTGGTAACAGAGTTGTAGATGGGTGGAATGGACTACCAAGTGCTATAGTGGGATCTAAAACTGTAGGGAGCTTTAAGATAAAATTGGATAAGCATATGGACGAGAAGGGTTGGGTGTGAAGGGGGATCAGCCGGGTTGGGCCAATCAGCGCTCTGCAGACCCCCATAATCCTGCGTTAATCTCTAACCGTTTTGGTAAGATGATCCTCAGGGTATTGGAGTGTGAAGCCTATAATTGGGCTTTGTAATTGAATTGGGGTTGTGTGGGACAGGGATCTGCCTTGCTTAGGCCAATCGGCTTTCTGCAGACTCCCATTTTCGTATGTTCTTATGTTCTTATGTTCTTAAAATCTAATACAATTATTTCCTGTTGTTGCTTCCTTTCCTTTTGGATCTTAGGACTTAGTATCCTTTATTGACCGATACTCTTTAATTATGAAAAATACTGAAACTAATTAAAGTCATGTAGTATTTATAAAGAATTATTATTTAACCGAAGCTTAGTAGGCTATGGTTATGAACCGAAGAAGTATATCTAAAGAAGGACTATTAATTCTATAAAAAGTCTTGAAAGATAAATATTAAAGTAAGAATATTTCTGTCTCTTACCCTTTTTGAAATAAAGATAGTTTTTTTATATGTCCTTTTATTTATATTTAATGTAATTATTCTTTGTTCTTGTCTTACGTTAACAGTATTATATTATTATTATCATCAGGATTAGTATCAAAGTCACATAAAAAGTTAGATATATATTTAATAATTAGTTAAATGTATTTCTTAACCACGTAACATTGAGGTTTGATTATGAGTAAATTAAGTTACAGGATCGCTTCATAGATTCGATTCAGGTCTCACTCAAATAATATGAAAAGCAAAAATAATATTTTGAAGCTAAAAGAATTTTCTTCAGCTTAGGAAATCACTAGAAGTAATATTAACACAGCCATGTTAGTCTAAGGCGATATTACTAATATGAGACAATAGCATCACCGTACTAAGCACCGTTAAGCAATGTAAGCTTAATTAAAAGAAAATGAAAGAACTCGTAAGTATTAATATAAAACAATAGTATTACTTTCATCATAACCCAATTACTTAAAGAGTTGCTTTAGTCCACAAGTTAGTCAACTAAAATAGTTAAGTACATAATAATAGTGTTTACACCGAACACACTTAACACACACTTATATAATCTGACTGACAGTCACAATCCTATTATAATACCATTGATTGCGAATTAACGTTAACGCTACTATTTATGTACTTAACTATTTGATTGGGAATTAACGTTAACGCTATTATTATGTACTTAACTATTTTAGTTGACTAACTTGTGGACTAAAGCAACTCTTTAAGTAATTGGGTTATGATGAAAGTAATACTATTGTTTATTGTATGTCAGAATATATATATATATATATATATATATATATATATATATACAGGTATGTATATATTAGTTGAATAGATAGAAACTTTTGTATAGATAATATGTGATGGAAATAAGAAGTTAAGCACACATGCAAACAACCATAAATATATAAACTAATCAAACACAAATGCGCTTAGGCTTCACATTTATAAACACACACACACACACACACACACACACACACACACACACATTATCTAACACACAGAGGGGTCATTAATCAGTTTTGGTGGAGAGAGAGAGCGCGCGGGGGAGAGAAAGAGAGAGAATGAACTAATTGAAAGCGAGAGAGAAAGATAGAAGGAGAAGGAAAATGCGCGCGTGGGACCTGTGACGTTAAAGGGTCGCCTGGTGGACCGACCTTATATCTGTAGACTGTGCCCTGAGCAACCTTTAGTACGCGTGAGTGTACATACCAGCCTTTACACATCAAGGTGTGGTGGAGTGGTCTTGCCACTGGCCTGGTAATCCAAAGGTCCCGGGTTCAAATCCCGATGTATCAATGGGAAGATATTATTGGGATGGAATTTGTGCTGTACCTAGTATCAGTGCATTACCACAAGCCCACCGAAACGTCAATAAAATACCCTCATTGTTCCCTGATTAAATAGCACTGTATGAATATTCCCATATTCAAAATATGCTATAGGGGTGCAATGCCTGGTGAGTTATCTGCTCAACAGGTGGCGTTGTGTGTGTGTAAGTGTGAGAGTCCGAGTGTAGGGGGTGAGACTGTGAAGCACGGGAACGAGGTGGCTTCAGAAATGGGGTCGTTTCGGGCCAGGAGTGAGCACCGTGCCTAATGTGAAGGCAAGATGGCAGGTGCTCGTTGTACTCTGCGTGCTTCACATGTCTCACTCCCTAGACTGGAACAAGACCTCACGGGCTTCACTGTTCATTGTAAAGCGGTGAATGTTAAGGCTCTCAGCCTATGCCCGAGAGGAAGTAAGTTGGAATATAGAAAAAAAAAAAAAAAAAAAAAAAAAAAAAAAAAAATCCAATAATAATAAAAAATAAATAAAAAAAAACATGACCTATAGTAAAAGGGTTAACCCGTACCAGTTGTCCTTTTCATTTAATACTGGCTAATAATAGACGAGATATTCAGTTTAAGAAGGGCCTCCAGCCATTAACAGGCTTCTAACTATCTTAATTAACCCTTTTTACTACCACAGATCCTGCTTTAGCTGCACACAATCGTCTAAATGTAGTTAGAATAAAGTGAAAAAGACGTCGCCGGTACAGAAGGGGTTAACTGTTTTATAGACTAAATAAATAGAGTGAAGTAACTTTATGTAAACAAATAAAATAGAGGGTATATGGGAAGTTGGATTTCTACTATACTATATCTGCAGGTGTGATATAGCGAGTGTTATTGATTACATAATTATCATGAAATATGTTGGTTAATTAGCACGTTGAAGGTGAGTTGCCAAGTACTGTTATTCATAATTTTTCACCCGTGTTATTGTTTTGGAGAATATATTTGATGAATATTAATGTTATTTAATGTTTTAAATATTTAATGTTTTAGAAGCTAATTTAGTTCCTTGCCCCTCAACTTTCTCTTCATAATTGCTGAGGGGCACAGGGCCCTGGGTGGGGCTTTGGTTTCCCGGGCGTTTCCGCACCCTCCTCAGCTCCCCGCCATGGAGTGGCTTCGGTCACCCAGGCTTTATTGTGGTCGGCGGGGAGGGTTCTGTGGGGGCACTCGGTTATGGCCTTGGAATTGCTCGGGGCCTTGGGGCTGTTCGGCCAGGCAGCTTGGGGAACAACAACAACAACAACAAGAGTAAGAATCTGTTTAGGAGAAGTATTAATTTTTCATTCATGTTTAGCCCCATTAGTTTTCAAATTTGAATACTTTCGTCCATTTATTTGTTAATATTAAGACCTTTCGTGCCATTTAGGTGTTGATTTTTTTTTCCTGGCGAGCGTTAGCGAGCTTGTGTTTTAGCTTGTATGGCCGGGATATTTTTCTACCCAAAAATGTACAAATCTATCTCGAAGGGGGGTCTTTGGGATGGTGTTTCTTTAAGCTTTATAGAGCTCTAGGGAGCAAACTAAAACACATCTATATTGCGGTAACAATACAAAATAATCAAACTAATAAAATTACGTGCCCTTAACCCTTTGAGTACCCTCGACACCAACGATAATGATGATAATAATAATAATAATAATAATAATAATAATAATAATAATGATAATAATAATAATAATAAAAAATAATAATAATAATTTACATGATAATACTACTACTAATAATAATGTACATGATGATAATAATAATAATAATAATAATAATATTAAATAATAATAACCCGGGTCTTTGATGAGATGAGTCACATTACCTGAGATTTATGAGCAAATAAAAACATATACGTTATCACCAGTAAATCGTGCTGAAACTAAGATTTACGGCAATACTGATGTGTAAAGGCTGGTATGTACACTCGCGCGTACTAAAGGTTGCTCAGGGTTGGTACTATGGGTCCTTCGTACCCCTCCACCCTGGGCAGGTGGAAGGGGGGAGTCGGGTCCAAGTCTACCCCACCGTTCTCCTCCAAACTTTTTTTTTAAAAGACCTCCGTCTACGTATTGTGAAAAACCTGTTATCCTCCGGCAAATTGTGGGGTTGAGTGAGTGAAGGGGGGGACAGTGAATGAAGGAGGATGCATGTTTTTCATAATACGTGTTGCTAGCCCCAAACGCGCGAGCAACTGTGGCTTTCAACCATCCGACACATCCCCTTTTATTAATGTGCATCACACATGTTACATACAAATAAAGTTTATGTTTTGTTTTACCCTACTGTGGAAAGACTACGGATACACCACTCCTGCCGGGGCCTCACGCAGTGGCATGACCCAGTCCTGTCGAACTGAGCTCATGACGCTGGTGGCATTGCCCCGGAGGATAGCCATCCCTAGTCTTTGCTTGAGCCAGAGGGTTTCCCGGGGTTCTCCTGAAACTTCTCTGATTTTACGGCCTATTTCATTCACCATCTTAAGGGTGGTAGGGCCGAAGACTCCTGAAGTTTCGAATGCCAGGGGCTCGAACTGATGAATTCTGGCGATGGCTTGATATTTTTCTCGCTTTTTATTTTCTGCTATCCGGGCGGCTTCACCTGCTTCGTCGGCGTTTCTGGCGGCGTTGGTTGTGGAGAAAGTGTCAACACATGTGGCATCCCACACGAGGCACCGGCCATTCTTGTAAGGGTAAGTGGTCATCCCATCTGGCCGTTTGCCGTCTTCTCTGTGAAGTCCATGTGGTTCGAGGATTGATGCACAGTTAGCACTCTGCAGGGCCCGTTTTATGACATCATTTAGTGCAGAGTGTCTTGGCAGGCGGCCTGCGTTGTAATTACATGACAAGGCATGGTGACCTTGAGCATCCATCCTCCCATCACACTTGCAAGTATGTGGGTGACAAACTGCCGCACCCACTCTGAGCGCGATGGCGACCCGGAGCACTTCAGCATCCAAGTGAGTTCCAAGAGGTGGGATGGGGATGGCGTGTAACCACAAGCCACTCTCCGAACGGGCGGCTGCTTGGAGGCGTGCTTTTGCAACCTGGTCTGCATTGGTTAGGAGATTTTCTTGAGTTTTCTTCGCCGAGATGGTATCCCACGCTTTCTGCTTGCTCCTGGAGGTACCCTGAGGCTCCTCCTCTACTCCTGTACTTCCCTTCCAGGTGTTAATCGCTGCTGTTACGTCCCGTTAAGTGTCATTCCGGGTTTAGAATAAAGGATGGACAATACGAGGTCGTTGGTCGCGATGAGGGAAGAGATAAAGGCTGGGGAGGCAATATCCGAGGCTCTCCGTATGCCCAAGCCCCCGAGGCGGACAGGAAGGGTGGCTTGTGTCCAGGCCCGTTCTTTAAATTCCACGTTGGTGATGCTGGTCACTGCATCTCGGATTATGCTGTCTAATTCTTGGAGGCCGCCGTTGTTCGTGTAAGTCATCGATGTGCGCAGGATGTATTGGAGTTTTGGGATGGAGAAACAGTTCTTGAGCCAAACTATCCCCAACTCCCACACGTTCCTCCTCTAGCTGCCAGTTAGTGATTAGGCACGTTTGTTCTCATATATTGTAAATTATAGCTAAACCATCATTGCACACGCTTACAATGGCCAACATAACATTTATTAGGAATGTATTAATACAATATGTAATTGTATTCCCGAAATGAGTCTCTATACACACAACGAATCTCGGCTGTGGTTGTATTATCTCTCTCTCTCTCTCTCTCTCTCTCTCTCTCTCTCATCGCACACACTTTCTACGGTCAAGATTTTATCTCGGTTGATATAATGATCCCGTAATTAAGCCCAATCTCCTACAGTATTAATGCTAACATATTCACCCTCATAGCCATACACATCAACGTGCCGGGCACCTCTACGAATATTCCTAGTTTCTCAAGTACGCGTGAGTGTACATATGTTTCTAGGTTATTAAGGGGGGTCGGTTCACTTTTTGGTCGATTTTTTTTTTTAGTTTCCTCCTTTGACATAACATCCATTAGATCTCCCTTCTAGTTTACTTTGTACATTTTTCAGTAGAAAATTGTTCTGTTCCAAAATGATTGACTCGCTATCGTTCGCCAGGTAAAAGATCGACACCCCAACATCGAAAGGTCTTAATATTGACAAGGCATTGGGCGGAAGGTCTTCAAATCGACAAACTAATAGGGTAACCATCTTAATATATGAAAACCCATGGGGCTAAACATGAGGGAGAAGGGGATCTTGACAAACGACCCATCTCCCCTTAGTGTGTGGATTTATCTCTCTCACTGTGGCCGTAAATCTTAGTTTCAGCACGATTTACTGGTGATAACGTATATGTTTTTATTTGCTCATAAATCTCAGGTAATGTGACTCATCTCATCAAAGACCCGGGTTATTATTATTATTATTATTATTATTTTTATTATTATTATTATTATTATGTACATTATTATTATTAATAGGGGTTCGTCCCCTACGGGGAACCCCTATTGTAATAATTAAACCTGGGATTTCATCCAAATTCTTCTTACGCGCCGGTTTCGACGCAATAACTCCAGAACCGCTTTTTGGATCGGGATCAAACTTTCACAAGAGGTGCGTTTTTTGTATTGGGCAACTTTTGATATGCTAAACATCCGGCATGGCGGCCAAACAGGCCCGTGGCAGCCGATTTCCCGAAAAACTTGACGCCTAAATACCGTCTCTCCCACTCACAGGAAACGACTGGGCTTTGGCATACGCACTCCCCTACTAATGCTCCGCAAATTTTATAGAGAAGGTTTTGCTTTTGCACGTGGGTTTTTTTCCGGCAATCTTGAAAAAAACTCGAATTCCACTTAAAATTCCACATCTTGAAAACTACGCCGATGATCAGAGCCATGCTTGCGTAGTTGGGTGAGGCTCGCGATTCCGAACGTTTTGATACCAAAAAAATATAAATGGGTGGAATAGTTTGGCCGCAGCATTGAAAACTGTCTATTCTTAAATTACTTTAAAACCGAATTCGCTACCCACACAAAGTTTACCGTCTACAGTCTTCAGGCTTCAGTCTTCAGTCTTCAGTCTACAGGCTTCCACGCATCCCCCAGTTTTGCTTAATAACATAATCTCTTTATTATTCAGATCTATCATTTGTTTTTTATTTAAATCTCTCAAAACCGTTCGAGTCCCTACGAATTCCAGCAATTATTTAGCCAACCTACCTATACATACCTACCCTACCAAATAATAATGATAAATTCAAATTTATTTTTGGTGAATGACAGAGTATTGGCTAAGGTTTTTAACAATTCCTCCCTTTGCCAAATGCTTAGTTTAATAACAATGATATGGACCTTTAAAGTTTTGGCAATTGCCCGTGTGACTCGTATTTTAACCCTCCTAAAGTGTTACCACGAAATACCGCTAGATCCTTTCTCAAAAGTCGCTAGCATGTTGCTACATAGCCAAACAATGTTAGGATAATGTTTTGCAAATTTTACAATGTAGTATGACTAGAATGTCTGAAATTTTCAAATTATCCCTAGTAAATGTCTCTAGATATAAAATAAATGGCTGCTAGATTGAAGTAAATACCTCTACATTTAGCGGTAATATGTAGCTTTACAACTGGCAACTCTGCAACCACCACCTCCCTCCCACCCTCCCAGTATGTCTCCACATAATACCGCTAGATCCTTTCTCAAAAGTCGCTAGCATGTTGCTACATAGTCAAACAATGTTAGAATAATGCTGCAATTTCTAAAGAGTTTTGGTTGGTTTGTTTTGCAAATTTTACAATGTAGTATGACTAGAATGTCTGAAATTTTTAAATTATCCCTAGTAAATCTCTCTAGATATGAAAAAATGGCTACTAAACTGAAGTAAATATAGCTCTACATCTAGCGGTAATATGTAGCGATACAACTGGCAACACTGCCTACAGTAAGTGTTACCAAAACACAGCTAGATCCTTTCTCAAAAGTCGCTAGCACGTTGCTACATAGTCAAACAATGGTAGAACAATGCTGCAATTCCTAAAGAGTTTTGATTTGTTTGTTTTGCAAATTTTACAATGTAATATAACTAGAATTTCTGAAATTTTCAAATTATCCCGAGTAAATGTCTCTAGATATGAAAAAATGGCTACTAAACTGAAGTAAATATAGCTCTACATCTAGCGGTAATATGTAGCGGTACAACTGGCAACACTGCCTACAACTACCCTCTCATCACTGGTGATGGGCTGGTCTATCAGAGTGAGAACTGAGCAATCTCTGCCATACCCATAGCTTACTCTGACTGTTCCTTTTACTTTTATATTTTCTAGATCTCAAGTGACGGCGTCTCTTCCGTGGATTGACCTCCCAGTCTACCTAGATTGGAAGCCAAAGCGTCACATTTTTTCCTTTGCCCCTCAACTTTCTCTTCATAATTGCTGAGGGGCACAGGGCCCTGGGTGGGGCTTTGGTTTCCCGGGCGTTTCCGCACCCTCCTCAGCTCCCCGCCATGGAGTGGCTTCGGTCACCCAGGCTTTATTGTGGTCGGCAGTGAGGGTTCTGTGGGGGCGCACGGTTATGGCCTTGGCCTTGCTCGGGGCCTTGGGGCTGTTCGGCCAGGCAGCTTGGGGAACAACAACAACAACAACAACAACAACCCTCTCATCACCAATGATTATGCTCTGCTGAGGTTTGTATTTGCTTATCTTATCCTGTGTATAAATGTAACCCTTACACATGTTTCTATTAAATAATGACATTAAACAGGATTCATGATTTAAATACAAGGCTAGATATTTATCGGAAGTACGTATTTACCTTCGGAAAGCTAAAATATAATGTTTACACATATGGGATAGGGAGGAGGGAGGGAGGTATAAGGGGTGGACCGATGGAAGGGAAGAGAACCCCGATATACGAGATACATAGCTTCATATGCGCGTATTGATCACTTTCATGCTATTATGTATGCATACAGAAGTAGCAGGACACATATGTCAAGAGTGAACACCAATAACTTAATCCATACACAGTAAAGAAGACGGAAATAATATCGTACATACGAAGTGATGGAATGGGGGGGGGGGAGTGTGTATGATAATGTAAACAGGACAGTTCGTCGCTAGATAGGCGTGTGTGCTTGTGTGATGGTCTTGTGTAGCTATGTTTGTGCTTGTTTGAGTGTTGAGTTATCTCTCTCTCTCTCTCTCTTATTTATCTCTGTCTTCCTTACGATTACGACATACTGTACTAGTGCATGAGAACAGGAAATAGGGAGCCTCGCTCTCTCTCTCACAAATGAGAACATAAGTAAACAGGAGTCTGCAGAGAGCCGATTGGCTATAAGACTCGGTAGCCTATTCCACATATCTACAACTCTGTTACTAAACGAATAGAGGCAGATCCCTTACACACCCAGTCTCTCTCTGTCGCTCGTTTGTTTGCACACCTGTACAAATGAGGCAGATCCCTTACAAGATGAACATGGGAATCTGCAGAGAGACAAGTGGCCCACAAAAGGCAGATCCCTTTCACATACAACCCATTTCATCCATATGACTATCTGATTTTATCTTTAAATTCTCTATTGTTCTTGATCCCACTATAGCACTAGGTAGCCTATTTCACATATCTACGACTCTGTTACGAGAGAGGCAGATCCCTTACACAGCCAATCTCTCTCTTATTTGCACACTGGTACAAAGGAGGCAGATCCTTACACATGCTACCAAGATGAAAATGGGAGTCTGCAGAGAGCCGGTTGGCCCACACATGGCAGATCCCTTTCACACCCAATCCATCTCGTCTTATCAAATTTTATGTTGAAGCTCTATTGTTATTGATCCCACTATAGCACTTGGTAGCCTATTCCACATATCTACAACTCTTTTACCAAGCGAATAGAGGCAGATCCCTTACACAGCCAATCTCTTTCTCTCTCGCTCTTGTTTGTTTGCACACCGGTACAAATGAGGCAGATCCCTTACACATGCAACCAAGACGAAAATGGGAGTCTGCAGAGAGTCAAGTGGCCCACATAAGGCAGGTCCCTTTCACACTCAACCCATCTCATAAACTTTACCTGTTATTTACACTACTTACTATACACCCATGTTATCATATACCTGCAACCAAAACACAATTGTAAGAAATAGGAACATAAGAAAATGGGAGTCTGTAGAGAGCCAATTGGCCCACACAAGACAGATCCTTTTCACACCCAACCCATCTCATAAAAACTCTCTCTCATTTATCTCTGTCTTCCTTACATTTATGACATCCTAGTCTCTCTCTCTCTCTCTCACAAATGAGAACATAAGAAAACCGGAGTCTGCAGAGAGTCGATTGACCCACACATGTCAGATCCCTTTCACACCCAACCCCTCCCGCGCTCTCTCTCTCTCTCATATTTATCGCTATCTTCCTTACGTTTACGACATCCTATTCTCTCGCCATACTCCCTCTCTCCTTCACAAATGAGAAAATTAAAAATAAGAAAATGGGAGTCTCCAGAGCTGATTGACCTACACATGGCAGATCCCTTTCACACCCAACCCATCTCGTTCTATCTAATTTCAAGTTGAAGCTCTATTGTTCTTGATCCCATTATAGCACTCGGTAGCCTATTCCACATATCTACAACTCTGTTACTAAACGGATAGAGGCAGATCCCTTTTACAGCCAATCTCTCCCTCTCTCGCTCTTGTTTGTTTGCACAATCTGCTCCTTCTGTAGTTTCTCCATGCCCGATAAGTTAAATGATCTTTTGATATCTGTGACACAGCATTTGTATCAAACACAATACCCTGCTTGCAAAACCGTCGAACCCCGGACAACGTTGCTTGCAACTTTAATTATTATTATTAGTATTATTATTATTATTATTATTATGTACATTATTATTATTATTAGTATTATCATGTAAATTATATATTTTTTTATCATTATTATTATCATTATTATTATTATTATTATTATTATTATCATCATTATCGTTGTTGTCGAGGGTACTCAAAGGGTTAAGGGCACGTAATTTTATTAGTTTGATTATTTTGTATTGTTACCGCAATATAGATGTGTTTTAGTTTGCTCCCTAGAGCTCTATAAAGCTTAAAGAAACACCATCCCAAAGACCCCCCTTCGAGATAGATTTGTACATTTTTGGGTAGAAAAATATCCCGGCCATACAAGCTAAAACACAAGCTCGCTAACGATCGCCAGGAAAAAAAATCAACACCTAAATGGCACGAAAGGTCTTAATATTAACAAATAAATGGACGAAAGTATTCAAATTTGAAAACTAATGGGGCTAAACATGAATGACAAATTAATACTTCTCCTAAACAGATTCTTACTCTTAACTAAATTAGCTTCTAAAACATTAAATCACTGAACCCATGCCTAATATTCATCAAATATATTCTCCAAAACAATAACACGGGTGAAAAATTATGAATAGCAGTACTTGGCAACTCACCTTCAACGTGCTAATTAACTAATAACACTGTTCATGATAATTATATAATCAATAACACTCGCTATATCACACCTGCAGACATAATGATATAGTTTAGCTCCAACTTCCCATATACCCTCTATTTTATTTGTTTACATAAAGTTACTTCACTCTTTATCCCTTAATTAACCTGGCAAAAAGCTTACTCCTCCTTTATCAGTTGTTTTAATCGATAATTAAAGGAAACATAAGTTAGCGTTGTCTCTATCATAATATTGCCAATTGTTCACAATTAACAATCCATTTGGCTATAAAATAAAGGTGGCAATAGCTGATCAATTAAGGGGTGGGGGGGGGGGGGGACGTATATATTTGCTCATTTATATATATTTTAAAAATATATTTAGCTTCCCCCCTAGACCTCCAGGAAGCTTCAATAAAACACCCTTCAAGACCATCCTTCAAGATAAACGTGTACATTTTTCGATAGAAAAATTTCCCGGCCAAAGGCCGATTACTCTTGAAATACAGGCTCGCTATTGCTCGCCAGAAAATATCGGCACCTAAAGGACACGAAAAGTCTTAACATTGACAAATAAATGTGGCGAAAGGTCTTAAAATCGTGGGCCGAACGTAATAAAATCTGAAAACTAATGGGGAAAAATGGGGACCAGAAAAACTACCCGTCTCCCCTTGATTAAGATTAAGATTAAGATTACTTCCATTTCTCCTCCTTTCGAGATCCGATTGCGCTTTCGTTTTCTGTTTTCTGGCTGTTATTAGGCGATTTTATTCAGATTAGGAAGGGTATATGGGAGTCGGAGGGTTAGTTGAGATCGTCTTTGCCCTTATAATTCCCACAGATCCTTCCTAAACTGTATAAACACGTTTAATAATAGCCAGAATAAATTGTCAAAATGCGTCCTAATCTTCAAGGAGTTATAGAAAACGGAGTATAGTTCGAGTTACTAACCTTTTCATAGATACCCACACACGGAGGCTATCACTGGAAATCCGCCTGGCACGCCGGTCGGGGAGCAACTGAAACAAACCAGTAAAAGAGTGACTGCAGGGTTACCAAATGAAAACGTGAAATACTGCTAGATTCGTTCTCAAAAGTCGCTAGATATATAGACTATAGACTACTCTAAGATGTCTGAAATCTCTAGAATATCGCTAGGAAGTATGTCGCTAGATGAACAAAATGCCGCTAGATTGAAGAAAGTAAAGTAGCTAAATTGGCAACACTGGAGAAATGGTGAGGTTGGCTGCTAATTGGCGCTAATAAGTGATGTCTCGGCACCAAGTACGTTTTGATAAATAATTGGTATCAGCAATATCTAAGCTATATTTCTTCATAACGAGTGAAATATGCAAACATGTTCCCACACTTACCGACTCTAGTCAACATCCGACAGACATTAATACAGCACAGAGCGAGCCAAACGTAATGACAACTGGGTCATTACTTATTAGCGCCACTGTACATGCAATACACACTTGCAATCTCGGTACTTTGCAGACGAGGACAATCGGGATTGCCATTGTTATATTTGACTTTCTATTGCAAAATAATGTAGTTTCCTCCCTAGACCTCCATCAAGCTGTAAAAGTCACCCACTAGACCCCCGTTCAAGATAAATGTGTAAATTTTTCGGTAGAAAAATGTCCCGGCCGAAGGCCGGTTACTCTTAAAATTACAGGCTCGCTATCGCTCGCCAGGAAATAATCGACACCTAAATGGCATATAAGGTCTTAATATTGACAAAGAAATGAGGTGTAATGTCTTAAAATCGGCAAACTAATGGGGCGAACGTCTTAAAATTTCAAAACCAATGGGGGCTATACACGAGAGAGAAAGGGGTCCAGAAAAAAAATCCCTCCGGTGGAAATCTCCCCTTAAAAACATAACAAGCACCTTAGGACAAGGACAATCGGGTTTGCCATTGTTATATTTGACTTTCTATTGCAAAATAATGTATTATACCAAATTCGTAGTAGAATGTAGGGTTATGTATTAGTCTTCAAACAAAATTGCTCTGGTATGACACCCTGGTTGAAGCCGGTATCACACGAGCCCTTTTTCCCTCAACACTGGTCTGGTAGCTTATGAGGTCAACATCTATAATATTTCGGTCACCTAAAATCGTCTATCACCAGTCTAGTTTCCGATACCAGTGCAAAATATTCAAAAAATGTTGCCAGCAAAATGTTAATAATCGAATGTTGACTATAAAAGCTCTCGTGTGATACCGGCTTTAGATAGTATATTACCATAGATGTATTGGATGGTCCATGTATGTTAGAAGGCGACTGTACATCTCTTTCAGTAGTAGGAGATAGACACAGAGAGGTTACACAAGAGGACATTGGTTGCTTACTTAACCCCTTGTATAACAGCCACCACGTAAACAACACCATATGTAAACATCAACACATCAACAACACAGGAACCGTGTGGAATATATCACACCATACCTACATACGGTACACTAGTTATCTTTTTCCAGCTGAGGGTAAATTGCCATGTTACTATCTTGGTTACTCGGTAATAAGGTAAATTTCTAGCCCACACATAAATATTCGCGGATTTCACCCATATCTAATTATGGAAGTATATCTCTGGAAACGAATGTATGAATATAACTTACCTAGATCAAAAACAAAACTATAAAATTAATAATGTAATTGAAAATCAAGATTTATCAAAACAGTATATCTCTGGAAACGAATATATGAATATAACTTCCCATACATCAACAACAAAACTATAAATACTCTTATTGACAATCAAGCTTTATCCAAAAAAAATCAGCCCAGATATAGTCAATACAGAATGCAAAGCATAAAGGTATGAAGAAAATTAAAGCGAGAAACATAGTCCTTACAAAATAATGCGCGTCACTAAAGCCTGAATCACACGAAAGCTTTTATAGTCAACATTCGATGATCAACATTTTTCTAGCAACATGTCTGGAATATTTTGCACTGGTATTGGAAACTAGACTGATGGTAGATGAGATTAAGTGACCAAAATATTTGAAATGTTGACCTCATAAGCTGCCAGACCAGTGTTGAGGATAATTGTTGAGGGAAAAAGTGCTCGTGTGATACCGGCTTTAATTAATTTCAATATTTTAATTTAATTTCAATTAATTTAAATATTTTCCAGCATAGCACAGTTAAATGAGAGAAAAATAATGTATATAGTTCTTTTAAACCATTTCTGTACCGGAAACGTTTGTATATTTTATTCCAGCTATATGTATACGCTTATGTGCAATTTAAAAAGGATCTGTGGTAATAAAAAGGGTTAAGTAAGATAGTTAGAAGCCTGCTAATTGCTGGAGGCCCTTTTTAAACTTAATCAAATCGCCTAACAGTATCAAGCTTAGAGAAACACCCCTAGACCCCCTTTCAAGATAAATTTGTACATTTTTCGGTAGATTATGTCCCGGCCGAGAGCCGGTTCTTTCTAAAATTAGAGGCTCGCTATCTCTCGCCAAGAAAAACTCGACACCTAAAGGGCACGAAAGGTCTTAATATTGACAACAAAATAGGCGAAAGGTCTCAAAATCGCCAAACTAACAGAACGAACGTCATAAGATCTCAAAACTAATATGCTAAACATGAGGGACAATGGGGTCCTGAACAAAAACAAAAACAAAAAAAACAAAAAAAACGAGTACTAGGCCTACCCATTTTAAAGATTGAAATATTCAAATGGGTGTGCAGGTATTATGGCTCGTGACTGTACGTGTGATAGTTAGTGTGTGCGTATGTGTGAGCGTATATTGTGTGTACATGGGAGTGTTGGTGTGTGCGTATGTGTGAGCGTGTATTGTGTGCGAATGCGATACCAGTGTCATCTTGCAGTATTATATATTTGATTTAGTTACCCATAAAGAATATGTTTTCTATCAAAAGCTCCTTCAAAGAAAACTACCATTTTATGGGTGACTCAATAGCTATACAATGATAGTTACACTTAGTTACACTTAGTTGTATTCCGTCCGTTAGTGACACAGTTGAGCTGGGGCTCCACTGCGGAATAGTATCTGGTATATTTTCTTTATTACTAAAATACATATCTTTACAAATAATAATACTACAATTTACATGAATCAACTAAATTCTTGGCATTATTTATACAGCAGGTTCATTTAAACTACATCTATTTTCTTTTTGTAAACAATCTAAAGAATTTCAACTGTCTTAAACTAACCGAGATTAATAAACTGGTTTGAAATACGTTTTTGGGATTACTTAAGGGGAGGTATTTAGTTTGTTCCCTAGACCTCCATCAAGCTTAAAATTACACCCCCTTGAGTCCCTTTCAAGATAAATTTGTAAATTTTTCGGTAGAAAAATGTCCCGGCCAAAGGCCGGTTCGTCTTAAATTACAGGCTCGCTATCGCTCGCCAGGATAAAATCGACACCTGAATTGCACGAAAGGTCTTAATATGGGGTGAAAGTTCTTAAAATCACTAAACTAATGGGGCAAACGCTTTATAATATCAAAAGGAATGGGGCTAAACATGAGGGAGAAAGGGGTCAAGAAAAAAATCCCTCAAGTGGAAATCCCCCCTTAATGGGGTAATGCTTGTTTTCTGGTATATATATATATATATATATATATATATATATATATATATACTAATATATTCTTGAGTTTCCTCGCTAGACCTCCATCAAGCTTAAAAAACACCCCCTAGATCTCCCTTCAAGATAAATTTGTACATTTTTCGGTAGAAAAATATCCTTGCCGAAGGCCAGTTCCTCTTAAAACTACAGGCTCGCTATCGCTCATTAGGACAAAATCAAACTAATCCAAATTAATGGAGTAAAACGGGTGGTCCAAAAAAAATTCGCCTCGCACTAGACAGCGTTAACCTAGCCCAGGGGTTCCCCAAGTGGTCGATATTGACCCCCAGGGGTCAATATCGACCATCCAAGGGGTCAGTGAATCGCCAGGGGTCGAAAGGGGATCGATAAATGGCTAGGGCGTCTATGAATGGGTAGGTGAGGAACGTTTCAGAAGATGTAGACCCAGCTCTATGTGAAAAGCTAAAAAGGTGTAAGAATGCTCAGTTATATTTGACAGACCTATATTCAAAGTTTAATGAGGTACAGAAACATCTGCAGGGTAAAGATGTTACCATTATTCAGGGCAGGACAATTCCACTGGGCTTCATAGGCTGGTTTAAAGCGTCAATGGCACATAGGGATTTTCAGTACTTTTCGAACTTACAACAGTTGGGAGAAAGGGAAAGCATTTCAGATGGTGACAGAAACATACATAGCACACCTGGACAGATTGGTTGAAGACTTTAAAGTGCGCTTTGAAGAGAAAATGCAAGTACCTGAATGGATTCTTGACTTGGAAATACTAAATGCAGACATTGACTCTACTACTACCAAAATTAAGGTACTACTATAATTCCACATATTTATTTTATCATAATATGCATGTAGTAAGTTTCTTTTTTCATAACATATTATATTATTCTTATTTTTAAATGTTTGGGGGTCGATGAATAATTTGAAACTTCATTAAGGGGTCAATGAGCTGAAGAGTTTGGGAATCCCTGCCCGGGCTAGCCTAACCAAACCTATATGGGCCAAACATCCCCAATAGGGACAAACACACTGTGACGGAAGTGACATTAATTAAGGAAGCCATTACCGGTAAATCTTGGAGGGGACAGTAGTTAGGTAGGTAGGTAGGTCGGTAATACACTTAGGCCATTAGTTGTGATATGGCACTCGAACACGGAACCCCACCACCCTCAGTACGGGAGTGTTGTTATGTCCTCAGGTGATAATAGTAATTGCTGTACAGTCACAATCACTAATACTGCAATATAAGCTGATTGCACCACCAAAGTGATGGGTGGTGAGGTCGCCACATCCCTACGCCAAAATTTGAAATAGGAAAAAGAGTTAAATTAGTGTAGGGTGCGCAGCGATTGTGGTTTTATGTAAGAAAGCAAGAGTGTGTGTGTAACCGAAGCACAGAAAATAACAACAACGGAGACCAGGTGGTGAAACAGGATGTCTAGCAATCCTTATACTCCAGGGAGTACTTCCCTGAACGACTGGTGCCTACAACCTCTTCCCTACATATGTAGTAGTATATACTGTATAATATTAATACAATATTTTGTTTCTAACATAATCATTACCGGTAATGTTAATAGTAATATCAACTCATAAAAGACGAAAACTAAAAAAATACTTAAGCTACACGTCTCTATTTATTATAACCCAATACATTTCGGAAATCCATATATATATATATATATATATATATATATATATACAGTATATACAGTATATATATATAAATAGGACAGGTACCAATTTCTGGCCTTTAGTGGGTGGATAAATATTAGATGAACCCACGGCAGGAACAGCGGGGCTATGAAAATTATATACTGTAGTCCGTGTGTTGGGCCTAATGCTGCAGTAGGTACTGAATTAATAACCGTGTACGATGAATTATTATGCACCCCTCAACCATATGGGACCACTTGGGTTATATAATTAGGTAACAATCCAATTAAGGGGAGATGGGCCGTTATTTTGGGCTATTAATTTATGTATTCCTTGATTTCTTAGTTTCCTCGCTACACCTTCATCAGGCTTAGAAAAGCACCTTCTAGACCCCCCTTCAAGATAAATTTGCACCTTTTTTGGGGGGATAGAAACATGTTCCGGCCGAAGGCCCCATTTTTTGGCAATTTTAGGACCTTTAGCCCTATTTCTTTGTAAATTTTAAGACCTTTAGTGCCATTTAGGTGCTTATTGGTAGGATTAAGAACTCACCAGCGACGGAATTCACACAGCACAGGAGTTCGGCGACCTTTTCAGTTTTACAAATGTACAATCGCGCTAATAAGTGATGTCGCGGCACCAAGTATGTTTTGATCAATAATTGGTATCAGCAATATCTAAGCTTCATTTCTTCATGTCGAGTGAAATATACAAACATGTTCCTACCCTTACCCACCTTATTCAACATCTGACAGACATTAATATTTAATACAGCACAGAGCCAGCCAAACGTAATGACAGCTGGGCCATGACTTATTAGCGCGACCGTACAACGAGATTCACTTATACTGAATTGAAGAAGCATTGTGATACATAGTGTATTATGGTTATTATTCTTTCAACCCTTTCAATACGAGTAAGTAAGCTTTAAGGGGAGATATCGACTTGAGGGAATTTTTTCTGGACCCCTTTCTCCCTCATGTTTAGCCCCATTGCTTTTGAGATTTTAAGACAGTCTGGCGATTTTAAGAACTTTCGCCCCCATTTCCGTCAATTTTAAGACCTTTCGTGCAATTTAGGTGTCCATTTTATCCTGGCGAGCTATAGCGAGCCTGTAATTTAAGAGGAACCGGCTTTCAGCCGGGACATTTTTCTACCGAAAAATGTACACATTTATCTTGAAAGGGGCTCAAGGGGGTGTAATCTTAAGCTTGATGGATATCTAGGGACCAAACTAAAAACCTCCCCTTAACCCCTTCTGTGCCGGCGATGTCTTTTTAATTATAGTCTAGCTTTATTTAGACTATTTTATTCAGTTTAAAAAGGGCCTCCAGCAATCAACAGGCTTCAAAATATCTCACTTAACCCATTTTACTACCATTGATCCTTTTTGAACTGCACCAAATCGTCTAAATATAGCTAGAATTAATAACAAAAACGTCGCCGGTACAGAAAGGGTTAATCTAATTTTGTCCAACATTAGACAATTTTATTAAAGTTACGAAGGCTACTGATGGACGAAGGAAATAAACAAAGGCATACACTATCTCTTTTAAGAGGGCCCACTTCGCTTTTTGTTTCTCTTTCTTTCCATCTCTCTTTGGCTTGTATCCGTTCGGTCCCATTCAGCCTACTATTTTAAGACGTTTACCCCCATCCAGGTGTCAATATTTTCGTGGCGAGCGGTAGCGAACTAGCATATACAGTATATATTTTAAGCTAAATTTGTACATTTTTCGATAGAAACATTTCTCCGGCGAAGCCGAATTTCTCCATACAACGCCAGGAAAAAATCGACACCTGGATTGGGATAAACGTCGTAAAACAGTTGGCTGAATGGGGCCGAATGGATACAAGCCAGGGAAAGAGAGAAAAGGAAAGAAAGATAACAAAAAAAGCCGGTGACCCCCCTTAGTTAACCCTTTGATTCCCACAGATCCTACTAAATATGAATATAATCGCTCAATAATCTGAATATAATCGCTCAATAATCTGAATATAATCGCTCAATAATCTGAATATAATCGCTCAATAATATCCAGCACGAACCTCATAGCTGGCATCGTGGTTTAATGAAGGAGTAATTAAATTAACATCGATGGCTGTACTGCCCTTGCATACTTTCAACATGAGGGGACCTAGTGCTATTTCTACGGCAGATTGCACGTACCTGTGTGAATAAATAAGGGACCATTACCTGTACTCTACAGAAAATATTACAAGTACACCCCCTGCAAACCGCCCCCCCCCCCCCCCCCCCCCCGAAAATAGGATGTGTTATAACCTCTTCCCCTTAACCCCTTCTGTACCGGCGACGTCTTATTCAGTATATGCTGGCAACTGTTAGACGATTTTATTCAGCTTAGGAAGGATCTCTAGGAACAATAAGGCTACAAACTATCTCAATGAATACTTTTAACTGCCACAGATCCTTCCTAAGCTGCAAAAAAAGTATAAATAAAGCTAGAATAGAAGGGGTTAAGTACACCCCAGCAACTCCCCCCCCCCCCCCCCCACCCCCATACAAAAGAATGAGCCCCCCCCCCCCCCCCCCCCCCCACACACACATACACATAAGGACACCCCCCAACCCCCTCTATCATATAACAAGCATGAGTTTGGGCCCCACCCCTACACTAAATATTACAAGCACACCCACAGTATGCATTCCCCCACCGTGAAGAGAGAATGAAAAGTACCCCTCCCCCTTCCCTTAAAAACACCCCTAGCAACCTTCCCCCCCCCCCCATATAGAAAGCATGAATTTGCCCCTACCTCTCCCCCCCCCCCCCCTCCAACACACAGAAGGGTTGAAGCATGGTATAATAACTTCACATACTATTGCCTTTATACCGTGTAGGCTCATGCCCATACCGTACTATTGTCTTTATACCATGGGTTGAATAATTTGTCCCCCCTTCCCCCCCCCCCCCCTCTCTCCTTCCTCTTTATCGCGAGAGAGGGTTATTATTAGGTAACTCTCAGCGGGGAAACTCATGTAAGGGCTATCGATGAACCACACCACAACCACCACCACACCCCTGCCACACCACCACCACCACCACCACCACCACACCCCTGCCACACCACCACCACCACACCACCACACCCCTGCCACACCACCACCACCACACCCCTGCCACACCACCATCACACCACCACCACACCTCTGCCACACCACCACCACCACACCCCTGCCACACCACCATCACACCACCACCACCACCACACCACCACCACCACACCCCTGCCACACCACCATCACACCACCACCACCACCACACCTCTGCCACACCACCACCACCACACCCCTGCCACACCACTACCACACCCCTGCCACACCACCACCACCACCCCTCTGCCACACCACCACCACCACACCCCTGCCACACCACCACCACCACCACACCTCTGCCACACCACCACCACCACACCCCTGCCACACCACCACCACCACCACCCCCTGCCACACCACCACCACCACACCCCTGCCACACCACCACCACCACACCCCTGCCACACCACCACCACCACACCCCTGCCACACCACCACCACACCCCTGCCACACCACCACCACCACACCCCTGCCACACCACCACCACCACACCCCTGCCACACCACCACCACACCCCTGCCACACCACCACCACCACACCCCTGCCACACCACCACCACCACACCCCTGCCACACCACCACCACACCCCTGCCACACCACCACCACCACACCCCTGCCACACCACCACCACCACACCCCTGCCACACCACCACCACCACCACCACCACACCCCTGCCACACCACCACCACCACACCCCTGCCACACCACCACCACCACACCCACACCACCACCACCACCACCACCACACCCCTGCCACACCACCACCACACCCCTGCCACACCACCACCACCACACCCCTGCCACCCACGCTATTATACTGTAGTCTACTGGAGGGGATTAATAGCCTACGACCTGGTAACCCTATTCGGTCACTGGGAGGGCAGTTTTAGACCTCCCCTGTTTCGATCCATTAGTGTGAATATTATAAGACGTTTCACCCCATTAGTTTGGCGATAATAAGAAGCTTCATGCCACTCAGGTGTCGATTTCTTTCTGGGTAACCGATAGCGAGCCTGTAAATTGGAAGGCCGGGAAATGTTTCTACCGACAAATGTACACACTTAGATTAAAGGTCTGGGTGTATTTTGTTTTCTTTTCTTTTTTCAAGCTTGAACGAAGTCTGGCAAAACATTTTGTTTAGCCTAGGGGACAATCTAAAATACATCGCTCGAAAATGGTAAAAGCAAGCAATATCCTCTATAATACTTTAACAATACCGTATATCATAATAACCCCCAAGAGTTTGCACCAGATTGTGTTAACAATTAAAATAACTAGTGTATCCTATCGTACTGACTGGTTAAACTACAGAAAATCACTAACTAGGAAGAGGTTTGACTAAGAAAACGCACAGGGTAGAATGGTAGATCAGTAAAACGCACAGGGTAGAATGGTAGATCAGTAAAACGCACAGGGTAGAATGGTAGATCAGTAAAACGCACAGGGTAGAATGGTAGATCAGTAAAACGCACAGGGTAGAATGGTAGATCAGTAAAACGCACAGGGTAGAATGGTAGATCAGTAAAACGCACAGGGTAGAATGGTAGATCAGTAAAACGCACAGGGTAGAATGGTAGATCAGTAAAACGCACAGGGTAGAATGGTAGATCAGTAAAACGCACAGGGTAGAATGGTAGATCAGTAAAATGCACAGGGTAGAATGGTAGATCAGTAAAACGCACAGGGTAGAATGGTAGATCAGTAAAAAGATTGGTGTGGACTAATCGACCCGAGATGCGAGCGAAACGACTGCTAGCGAAATGACTGCTAGCGAAATGACTGCTAGCGAAATGACTGCTAGCGAAATGACTGCTAGCGAAACGACTGCTAGCGAAATGACTGCTAGCGAAATGACTGCTAGCGAAATGACTGCTAGCGAAATGACTGCTAGCGAAATGACTGCTAGCGAAATGACTGCTAGCGAAATGACTGCTAGCGAAATGACTGCTAGCGAAACGACTGCTAGCGAAATGACTGCTAGCGAAATGACTGCTAGCGAAATGACTGCTAGCGAAATGACTGCTAGCGAAATGACTGCTAGCGAAATGACTGCTAGCGAAATGACTGCTAGCGAAATGACTGCTAGCGAAATTACTCTCCAGCGAACTGACGGTCCACGTAATCACCATACTTCCAGACCAACCTATACCCAGGGTTCGAGTTTTATCCAAGCCACGTGCAACAGTTTCCTTTCCGGAACCAAACCTGTTTTCCTTTTATTTCCTTCCATTGGCATTTTAGACTGATTTTGCCTTGAAGTGTACCAAACCTTTTTGCTTTCCTTGTATTGGCATTTTAGTCTGTTTTGCCTTGAAATATTCCCGGATTCTCGATTTTGTGTTTTGTTTTTAAAGTTCTGTTATTGTGTGTGTGTGTGTGTGTGTGTGTGTGTGTGTGTGTGTGTGTGTGTGTGTTATTATTTTATTTTATTTTCTAGTTCATATTTTTTTTTTTGAGCTAGTAACAATAGAGACAAACGAGTGTGCAAGCGGAGTCTTTTTATTTTATTTTTATTTTTTATCTGTGATGGCAGTGTACAGTCGGGCACAAAAGTTCTCCCCCTCTCATTGATGGTGTGTGTGTGTATGTATATACTCAGGCACATACCCCATTGCTAGAGGTAACCGACTCGAGACAGAGCCCGAACAGAAACAACATTCAAGGGTTCTAAGTCTCAGGGTCCGGGACCACTTTCGCGATCCCTCGCACCTTTCTGTGTCTCGATGAGTAGGAGAATTTTACAAGAGGAGGAGGATTCCTAGCCCCCTGCTACCTAAAAATTTACAAATGTATCTTATCTAGGGGGTGATTATTTTAAGCTTGATGGAGGTCTAACGAGGAAATAAAAATACATGAATTAATAAATTAATAGACCAAAAAATGTACCACTACCCCCTTAATTATGGGTAGGTTTATAGTTTCTTCCCTAGACCACCAGCAAGCTTTAAAACATACCCCAAAGACCCCCTTCGAGCACAATTTGTGCATTTTTTGGTAGAATATTGGCAGGTTCCTCCAAAAGTGCCGGCTCGCTTTCGCTCGCCAGGAAATATAATCGATACACAAATGCCACAATAGGTCTTACAATCACCAAACTAATCGGGTGAATGGTGTTAAAATCGTCAAACAACTGGGGTAACATCTTACAATCTAAACGGAAAGGGCCAAATAGGAGGGAAAAGGAATTCAGTAAATCCCCCCCTCCCCCCTCAAAACAAAAATAAATAAATAAATAAATATCTCATCTTAAATCAAAACCATTAACAAAATCCTTCATCCCACAATCTAAAAAAATCCACTATCCCCTCTCTCTCTGTCTGTTTGTGTCCTCCCCCCTCTCTCACCCTCACTCTCACTCTCTCTCTCACTCTCTCACACACACCACACTCACCCCCCCCCCCCCCCCCAACACACACACACATGCCCATTGTCAGCCCTGGTGTGCAGTTGCGGGCGTATAACAGCAACAGGTGGCGGGCGGGCGGCATACATTATTCACCACCCACAGATTGCATCGGCCGCCCAAAATTCTTCGCTTAAGATCGGGAAAATTTGGCGAGTATTGGGTTGATGTTGGTGCG
The DNA here is from genome assembly GCA_032716605.1 of Paralithodes platypus. NCBI lineage: Eukaryota > Metazoa > Arthropoda > Malacostraca > Decapoda > Lithodidae > Paralithodes > Paralithodes platypus. The sequence goes on along the minus strand of CM064570.1, from coordinate 5,257,429 downwards.
TGGCTTATATATATATATATATATATATATATATATATATATATATATATATATATATATATATATATATATATATATATATATATATATATATATATATATATATATATATATATATATATATATATATTATATATATATATATATATATATATTATATATATATATATATATATATATATATATATATATATATATATATATATATATATATATATATATACTGTACACTTCACCTTTCAACAACTTTGGAGGCCGATGGTACCTGCCAATATCGCACTCCAGGTTAAGATATTAAATCCCCTTCAAACTATTATCAAACCTACGAGAGAATTTAACTACATCATCCCTTCACAACACATGTACCAAGTTCATTAGTCTTTGAGTTACAGAGGTTAGAGGTTACGATTTCTGCCCAACCTAAAATGAACGGATTACTATTCTTTGAAACTCCTTGTAACGCTCTCCCTCAACCCCTTTTCCCCTCTAAAGTGAGTGCCACACTGACCCTCTCTCTCTCTCTCTCCCCCACCCCTTAAGTACACACCGACACACACACAAAGCAGCCTTGTTAATACCCCAAGCCAGGATTTCTAGGAAGTGTGTTTGTCAGGTCTGGGGGTGGAGTAATTGTATATCCTGTATATGTTGGTGGTGTGCTGATGGTGGTGGTGGTGGTTGATGGTGTGTGGGTGTGTGTGTGGAGGGGGGGGGGGGGGGGGGTATATGCCTCCAAACGGAATATGGGAGTGAGTCTGGGAGTATCTGACAAGGAGTATTGATTTAGTGTCATAGATATAGAGGTTTGCGTTTATAGATCGTTATAAAGTATATTAACCCCTTCTGTACCGGCGACGTCTCTTAAATTATATTCTTGCTACTATTAGACGATTGTATTCAGTTTAAAAAGGGGCCTCCAGCACCTAACAGGCTTCGAATCATCTCACTTAACCCTTTTCACCGCCATCTATCCTTCTGAAGCTGCACACAATTGTCTAAATATAGGTAGAATCAAATTAACAAGACGTCGCCGGTAAGGAAGGGGTTAAGGAAGTGAGGTTAAGGAGCTGAAGATGTGTTAATTAAGTGAATTATAGATACTAGATTATTTGTGTTTCTGAGCAGTTTTAATTTCCTGTGTGTAAAGTACTGTAATGGTATATATGTATGTGTTGAATGTGGTCGTGTGGTTGGGTTACAAGCCTGGAAACGGAATCAGGGAGAGAGTTTGGAGATATCTGAAAGGGAGTATATATTAATTTAGGGCATCGTAGAGATATAAGCCAGTTCCAGTCCTCATCAAGTAGGCAGTTAATGTTTCTAATATAACTATAAGCCTGTTGTGACTAATGTTTTGTTCTATGCCTCTAAAACAGAATATGGGAGTCGAGTTTGGGGATATCCGAAAGGGGCATTGGTTTAGAGTCATAGATAAACATATGTCTGTGTTCATAGTGTGTTTGTCAGGCCTAGGTGTTGTCATTGTATATAGTGAATGTATTGCGGTGTTCTGATGGGACTATTTGCTTCTATAACAGAATATGGGAGTACGTTTGGAGATATCTTAAGGGGGTATTGATATAGTGTTTCATATATAAACATATGTCTGTGTTCATAGTGTGTTTCTCAGGCCTGGGTGCTGTAATTGTATTATGCTGTATGAGTTGCGGTGTAATGGTGGGGCTATCAGTTTCTATAATATGGGAGTACGTTTGGAGATATCTTAAGGGGGTATTGATATAGAGTGTCATTGATAAACATATGTCTGTGTTCATAGTGTGTTTCTCAGGCCTGGGTGCTGTAATTGTATTATGCTGTATGAGTTGCGGTGTAATGGTGGGGCTATCAGTTTCTATAATATGGGAGTACGTTTGGAGATATCTTAAGGGGGTATTGATATAGTGTGTCATAGATAAACATATGTCTGTGTTCATAGTGTGTTTCTCAGGCCTGGGTGCTGTAATTGTATTATGCTGTATGAGTTGCGGTGTAATGGTGGGGCTATCAGTTTTTATAATATGGGAGTACGTTTGGAGATATCTTAAGGGGGTATTGATTTAGTGTGTCATAGATAAACATATGTCTTTGTATATAGTGTGTTTGTGAGGCCTAAGGTGGTGCAATTGTATATAGCATAATGTTGCGGTGTTGTGGTGGGTTTACATATAACAGAATATGGGAGTACGTTTGGGGATATCTGAAAGGGGGATTGATATAGTGTGTCACAGATGAAACACATGCCTGTGTACATAGTGTGTTTGTCAGGCCTGGGTGCTGTAATTGTATATAATGTCTGTATTAAACCCTTTCTTACAGAGGTTGTATTTTGTGATAGTCCAGCTGTATTTAGACGATTTTATGCAGCTTAGGAGGGAACCGTGGTAACTAAAATTAATAATAGAGATAATTTGAAGTCTTTTAATAGCTATACGTCCTCCCTAAGCTTGATAAAATCGTCTAATAATATCCAGATTATAATGACAAGGACAACTCGGTACTAAAGGGGTTAAGGTGTTCTGGTGGGATTTACTTGCCTCTTCAACAGGATATGGGAGTGAGTTTGGGGATATCTGAAAAGGGGCGTTGATTTGGTGTGTCATTAACAAACACATTTCTAGCATGTGTGTACGTCAGGCCAGAGTGCTGTAAAGGTAAATATGTACTGTATATGTTGTTATTGTTGTTCCCCAAGCTTCCTGGCCGAACAGCCCCAAGGCCCCGAGCAAGGCCAAGGCCATAACAGAGCGCCCCCACACAACCCTACCAGCCGACCACAATAAAGCCTGGGTGACCGAAGCCACTCCATGGCGGGGAGCTGAGGAGGGTGCGGAAACGCCCGGGAAACCAAAGCCCCACCCAGGGCCCTGTGCCCCTCAGCATTTATTAAGAGAAAGTTGACAGGCAAAGGAAAAATGTGACGCTTTGGCTTCCAATCTTGGTAGATTGGGAGGTCAATCCACGGAAGAGACGCCGTCACTTGAGATCTAGAAAATATATAAGTAAAAGGAACAGCCAGAGTAAGCTATGGGTATGGCAGAGATCGCTCAGGTCTCACTCTGATAGACCAACCCATCTCGGAGGTACTGTACTGTATATGTTGTTTGTGCTGGTGTATGAGCCTCGAAACGGAATATATGTTGTTTGTGCTGGTGTATGAGCCTCGAAACGGAATATATGTTGTTTGTTGGGTATGAGCCTCGAAACGGAATATATGTTGTTGTGCTGGTGTATGAGCCTCGAAACGGAATATATGTTGTTTGTGCTGGTGTATGAGCCTCGAAACGGAATATATGTTGTTTGTGCTGGTGTATGAGCCTCGAAACGGAATATATGTTGTTTGTGCTGGTGTATGAGCCTCGAAACGGAATATATGTTGTTTGTGCTGGTGTATGAGCCTCGAAACGGAATATGTTGTTTGTGCTGGTGTATGAGCCTCGAAACGGAATATATGTTGTTTGTGCTGGTGTATGAGCATCGAAACGGAATATATGTTGTTTGTGCTGGTGTATGAGCCTCGAAACGGAATACGGGAGAGAATTTGGGAGTAGCTGAGAGGGAGTATATATTTAAATTATTATTATTATTATTTATTAATTAGTCTATTCTATTGATCCGATCCTAGCATCGGATACAGGGTTTAAGGGGCAGGTAGTTGATTTTTCTCCCTCATGTTTAGTCCCATTAGCTTAGATATTTCAAGACGTTCGTTCTATTAGTTTGACGATTTTAAGACCTTTCGCTCCATTTCTTTGTCAATATAAAGACCTTGCGTACCATTTAGGTGTTGATTTTTTCTTGGCAAGCGATAGCTAGCCTGAAATTGTAGGAGAAACCGGCCTTCGGCCGGGACTATCTATTTCAAATATATATGTAATAGGTTTGCATATACAGTATGATTATCTATGTCATATGTAGGCAATAGGTTTGTATGTAGGATTATCAATATCAAATGTAGGTTATATGATTGTATGTATTTTTTATCTATTTCAAATGTGTAGGTGATATGTTTTGTATTTATGTGAATTAGTTAAGTATATCTGGAGGGGGCAATTACTTAGTGGGATATGCTGGATATTATACGGTAGAACAATTATTATGGGGTGATCAGGTTGATGGAAAGATTTAATTTCCTGTTCTTAGAGTAGTTATATATATAGGTTCCAGGCGATCTCTCTCACTCACTCACTCACTCACTCACTCACACTCACTCTTTCTTTTTCTCTCTCTCTCTCTCTCTCTCTCTCTCTCTCTCTCTCTCTCTCTCTCTCTCTCCTCACAACAGAATATGTTAGCGGGTTTGGGAATCTGAAAGGGTATTGATTCACTGTGGTCGTGTGTGAATAAATATATACAGTATATATATATATATATATATATATATATATATATATATATATATATATATATATATATATATATATATATATATATATATATATATATATAGATATATATATATATATATATATACCGGTATATATATATATATATATATATATATATATATATATATATATATATATATATATATATATATATATATATATATATATATATATATATATATATATATATATATATATACCCGGTATATATATAAATTATATACCATTAGGTTTATGGAATTCACTTCAATCCTAACCTATCCTATTCTTATGGTTATCCAAGAAAGGTCGCTCATTACAGGAAGATTTCATTTTGTCTCCATACAAAGAATAAATACATATACTGTATATATACATAAATATATACTGTATATATACATAAATATATACTGTACATATATATACAAAATATCACGAGTCACAGCTATTAAACCTTAACATGTTTAGTTCTGATCTTTAAGTTATTCCATGTGTGCTTTATGTGTATGTGTGTATGTGTGTATGTGTGTGGGGGGGGGGGGGGACACCACAGAACAGACCATGTGAGACATTTTGGGTTAAGGCATATTTCTTGCATGTATAATAAATCGTATATACTGCTATGCTGTGCCTAGACCTTTAAGGGGGGGTCACCGGCTATTTTTGTGTGTTATCTTTCTCTCCTTTTCTCTCTTTCTCTGGCTTGTATTCATTCGGCCCCATTCAGCCAACTGTTTTAAGACGTTTATCCCCATCCAGGTGTTGATTTATTCCTGGCGAGCGATAGCGAGCCTGCATTGTATGGAGAAAAATGTACAAATTTAGCTTGCTGTCAAAACAAAAATATATATATACTGGCTCGCTACCGCTCGTCAGGAAAATATTGACACCTGGATGGGGGTAAACGTCTTAAAACAGTAAGCTGAATGGGGCCGCATGGATACAAGCCAAAGAGAAAGGGAGAGCAAGAGGAAAAAAAAGCGAGGTGGGCTCCCTTAAGGGCACTGCTTCCTTATAAATCCATAGGTTTTGTTATAGCAAGTGTGTATTTCTTGTCTCTATAATACATCGTATATACTGTATGTTGTGCCTAGAACTTGTAAGGGCATTAGTTTCTTGATTTATCCATATATGTTTTGTTATAGCAATTGTTTAAGGGGAGGTATCCACTTGAGGGATTTTTTTTCGAACTTCCTTCTCCCTTATGTTTAGCCCCATTGCTTTTGAGATTTTAAGACGTTTGCCCCATTATTTTGGCGATTTTAATAACTTTCGCCCCATTTCTGTCAATTTTAAGACGTTTCGTGCCATTTAGGTGTCGATTTTTTCCTGGCGAGCGATAGCGAGCCTGTAACTTAAGAGAATCGGCCTTCGGCCGGGACATTTTTCTACCGAAAAATTTACATATTTATCTTGAAACGGGGTCTAGGGGATGTAATTTTAAGCTTGATGGAGGCCTAAGCAACACACTAGAAACCTCCCCTTGTCATGCATCTAAAATCAATTATAATATATACTGCTTGCTGCGACTATGACATTGCTTTCTTGATGTAGGGATATGCTTTATTATAGCAAGTGTTTAAATCTTGCCTGTATAATAAATCGTATATAATGCATTTTGAGACCATAACTTGAAAGGGCATTGTCTCTTGATTTATACATATGTTTTGTTATAGTTTATTCCTTGTATCTAAAATCAATCTCAAATCCTGCATGTTGTGTCTAGAGGTCTGTTTGTTGTCCCCCCCCCCCCCCCCCTCAAAGCAGAATACGTGAGTGATGTCCGGACACCTTGAGAGGGTATCGATCCCGTGACCTCCATAAATAGCCCCGGTCCACTAGCCACATTATCCAACATTTTTCCCGGATCGTACAGTCACTCGTAAAAATCGTGGACCTCACCTATTTCTAGTTATGGAAGTATGATATCCGGTAACGAATTTATGAATGGAATTTTCTATGCATCAACTACAAAACTGTTTATACTATTTATTGAAAAGCAAGTTCAATCCAACAATCAATCCAGATAGTTATAATTGCATAGAAAATAACATATACCGGTATATATATATATATATATATGTTAGTATAGCCAGGTAATAGATTCTCTTTTAAACAGACGAGGTTAAAGGCAATAGCAGTTTCAGCATTCAGGATTTTATTGTTACAGCTTATAATAGTTCTAACAATTTTCCTCTGGGGTTCAGAGATGAGGTACAGCAGGTTAGCAAAATTCATGGTGGATCCAACGTTTCACAAGTAAACATCTTGCATCTTCAGGGAATGTAGAGGTAATGATTAGAATAGGGACAAAGCATCATATTTATACAAAATTCGAGGATCAAGAATAGGAAGGTGGGCGGAGCTACTGGGTGTGTGGTGGCTGTTCATTGGTGGAAGGCAGTCTGTTCGCGAGACGGGCACTAAATCTTATCGGTGGTTGGTTGTTGGCTGTGGGTGGCTGTGATTGGTTGGTGTTGTCAGTTGTGTGCTGAGCGCGGAGGCGTAAGGTAGGGGGGCACGGGGCGAGAGGAAGGGGGGCAACATGCCTGTAGCGCTTGCCTGAAGGAAGAATTTGAAGGTCTTGTGTTTGGATGTATAGAGCTTCTAAAATAGCTAGTCTTCTGGGGTCTGATTCTTTGTCGAGTATGGTGGTTTGTTTGTCTAGGTCGGCGCGAGTTAGGGCAAGATGGTGGGGGGCTTGATAGTGATCTTTTATAGCGCCAGATTGAAGGTGGAGGGTTAGTCGACGGGAAAGGCGAGTCTGTGTCATTCCAACATAGGATAGGGGTCCACAGTCCCCAGAGGTGCAAATATGATGATATATCACATGATCGTCTTTCGGTTGGTTGGTGGAAATGGGGCGGTTACGGAGGACAAGGTTGGAGGTCTTAGGAGATTTGTAGTAAATAATGAGTTTTATTTTATTGTCAGGGTTGGTGGGGAGGACGTTTTTGTGAATTATTTCTTTCATAATGGATTCGTCTGTTGTGTGGTCGGAAGACATGTAGTTTCTGTAGAAAAATGTAATGTCATTGGCCGGGTTGGTGCTAGGGGGGTCTTGTTTGTAACATTTTTCTAGGTGGTGGTTGATGGCATAGGTGACGTCAGTGTTGGAATACCCATTGTTGACTAGGACCTGGGTGAGCCTTTCCAGTTCATTGTGTGTGTCATTCCAGGTGGTGCAAAATGAATGCTGAAACTGCTATTGCCTTTAACCTCGTCTGTTTAAAAGAGAATAAATATATATATATACATATATATATATATATATATATATATATATCTATATCTATATATATATATATATATATATATATATATATATATATATTATTTATACTTCTACAAACTGTGTTTACATTGTTGCTAAACCTGGAAGTATGCGTCAAAATTGAACATATGAGTCGCTTTCGATATGTGAATGAAAATTAATTCCGTGCGGATGTTTAGATTTATATATTTATAGTGTGTGTGTGTGTGTTGGTGGGTTTATATGTGTGTAGGTTAATGCTGAGTGTGTGTAGGCGTGTGTGTAAGTGTGTGTGTGTGTGTGTGTGTTGGTAAATGTGTGTATGTGTATGTATGTGTTTTAACATGGGGGCTTGCATATTTGTTTCCCTCGCCTTTTTGTCTATGCTGTGTGATGGCCATGACTGTGTGCTGTGTCTGCCTCAAAATAGAATACGGTATATTCCGATATCTGCCAGGATTTGATTCCCTACAGTCCAGCGGTGAGAGTTACGAGGAATAGTTAGGATCTCAGAGTCCTTGCGGTCCATTCCGAGGAGATACTCGAAGTAGGAGAGAGACTGTTTAGTGCACTACACTCGTTACGAAGTTTGCAAAATACTATCTACTCTGTTCTTGAATTGTTCTACTGAAGAATTGTTTACAGAGAGAGAGAGAGAGAGAGAGAGAGAGAGAGAGAGAGAGAGAGAGAGAGAGAGAGAGAGAGAGAGAGAGAGAGAGAGAGAGAGAGAGAGAGAGAGAGAGAGAGAGAGAGAACACAACAATATATGTGGATGAGGGAGACAAAAGGCAAAACTGCCTGTGTCGAGTGCCTCCCCCAGAGTTGAAAGAGTGACAGGGCCAACATCAAGGAATGTTCGAGCCAAAATGTCTGGACACACGGAGTTTGAAACAGTATTAAAGTCACAGGAGGAGGGAAAGATGGATTCAGGGAGAGAGTTCCAGAGCTCAGCTGTTGAATAGAAGAAAGATTGGGAGTATCGTTTCATTCTTCGAGTTGGCTCTGAGGAACACTGATTATTGTAGTAGTGATAGAATAGCGAGAGAGATGCAACACTGCAGCGAAGAGAGAGAGATTGCAGAGAATCGGTGAGTGGACGGGAGTTAATGATACGAAAGGCTTTCCTCTCTACTTTGTCTAGAAGTGTTGTGTGAGAGGATCCTCCTCACACATGTGAACAATACTCAATACAAGGACGCACTGTGCCCCTGTAGTACAAAGCAAGTGAGTGAGTGAGTGAGTGTGTGTGTGTGTGTGTGTGTGTGTGTGTGTGTGTGTGTGTGTGTGTGTGTGTGTGTGTGTGTGCGTGCGTGCGTGCTTGCGTGCGTGCGTGTGTGTGTGTCAACACAGAATACGTCAACATTTTGCTTGGGTATGTAAGAGGCCACTTCGTCCCTGAGGTCGTGTGTGTAGAGAGATCTTTTTCTGTGTGTATGAATGTGGGAATCCTTGCCGTGTGTGTGTATGTGAATGATTGCCGTGTGTGTATGTGAATGAGTGCCGTGTGTGTGTATGTATGTCTGGGTTTGTGTTTGAATGCTTGGCATGTGTATGTGTGTGCGTGTGTGTGTGTGTAAATGTTGGCCACGTGTGTGTGTGTGTGTGTGTGTGTGTGTGTGTGTGTGTGTGTGTGTGTGTGTGTGTTTGAGAGAGAGAGAGGGGCCCAGCATATATATCAGATATAATTTATAGCTTCGACCCAATGACTGGTAGTTTGTTAATATTTTGTATATATATATATATATGGCTAGTGCGCGCATGTGTGTGTGTGTGTGTGTAAATATGTGTGTGTGTGTGTGTGTGCATGTGTGTGGAGAGGGGGGGAGTATGTTTCAACGGTGCCTATAAACGAATTTCCTGCGTGGTAATACAAATAAATACATAATTATTTTTCCGAGGGATAAATACAAGAAGGAAAGAAACCCAAACCCACTCGATCCACCATATTGCTAGCCCTGAGTTATTTCGAGACCTTCCCTCCATTGTGCATACACCAGGTCATTCACACACACAGGTAACACAGGTAATTGGATACGTCGCAGTTCTCCTTTAATCGTATATTTTATTGGCTTTCATTATTGGCACTCATAATATTCATGAAATATTCGAGTAGTTTAACGTATCCCTTTCTATAATTAATGTCAATAATAATAATAATGCACACTATTTGAAGTTATTAGTGCATATCGTTTCAAGTTTCGTCCAATCATATGCTTTCATTAATTTCAATGGGAGGTGTTTGGTGTTGGGAGTGAAACAAATGAATACAATTATTACCCAATACAATGATGTGTGTGTGTGAATTTGTATTTTGTTTTTGTGTTCATTGTTTTCTGTTGTGTTTTGTGTTGTCCCTATTCTAGCTCTGTCTTGAGTCGGCCATCCCCCCCCCCCCCCCAAAAAAAAAGGAAAAAAAAAGGAAAGAAAAACATAGGAAAAGTGGGGATTGGGCATGAGTATATAGATAGATAGATAGATATATATATAGATAGATAGATAGATAGATAGATTAGCCAATAAAATGACGATAATGGTGTCGGTAAAAGGGGCTTCTGTGTCTCCACCTTTAAAGGGGGGTCACCGACTTTTTTTTGTTTATCTTTCTCTTATCTCTCTTTCCCTGGCTTGTATCCATTCGGCCCCATTCAGCCAACTGTTTTAAGACGTTTATCCCCATCCAGGTGTCACTCTTATCCCACAGGTCCTTCCTAATACCAGTAAAATCGCATATTGTCCGTCAGAATCAAACACAGAAATTCATCCTAATACTGAAAGGGTTAAAGGGGGATGGTTCACTTTTTGGGCGATTTTTGCATGTATTCATTATTTTTCTAGTTTCCTCCCTAGACCTCCATCAAATAAATAAAAAAAAAACATCCATTAGATCCCCCTTCTAGATTAATTTATACATTTTTCGGTAGAAAAATTTCCCAAATGTCCAACATTACAGGTTCACTATCGTTCACCAGGGAAAAAATTGACACCTAAATAACACGAAAGGTCTAAATATTGACGAAGAAATGGGGCGAAAGGTCTTAAAATCGACTAACTAATGGGGCAAACATCTTAACATCTGAAAACTAATGGGGCTAAACATGAGGGAGAAAGTGGTCCAGAAAACCGGCCCATGATCCCCCCTTAAGACTCAATTACCGGATGTAAAACAGGATCATTAACCCCCTCCAACTTCTACTGAACCTGTATCGAACCCGGGAGAGATACCGGAATGCAGTGTTCTATCTCAGGTGTTTCCGAAGATGGCTTTTTCTGGGATCATAGTTTGGGGCAGGAGGCTTCAAGAACTTTACAACTCGGCTTTACGTGATCGATCAGTTTCTCTCTCTCTCTCGCTCACACTCACTTCCTCTCACTCATACTCATACTCTCACTCACTCACTCATACTCATACTACTCTCTCTCTCTCTCTCTCTCTCTCTCTCTCTCTCTCTCTCTCGCGCGTTTTGGGCGTCTTCTCAACGATGCGGTGAAGGATTTTCGGAGAAGAAATCGACTCAGCACAGGACAACCAGGAAGGAGGACCGAAGACAGCGAGGACGGCAATCTACAAAGGAATTAAATACTAATCCGTCAAGAACCGCGAATTTGGATAAAGCTCCACCAACACGACCCAAATTCAAAACCGTCAGGGATAACGACCGAGGACCGAGGACAGCCATGAATGTAAATGTAGATCCGACCAGAACCAAAAATTCGATGAAAGAACGATCTGCGAGTTCTAAAACCGCAACTTTAAAGGTTTTCTATGCAAACGCTCGTAGCATACGCAATAAATTTTCAGATTTAGAGGAACTAGTGTTTACAGAAAATTATGATGTGATTGGCATAACAGAATCTTGGCTCAATACACAAGATAGAGACTTTTTAGCAGAGTATTCACTTCCCGGTTATGTAATGTTTGAGAACAGCCGAATAAATAAAAATGGAGGTGGCGTTTTATTTTATATCACAAAGAAAGTCTTAACCCCGACCCCTCGTGGGTCAAAACCTCAAAATTGTGAATGCGTCGACACATCTTGTTGTGCTAATAAAGAATAATAAAGGTACAAAAATAATAACTTGCCGGTTAATATACAGACCTCCAGCTCAATCAGTGCAAACTGACAGAGAAATTTACGAACAAATTGCAGATGTAAGTAACTCACAAGATAACCGTAATTTTTGGCGACTTTTTTAATTTACCTGTGACCAAGTGGGTGCGATACTCTTACCTTTCACACTCTCTTGGCTCCGGACAATGGACTTTGTATACGAACTTGCAAGAGAGTTCCGCTTTAATCAATTTGTTCGAATGCCGACACCCGTGGTAATAACGTTCTTTGACATTGTACTTGCAACAAAAGAAGAATTGATAGAGAATTTTGAATGGTTTGTGTGATGAATTCAGTAACAGCGACCATCGTACGATAACTGTCACTTTAAAGTTTTACTAGTAAC
>CM064570.1:5230600-5245257 GCA_032716605.1 Paralithodes platypus | reverse complement strand
ACCCCGCGGGGGGCTCCCACCCGTACAAGACCAATTCACTTTAGTGGTCCATCTCTAAAATATTTTTAGAGAGGAATATTATTTTTCAAGGCAATCTTAACTACCCTAGTTTTTAAGGGTGATTTTAGCTCAGTTATATGTCTACGGCGCGGGGTAGATAGCCTAGGGAGAGAGCTCTAAACCCCGTTCGTGTCTCCACCGTACAAGACCAATTCACTTTGGTGTCCAATCTCAGAAAATATTTTTAGAGAGAAGAATTATTTTTTCAAGGCAAGCGGAACTAGCCTAGGGTTTTTAGGGTGATTTTAGCTCAGTTATATGTCTACGTCTCGTGTAGATAGCCTAGTTATAGAGGCTCTAAAACCCGTTTCGTGTCTCCACCGTACAAGACCAAGGCACGGGAGGGGGCCAAGCGCAGAAAAGATGGGGAGAGAGAAGAGGAGGGGGGCAAGGCAAGCGGAACGAGCCGAGGGGGGAGGGGGGGAGGGGAGCGCAGGAGAGGGCGACGGCGCGGGGGAGAGAGCCGAGGGAGAGAGGCGCGAAACCCCGGGGGCGGGGCGCCACCGGACAAGACCAAGGCACGGGAGGGGGCCCAAGCGCAGAAAAGAGGGGGGAGAGAAGAGGAGTGGGGCAAGGCAAGCGGAACGAGCCTAGGGGGGAGGGGGAGGGGAGCGCAGGGAGAGGGCTACGGCGCGGGGGAGAGAGCCTAGGGATAGAGGCGCGAAACCCCGGGGCGGGGCGCCACCGTACAAGACCAAGGCACGGGAGTGGCCAAGCGCAGAAAGAGGGGGAGAGAGAAGATATTTGGGCAAGGCAATCGGAACTAGCCGAGGGGGGAGGGAGGGGAGCGCTAGGGATATGGGCGACGGCGCGGGGAGAGAGCCTAGTGGATAGAGGCGCGAAACCCCGGGGCGGGTCGCCACCGGACAAGACCAATTCACGGGAGGGGGCCAAGCGCAGAAAAGAGGGGGAGAGAGAATATTTGGAGGGGGGCAAGGCAAGCGGAACTACCTAGTTGGGGGGAGGGGGATTTTAGCGCAGGGAGAGGGCTACGTCGCGTGTAGATAGCCTAGTTATAGAGGCTCTAAACCCCGTTTCGAGTCTAACCGTAAAAGACCAATTTCACTTTAGTGTTCCATCTGAGAAAACATTTTTAGAGAAAATATTATAATGGCAGATTCAATTTTAACTAGCCTAGTTTTTAGGCTGATTTTAGCTCAGTTATATGTCTACGTCTCGTGTAGATAGCCTAGTTACTAGGAGGCTCTAAAAATCCCCGTTGTTTCCCGTGTTCCCCTCCACCGTTTACAAGAACCCCAAATTTCAACTTTTAAAGTGTCCAATCTCAAAAAGAAAATATGTTTTTTAGAGAGAATAATTATATTTTTTTTCAAATTTTCCAATCTTAACCTAGCCTAAGTTTGTTAGGCCTGAATTTTTAGCCTCCTATTATAGTTGTCCCCCCCCCCCCTACGTGTCCCCCTCCCGTGTAAGATCGCATAGTGGTATAGAGGGCGTTCCTTAAACCCCCGTTTCCGTGTCCCTCGCACCCGTAACAAGAGCACCAATTCACTTTAGTGGGGTCCCCAATCTCAGCAAAAATTGTTTTTAACGAGAGAAATAGTTATTTTGTCAATTCCAAAAAACTCTTAACTAAGCCCTAGTTGTTTTCAAGGTGTGATTTTTAGCGTCAGTTCATATTGTCCCTTTAACGCCACCCCCGCGTTGTAGAATAGCCTCGTTATAAAAGAGGCTCTTAAACCCCCGTTTTGTTTTTCGTTGTCTCCCTCCCCCTCCCACCGTACCAAAGACCCCAATTCACTTTTAGTGGTCCCCCCCCCAATCTCACAAAATATTTTTAGAGAGAATATTATTTTTTCAATTCAATTTTAACTAGCCTAGTTTTTTAGGGTGATTTTAGCTCAGTTATATGTCTACGTCTCGTGTAGATAGCCTAGTTATAGAGGCTCTAAACCCCGTTTCGTGTCTCCACCGTACAAGACCAATTCACTTTAGTGTCCAATCTCAGGAAATATTTTTAGAGAGAATATTATTTTGTCAATTCAATCTTAACTAGCCTAGTTTTTAGGGTGATTTTAGCTTTATTATATGTCTACGTCTCGTGTAGATAGCCTAGTTATAGAGGCTCTAAACCCCGTTTGGTGTCTCCACCGTACAAGACCAATTCACTTTAGTGTAAAATCTCAGAAAATATTTTTAGAGAGAATATTATTTTGTCAATTCAATCTTAACTAGCCTAGTTTTTAGGGTGGATTTAGCTCAGTTATATGTCTACGTCTCGTGTAGATAGCCTAGTTATAGAGGCTCTAAACCCCGTTTCGTGTCTCCACCGTACAAAACCAATTCACTTTAGTGTCCAATCTCAGCAAATATTTTTAGAGAGAATATTATTTTGTCAATTCAATCTTAACTAGCCTAGTTTTTAGGGTGATTTTAGCTCAGTAATATGTCTACGTCTCGTGTAGATAGCCTAGTTATAGAGGCTCTAAACCCCGTTTCGTGTCTCCACCGTACAAGACCAATTCACTTTAGTGTCCAATCTCAGAAAATATTTTTAGAGATAATATTATTTTTTCAATTCAATCTTAACTAGCCTAGTTTTTAGGCTGATTTTAACTCAGTTATATGTCTACGTCTCGTGTAGATAGCCTAGTTATAGAGGCTCTAAACCCCGTTTCGTGTCTCCACCGTACAAGACCAATTCACTTTAGTGTTCCAATCTCAGAAAATATTTTTAGAGAGAATATTATTTTTTCAATTCAATCTTAACTAGCCTAGTTTTTAGGGTGATTTTAGCTCAGTTATATGTCTACGTATCGTGTAGATAGCCTAGTTATAGAGGCTCTAAACCCCGTTTCGTGTCTCCACCGTACAAGACCAATTCACTTTAGTGTCCAATCTTCGAAAATATTTTTAGAGAAAATATTTTGTCAATTCAATCTTAACTAGCCTAGTTTTTAGGGTGATTTTAGCTCAGTTATATGTCTACGTCTCGTGTAGATAGCCTAGTTATAGAGGCTCTAAACCCCGTTTCGTGTCCACCGTACAAGACCAATTCACTTTAGTGTCCAATCTCAGAAAATATTTTTAGAGAGAATATTATTTTTTCAATTCAATCTTAACTAGCCTAGTTTTTAGGGTGATTTTAGCTCAGTTATCTACGTCTCGTGTAGATAGCCTAGTTATAGAGGCTCTAAACCCCGTTTCGTGTCTTCACCGTACAAGACCAATTCACTTTAGTGTCCAATCTCAGAAAATATTTTTAGAGAGAATATTATTTTTTCAAATCAATCTTAACTAGCCTAGTTTTTAGGTTGATTTTAGCTCAGTTATATGTCTACGTCTCGTGTAGATAGCCTAGTTATAGAGGCTCTAAACCCCGTTTGGTGTCTCCACCGTACAAGACCAATTCACTTTAGTGTCCAATCTCAGAAAATATTTTTAGAGAGAATATTATTTTGTCAATTCAATCTTAACTAGCCTAGTTTTTAGGGTGATTTTAGCTCAGTTATATGTCTACGTCTCGTGTAGATAGCCTAGTTATAGAGGGTCTAAACCCCGTTTCGTGTCTCCCAAGACCAATTCACTTTAGTGTCCAATCTCAGAAAAATATTTTTTGAGAGAATATTATTTTGTCGATTCAATCTTAACTAGCCTATTTTTAGGGTGATTTTAGCTCAGTTATATGTCTACGTCTCGTGTAGATAGCCTAGTTATAGAGGCTCTAAACCCCGTTTCGTGTCTCCCCCGTACAAGACCAATTCACTTTAGTGTCCAATCTCAGAAAATATTTTTAGAGAGAATATTATTTTTTCAATTCAATCTTAACTAGCCTAGTTTTTAGGGTGATTTTAGCTCAGTTATATGTCTACGTCTCGTGTAGATAGCCTAGTTATAGAGGCTCTAAACCCCGTTTCGTGTCTCCACCGTACAAGACCAATTCACTTTGGTGTCCAATCTCAAGAAAATATTTTTAGAGAGAATATTATTTTTTCAATTCAATCTTAACTAGCCTAGTTTTTAGGGTGATTTTTAGCTCTATTATATGTCTACGTCTCGTGTAGATAGCCTAGTTATAGAGGCTCTAAACCCCGTTTCGTGTCTCCCCCGTACAAGACCAATTCACTTTAGTGTCCAATCTCTGAAAATATTTTTAGAGAGAATATTATTTTTTCAATTCAATCTTAACTAGCCTAGTTTTTAGGGTGATTTTAGCTCAGTTATATGTCTACGTCTCGTGTAGATAGCCTAGTTATAGAGGCCCCCGTTTCGTGTCTCCACCGTACAAGACCAATTCACTTTAGTGTCCAATCTCAGAAAATATTTTTAGAGAGAATATTATTGTGTCAATTCAATCTTAACTAGCCTAGTTTTTAGGGTGATTTTAGCTCAGTTATATGTCTACATCTCGTGTAGATAGCCTAGTTATAGAGGCTCTAAACCCCGTTTCGTGTCTCCACCGTACAAGACCCATTCACTTTAGTGTCCAATCTCAGAAAATATTTTTAGAGAGAATATTATTTTTTCAATTCAATCTTACCTAGCCTAGTTTTTAGGGTGATTTTAGCGCTATTATATGTCTACGTCTCGTGTAGATAGCCTAGTTATAGAGGCTCTAAAACCCGTTTCGTGTCTCCACCGTACAAGACCAATTCACTTTAGTGTCCAATCTCAGAAAATATTTTTAGAGAGAATATTATTTTTTCAATTCAATCTTAACTAGCCTAGTTTTTAGGGTGATTTTAGCTCAGTTATATGTCTACGTCTCGTGTAGATAGCCTAGTTATAGAGGCTCTAAACCCCGTTTCGTGTCTCCAACGTACAAGACCAATTCACTTTAGTGTCCAATCTCAGAAAATATTTTTAGAGATAATATTATTTTTTCAATTCAATCTTAACTAGCCTAGTTTTTAGGGTGATTTTTAGCTCAGTTATATGTCTACGTCTCGTGTAGATAGCCTAGTTATAGAGGCTCTAAACCCCGTTTCGTGTCTCCACCGTACAAGACCAATTCACTTTAGTGTCCAATCTCAGAAAATATTTTTAGAGAGAATATTATGTTTTCAATTCAATCTTAACTAGCCTAGTTTTTAGGGTGATTTTAGCTTGTGTCTCCACCGTACAAGACCAATTCACTTTAGTGTCCAATCTCAGAAAATATTTTTAGAGAGAATATTATTTTTGCAATTCAATCTTAACTAGCCTAGTTTTTAGGGTGATTTTAGCTCAGTTATATGTCTACGTCTCGTGTAGATAGCCTAGTTATAGAGGCTCTAAACCCCGTTTTGTGTCTCCACCGTACAAGACCAATTCACTTTAGTGTCCAATCTCAGAAAATATTTTTAGAGAGAATATTATTTTTTCAATTCAATCTTAACTAGCCTAGTTTTTAGGGGGATTTTAGCTCTATTATATGTCTACGTCTCGGGAAGATAGCCTAGTTATAGAGGCTCTAAACCCCGTTTCGTGTCTCCACCGTACAAGACCAATTCACTTTAGTGTCCAATCTCAGAAAATATTTTTAGAGAGAATATTATTTTGTCAATTCAATCTTAACTAGCCTAGTTTTTAGGGTGATTTTAGCTCAGAAATATGTCTACGTCTCGTGTAGATAGCCTAGTTATAGAGGCTCTAAACCCCGTTTCTTGTCTCCACCGTACAAGACCAATTCACTTTAGTGTCCAATCTCAGAAAATATTTTTAGAGAGAATATTATTTTGTCAATTCAATCTTAACTAGCCTAGCTTTTAGGGTGATTTTAGCTCAGTTATATGTCTACGTCTCGTGTAGATAGCCTAGTTATAGAGGCTCCTAACCCCGGATCGAGTCTCCACCGTACAAGACCAATTCACTTTAGTGTCCAATCTCAGAAAATATTTTTAGAGAGAATATTATTTTTTCAATTCAATCTTAACTAGCCTAGTTTTTAGGGTGATTTTAGCTCAGTTATATGTCTACGTCTCGTGTAGATAGCCTAGTTATAGAGGCTCTAAACCCCGTTTCGTGTCTCCACCGTACAAGACCAATTCACTTTGGTGTCCAATCTCAAGAAAATATTTTTAGAGAGAATATTATTTTTTCAATTCAATCTTAACTAGCCTAGTTACGTCTCGTGTAGATAGCCTAGTTATAGAGGCTCTAAACCCCGTTTCGTGTCTCCACCGTACAAGACCAATTCACTTTAGTATCCAATCTCAGAAAATATTTTTAGAGAGAATATTATTTTTTCAATTCAATCTTAACTAGCCTAGTTTTTAGGGTGATTTTAGCTCAGTTATATGTGCTACGTCTCGTGTAGATAGCCTAGTTATAGAGGCTCTAAACCCCGTTTCGTGGCTCCACCGTAGAAGACCAATTCACTTTAGTGTCCAATCTCAGAAAATATTTTTAGAGAGAATATTATTTTTTCAATTAAATCTTAACTAGCTGATTTTAGCTCAGTTATATGTCTACGTCTCGTGTAGATAGCCTAGTTATAGAGGCTCTAAACCCCGGTTCGTGTCTCCACCGTACAAGACCAATTCACTTTAGTGTCCAATCTCAGAAAATATTTTTAGAGAGAATATTATTTTTTTCAATTCAATCTTAACTAGCCTAGTTTTTAGGGTGATTTTAGCTCAGTTATATGTCTACGTCTCGTGTAGATAGCCTAGTTATAGAGGCTCTAAACCCCGTTTCATGTCTCCACCGTACAAGACCAATTCACTTTAGTGTCCAATCTCAGAAAATATTTTTAGAGAGAATATAATTTTTTCAATTCAATCTTAACTAGCCTAGTTTTTAGGGTGATTTTAGCTATATTAGATGTCTACGTCTCGTGTAGATAGCCTAGTTATAGAGGCTCTAAACCCCGTTTCGTGTCTCCACCGTACAAGACCAATTCACTTTAGTGTCCAATTTCAGAAAATATTTTTAGAGAGAATATTATGTTTTCAATTCAATCTTAACTAGCCTAGTTTTTAGGGTGATTTTAGCTCAGTTATATGTCTACGTCTCGTGTAGATAGCCTAGTTATAGAGGCTCTAAACCCCGTTTCGTGTCTCCACCGTACAAGACCAATTCACTTTAGTGTCCAATCTCAGAAAATATTTTTAGAGAGAATATTATTTGTTAAAATTCAATCTTAACTAGCCTAGTTTTTAGGCTGATTTTAGCTCTATTATATGTGCTACGTCTCGTGTAGATAGCCTAGTTATAGAGGCTCTAAACCCCGTTTCGTGTCTCCACCGTACAAGACCAATTCACTTTAGGGTCCAATCTCAGAAAATATTTTTAGAGAGAATATTATTTTGTCAATTCAATCTTAACTAGCCTAGTTTTTAGGGTGATTTTAGCTCAGTTATATGTCTACGTCTCTTGTAGATAGCCTAGTTATAGAGGCTCTAAACCCCGTTTCGTGTCTCCACCGTACAAGACCAATTCACTTTAGTGTCCAATCTCAGAAAATATTTTTAGAGAGAATATTATTTTTTCAATTCAATCTTAACTAGCCTAGTTTTTAGGCTGATTTTAGCTCAGTTATATGTCTACGTCTCGTGTAGATAGCCTAGTTATAGAGGCTCTAAACCCCGTTTCGTGTCTCCACCGTACAAGACCAATTCACTTTAGTGTCCAATCTCAGAAAATATTTTTAGAGTGAATATTATTTTGTCAATTCAATCTTAACTAGCCTAGTTTTTAGGGTGATTTTAGCTCTATTATATGTCTACGTCTCGTGTAGATAGCCTAGTTATAGAGGCTCTAAACCCCGTTTCGTGTCTCCACCGTACAAGACCAATTCACTTTAGTGTCCAATCTCAGAAAATATTTTTAGAGAGAATATTATTTTTTCAATTCAATCTTAACTAGCCTAGTTTTTAGGGTGATTTTAGCTCAGTTATATGTCTACGTCTCGTGTAGATAGCCTAGTTATAGAGGCCCTAAACCCCGTTTCGTGTCCCCACCGTACAAGACCAATTCACTTTAGTGTCCAATCTCAGAAAATATTTTTGGAGAGAATATTATTTTTTCAATTCAATCTTAACTAGCCTAGTTTTTAGGCTGATTTTAGCTCTATTATATGTCTACGTCTCGTGTAGATAGCCTAGTTATAGAGGCCCTAAACCCCGTTTCGTGTCTCCACCGTACAAGACCAATTCACTTTAGTGTCCAATCTCAGAAAATATTTTTAGAGAGAATATTATTTTTTCAATTCTTTCCACCGTACAAGACCAATTCACTTTAGTGTCCAATCTCAGAAAATATTTTTAGAGAGAATATTATTTTTTCAATTCAATCTTAACTAGCCTAGTTTTTTGGGTGATTTTAGCTCAGTTATATGTCTACGTCTCGTGTAGATAGCCTAGTTATAGAGGCTCTAAACCCCGTTTCGTGTCTCCCCCGTACAAGCCCAATTCACTTTAGTGTCCAATCTCTGAAAATATTTTTAGGAGAATATTATTTTTTCAATTCAATCTTAACTAGCCTAGTTTTTAGGGTGATTTTAGCTCAGTTATATGTCTTCGTCTCGTGTAGATAGCCTAGTTATAGAGGCTCCAAACCCCGTTTCGTGTCTCCACCGTACAAGACCAATTCACTTTAGTGTCCAATCTCAGAAAATATTTTTAGAGAGAATATGATTTTTGTCAATTCAATCGAAACTAGCCTAGTTTTTAGGGTGATTTTAGCTCAGTTATATGTCTACGTCTCGTTTAGATAGCCTAGTTATAGAGGCTCTAAACCCCGTTTCGTGTCTCCACCGTACAAGACCAATTCACTTTAGTGTCCAATCTCAGAAAATATTTTTAGAGAGAAAATTATTTTGTCAATTCAATCTTAACTAGCCTAGTTTTTAGGGTGATTTTAGCTCAGTTATATGTCTACGTCTCGTGTAGATAGCCTAGTTATAGAGGCACTAACCCCCGTTTCGTGTCTCCACCGTACAAGACCAATTCACTTTAGTGTCCAATCTCAGAAAATATTTTTAGAGAGAATATTATTTTTTCAATTCAATCGTAACTAGCCTAGTTTTTAGGGTGATTTTTAGCTCAGTTATATGTCTACGTCTCGTGTAGATAGCCTAGTTATAGAGGCTCTAAACCCCGTTTCGTGTCTCCACCGTACAAGACCAATTCACTTTAGTTGCCCAATCTCAGAAAATATTTTTAGAGAGAATATTATTTTGTCAATTCAATCTTAAGTAGCCTAGTTTTTAGGGTGATTTTAGCTCAGTTATATGTCTACGTCTCGTGTAGATAGCCTAGATATAGAGGCTCTAAACCCCGTTTCGTGTCTCCACCGTACAAGACCAATTCACTTTAGTGTCCAATCTCAGAAAATATTTTTAGAGAGAATATTATTTTTGTAAATTCAATCTTAACTAGCCTAGTTTTTAGGGTGATTTTAGCTCAGTTATATGTCTACGTCTCGTGTAGATAGCCTAGTTATAGAGGCTCTAAACCCCGTTTCGTGTCTCCACCGTACAAGACCAATTCACTTTAGTGTCCAATCTCAGAAAATATTTTTAGAGAGAATATTATTTTTTCAATTCAATCTTAACTAGCCTAGTTTTTAGGCTGATTTTAGCTCAGTTTTATGTCTACGTCTCGTGTAGATAGCCTAGTTATAGAGGCTCTAAACCCCGTTTCGTGTCTCCACCGTACAAGCCCAATTCACTTTAGTGTCCAATCTCAGAAAATATTTTTAGAGAGAATATTATTTTTTCAATTCAATCTTAACTAGCCTAGTTTTTAGGCTGATTTTAGCTCTATTATATGTCTACGTCTCGTGTAGATAGCCTAGTTATAGAGGCTCTAAACCCCGTTTCGTGTCTCCACCGTACAAGACCAATTCACTTTAGTGTCCAATCTCAGAAAATATTTTTAGAGAGAATATTATTTTGTCAATTCAATCTTAACTAGCCTAGTTTTTAGGGTGATTTTAGCTCAGTTATATGTCTACGTCTCGTGTAGATAGCCTAGTTATAGAGGCTCTAAACCCCGTTTCGTGTCTCCACCGTACAAGACCAATTAACTTTAGTGTCCAATCTCAGAAAATATTTTTAGAGAGAATATTATTTTTTTCAATTCAATCTTAACTAGCCTAGTTTTTAGGGTGATTTAGCTCAGTTATATGTCTACGTCTCGTGTAGATAGCCTAGTTATAGAGGCTCTAAACCCCGTTTCGTGTCTCCACCGTACAAGACCAATTCACTTTAGTGTCCAATCTCAGAACATATTTTTAGAGAGAATATTATTTTTTCAATTCAATCTTAACTAGCCTAGTTTTTAGGGTGATTTTAGCTCAGTTATATGTCTACGTCTCGTGTAGATAGCCTAGTTATAGAGGCCCCCGTTTCGTGTCTCCACCGTACAAGACCAATTCACTGTAGTGTCCAATCTCAGAAAATATTTTTAGAGAGAATATTATTTTTTCAATTCAATCTTAACTAGCATAGTTTTTAGGGTGATTTTAGCTCAGCCCCCTCTCGTGTAGATAGCCTCGTTATAGAGGCTCTAAACCCCGTTTCGTGTCTCCACCGTACAAGACCAATTCACTTTAGTGTCCAATCTCAGAAAATATTTTTAGAGAGAATATTATTTTTTCAATTCAATCTTAACTAGCCTAGTTTTTAGGGTGATTTTTAGCTCAGTTTTTTTTTGTTTAATATGTCACCCCCTAACGTCCTCCCGGTGGTAAGATAGCCCCTAGTTTTTTTTATAGAGGCCCCCCCTCCTAAAACCCCGGTTTCGTGGTCCCCTCCACCGTACAACAGACCCAATTTTTTCAACTTTTAAGTTGTCCAATCTCCTAGAAACATCATTTTGAAGGAGAGAAAAAAACATTATTTTTCTTCAAATTCAAAATGTCTTTTAAATCTAAGCGTCCTCAAGTTTTTTTTTGTTAGGGTGATTGTCTTAAGCTCAACGTTATAATGTCCCTTACGTCCCCCCCCCCGTCCGTTGTAGATAGCCTAGTTATAGAAGCTCCGTAAACCCCGTTGTTGTCGTGGTCCCCCCTCCACCCGGGGTAACAAGAAACAATTCACTTTATGTGTCCCAATCCTCAGACAATTAATTTTTAGAGAGAAATATATAAGTTTTTTTTTTTTCAATTTCAATCTTAACCTAAACAACTAGCCTAGTTTTTTAGGGTTTTTGGAAGGTTTTTAAGCTGTCTATATGAAATGTCTACGGTCCCCCCCCCCCACTCGTGTAGATAATCCTTAGGTTTTTAGAAGGCTCTAAAACCCCGTTTCGGTGTCCCCCCTCCACCCCTGTAAAACACAAAACCAAGGCGTCACCTGACCACTTTACAATCGTCAATTTGTACACCGTACAAATTCACTTTAGTGGGTCCCCCCACAACCTTCAGAAAAATATTTTTTACGAGAGAATATTATTGTTTTTTTCAATTCAAATCCTTTAACTAGCCGTAGTGTTTTGTTTTGTTTAAGTGGTGGAATTTTTAGGGCTCAGTTTTGTATATGTTCCTACGTCTCCCGGGTGTTAGAATTAGGGCCCTAGTTTTTATAAGAGGGCCCCCCCTCGCCTCTAAACCCCCGTTTTTTCGGTGTCTCCAACCGTACACAAGACCAATTCACTTTTAGTGGGTCCCCCCCCCAATCTCAAGAAAAATTATTTTTTTAGAGAGAATATTAATTTTTCCAATTCAATCTTTAATAGTCCTTAGTTTTTTAGGGTGATTTTTCCCTAGTTTCAAGTTTTAGATATGTCTACCCCCCCCGTCTCCGTGTAGAAAAATAGCCCTTAGTTTTTATTGAGGAGGCTCTAAAACCCCGTTTCCCGTGTGGGGTCTTTCACTCCAACCGTTAACAAGAAAAAACCAATTTTCACTTTTTATGGTGTCCAATTCTCAGAAAAATATTTTTTTTGAGAGAGAATATGTGTATTTTTTTTTTTGTCAATTCCAATTCTTAAACTAGCCTAGTTTTTTTAGGGGTGGGATGTATAAAGCCTTCAGTTTTTTTTTTTTTATATTCTCCCCCCCCCCCCCTAAACGTCCCCCTCCGTGTTAAGATAGCCTAGGTTTATCAGAGGGCTCCCCCTTCAATCCCGTTTTCGTGTTCCCCCTTTCCACCGTACAGACCAATTCCACTTTAGTGGTGGTCCCCCCCCCCAATCCCCCCACTCCAGAAAACAAACATATTTGTTTAAGAGAGTACGATATTTATTTTTTTTTTTCCAATTCAATCCTTAAAACTAGCCCCCTAGTTTGTTTTAAGGGCTTGGAATTTTTAGCTCCTATTATATGTCCCGCTACGTCCCCACTTCGTGGGTAGAATAGCCCCTAGTTATAATCAGATGGCCCCCTCTAAAACAACCCGTTTTTCCGTGTCCCTTCCCACCGTACAATACCAATTCCAGCCTTTAGTTGGGTCCCCCCCCCCCCCCCCCCCCCATCCTCAGAAAATATATTTTTAGAGAAGACGATATTATTTTTTTTTTTTCAATGTCACTCTTAACTTAGCCCCCCCTAGTTTTTTTTTTAGGGTGTATTTGTTTAAGCTCAAAGTTTTATACTTGTTCCCCCTTAAACGTCTCCGTGGTAGAGTAGCCTCCTTAGTTGGTGTGATAGAGGGCCCCCCTCTAAACCCCGTTGTTCCGGTGTCTCCCCCAAAACCGTACAAGACCAATTCACTTTTTTAGTTGGTGGGTCCCCCAATTCTCAGAAAAAGTATTTTTAGAGAGGATATTAGTTAATTTTTTTTTTCAATTCAATCTTAACTTACCTAGTTTTTGTAGGGTGATTTTTTAGCTCAGTTATCGTTCTACGTCTAGTGTAGATAGCCTAGTTTATAGACACAATGGCTCTAAACCCGTGTCGTGTCTCCACCGTACAGGACCAATTCACTTTAGGGGTCCAATCTCAGAAAATGTGTTTTAGAGAAAAGATTATTTTGTCGAATTCAATCTTAAACTAGCCTAGTTTGTAGGGTGATTTTAGCTCAGTTATATGTCTACGTCTCGTGTAGATAGCCTAGTTATAGAGGCTCTAAAACCCGTTTCGTGTCTCCAAGCGGTACAAAGACAAATTCACTTTAGTGTCCCATCTCAGAAAATATTTCTTCGAGAGAAGATTATTTTCGTCAATTCAATCGTAACTAGCATCGTGTTTAGGGTGATTTTAGCTCAGTTATATGTCTACGTCTAGTGTAGATAGCTTAGTTATGGAGGCTCTAAACCACAGTTTAGTCGTCTCCAACGTGACGAATACCAATTCACTGTAGTGTCCAATGTCAGAAAATATTTTTAGAGAGAAGATTATTTTGTCAATTCAATCTTAACTAGCCTACTTTTTAGGGTGATTTTAGCTCTCTGACTAGGTCTACGTTCTCGTGTAGATAGGCCCTACGTTATAGATGCTCCAAACCTCCGTTTCGTGTCTCAACCGTAAAAGACCAATTCACTTTAGTGTCCAATCTCATAAACATATTTTTAGAGAGAATCTTATTTTGTCAATTCAATCTTAACTAGTCCTCGTTTTGAGGGTAATTTTATCTCAGTTATATGTGTACGTCTCGTGTAGATAACCTAGTCATAGAGGCTCTAAACCCCATTTCATGTCTCCACCGTGCAAGACCAATTCACTTTTGGTGTCCAATTCCACAGAAAACATTTTTAGAGAGGATGTTATTTTGGCAATTCAATCTAAACTAGACTTTGGTTTTAGGGTGACTTTTAGCTCAGTTATATGTCTACGTCTCGTGTGGATAGCCTAGTTATAGAGGGTCTTAACGCGGTTTCGTGTCTCCCCCGTACAAGACCAATTCCCTTTAGTGTCCAATCTCAGAAAAATATTTTTAGAGGAAATATAATTTTTGTCAAAGGCAATCGTAACTAGCCTAGTTTTTAGGGTGATGTGAGCTCTATTATATGTGTCTACGTCACGCGTAGATAGCATAGTTATAGAGCCCCTAAACCCCGTTTAGTGTCCTCCACAGTACAAGACCAATTCACGTTAGTGTCCAATCTCAGAAAATAATTTTCGAGAGCATACTTATTATTTGTCAAGTCAATCTTAACTAGCCTCCTAGTTTTAGGGTGATTTTTAGCTCTATTATTATGTCTACATCTAGTGTAGATAGCCTAGTTATAGAGGCTCTAAACCCCGTTACGTGTCTCCACCGTACAAGACCAATTCACTTTAGTGTCCAATCTCAGAAAATATTTTTAGAGAGAATATATTAAGGCCATTCAATCTTAACTAGCCTAGTTAAAGAAAAAAAAAAAGAAAAAAAGAAAAAAAAAATTAAAAGAAAAAGAGAAAAAGAGAAAAAAAGAAATAGAAAAAGTAATTAAGAAAAAAAAAGAGAGAATAAAAAACAGATAAAAAAAAAGAAAGAAAAGAAAAGAAGAGAAAGAGGAAAAAGAGGTTAGAAGAGTAGATAAATAGAAAAGAAAAAAAAAGAAAAAGTTGTAATAAAAAGAGAAAAAGAAAAAAAAAAAAGAATAGAAAAAAAAAAAAAAAAGAAAAAAAAGAAAAAAAAAAAAAAATAAAAAAAAAAAAAAAAGAAGAAAAAAAAAGAAAGAGAAAGAAAAAAAAAAAAAAAAGAAAAAAAAATAAGAAAGAAGAGAAAAGAAAAAAAAAGAAAAAAAAAAAAAAAAAAGAAAAAGAAAAAGAGAAAAAAAGAAGAA
>CM064570.1:5220600-5223100 GCA_032716605.1 Paralithodes platypus | reverse complement strand
AGAAAAAAAAAGAAAAGAGAAGAGAAAAATAAAAAAGAGTAAAAGAGAGAAAAAAAAAAGAGAGAGAAAAAAAAAAAAAAGAAAAGAAAAAAAAAAAAAAAAGAGAGAAAGAAAAAAAAAAAGATAAAAGAAAAAAAAAAGAAAAAAAAAGAAAAGAAGAAAAAAAGAAAAAAAGAAAAGAAAAGAAAAGAAGAAAAAAGATAGAAAAAAAAAAAAGAAAAAAGAAAAAGAAGAAAGAAGAGAAAGAAAAAAGAAGAAAAAAAAGAAAAAAAAAAAAAAAAAGAAAGAAAGAAAAAAAAAAGAAAGAAAAAAAAGAAAGGAAAAAAGAAAAAAAAAAAAAAAGAGAAAAAAAAAAAGAAGAAAAAGAGAGAAAGAAAAAAGAAGAAAAAAGAAGATATAAGAAAGAAAAAAGAAAAAGAAAAAAAGAAAAAAAAAAAAAAAAAAAAGAGAAAGAAATAAAAAAAAAAAGAGAAAAAAAAAAAAAAAAAAAAAAAAAAAGAAAAGAAAAAAAAAAAAGGAAAAGAAAAAGAAAAAAAAGAAAAAAGAAAAGAAAAGAGAAAAAAGAGAAAAAAAATAAAAAGAAAAAAAAAAAAAAAAAGAAAGAAAAGAAAAAGAGAAAAAAAAAAAAAAAAAAAAAGAAACAAAAGAAAAGAAGAAAAGAAAAAAAGAAAAAAAAAAAGAAAGAAAAAAAAGAAAAAAAAAGAAGAGAGAAAGAGAAGAAAAAAAAGAAAAAAAAAAAAAAGAAAAAAAAAAGGAAAAAAAAAGAAAAGAAAAAAAAAGAAAAAAAAAAAAAAGAAAAAGAAAGAAGAGTAAAAAAAAGAGAGAAAAAAAAAAAGAAAAAAAAAAAAAAAAAAAAAAGAGAAAGAAAAGAAAAAAAAAAGAAAGAAAGAAAAAAGAAAGAGAAAAGAGAAAAGAAAAGAAAAAAAAAAAAAAAAAAAAAAGAAAAGAGAAAAAGAAAAAAAAGGAAAGAAAAAAAAAAAATAAGAAAAAGAAAGAGAGAAAGAAAAAAGAGAAAATAAAAAAAAAAGAAAGAAAGGAAAGAAAAAAAGAAAGAATGAAAAAGAAAGAAAAAAGAGAAAAAAAAAAAGAAAAAAAGAAAAAAAAAGAAAAAAAAAAAAAGAAAGAAAATAAGAAAAAAAAAGAAAGAGAAGAAAAAAAGAAGAAAAAAAGAAAAGGAAAAAAAAAGAGAAAAAAAAAAAAAGAATAGAGAGAAAAAGAAAGAAAGAAAGAAAAAAAGAAAAAAAAAAAAAAAGAAAAAGAGAGAAAAGAAGAAGAAAAAAAGAAAAGAGAAAGAAAAAGGAAAGAGAGAAAAAAAGAAAAAGAAAAAAAGAAAAAAAAAGAAAAAAAAATTAAAAAAAAAAAGAAAAAAAAATTAAAAAAATAAAAAAGAAAAAATAGAAAAAAAAAATAAGAGAGAAAAAGAAGAAAGAAAGAAAGAGAAGAAAAAAGAGAAAAAGAAAGAAGAAAAAAAAAAATAAGAGAAAAAAAGGAAAAGAAAAAGAGTAAAGAAAAAAAAGAAAGGAAAAAAATAGAAAAAAAAAAAAAAAGAAAAAAAAGAAAAAGAGAAAGAAATAAAGAAAAAGAAAAAAAGAAAAAAAAAAAAAAAAAAGAAAGATAAATAAGAAAAGAAAAAGAGAAGAAAGATAAAAAGAAAGAAAGAAAAGAGAAAAAGAGAAAAAGAGAAAAAAAAAAAAGAAAAAGAAAAGGGGAAAAAAAGAAGAAAGAAAAAAATATAAAAAGAAAAGAGAGAAAGAAAAAAAGAAAGAAAAAAGAAAAAAAAAAGAATAAGAAAAAAGAAAAAAAAAAAAGAAAGAAAGAAAAAAAAAAAAAAAGAAAAAAAAGAGAAAAAGGAAAAAAAAAAGGAAAGAAAAAAAAATAAAAAAAAAAAAAAACAAAAGGAAGAAAAAAGAAAAGAAAAGAAAAAAAAAAAAGAGAAAAAAAAAAAAAAAAAAAAAAGAAAAAGAAGAAAAAGAGAAAAAGAAAAAAAAAAAGAGAAAAAAAAAGAAAAAAAAGAGAAAAAAAAAAAAAAAAAAGAGAGAGAAAAAGAAAAAAGAAGAAAAAGAAAAAAAGAGAAAAAAAAAAAGAAAAAGAAAAAAGAGAAAAAGAATAAAAAAGAAAAAGATAAAAAAAAAGAGAGGAGAAAAAGAAATAAAAGAAAAGAAAGAAAGGAAAGAGAAAGAGAAAAAGAAAAAAAGAAAAAAAGAGAAAGAAAAGGAAAAAGAGAAAAAGAGAAGAAAAAGAAAAGAAAAAACAAGAAACAGAAAAAAAAAAAAAGATAAAAAAGAAAGAAAAAAAAGAAGAAAAAAAAAAAGAGGAAAAAAAAAAAAAAAGAAAAAAAAGAAAAAGAAAGAAAAAGAAGGAAGAAAAAA
Organism: Paralithodes platypus; assembly: GCA_032716605.1. Taxonomy (NCBI): domain Eukaryota; kingdom Metazoa; phylum Arthropoda; class Malacostraca; order Decapoda; family Lithodidae; genus Paralithodes; species Paralithodes platypus. Next base: position 5,220,731 of record CM064570.1, on the reverse strand, counting down.
ATAAGAAAAACAAAGAAAGAAAAAGAAAGAAAAAAAGAGAAGAGAAAAAGAAAAAAAAAAAAAAGAAAAAAAAAGAAAAAAAGAAGAAAAGAAAAAAAAAACAAAAGAGAAAAAAAAAAGAAAAAAAAAGA